>VFFE01006104.1:310881-374495 GCA_008921705.1 Burhinus oedicnemus
TCTCTTAACCAGAGGTCTAAAATAAAAGTGACAAATGCATAATCAGCCATGAACAGAGACATCCTCCATTTGCTGGAGTCCAGCCTCTGACTCTCACCGCTGTGCACCCGCCTGTAAAGGGGACAGGAAAGGAGAGTGGTATCGCTTACAGCAAGACTGGAAGGTCCATGCAGTGTGTTGATTTGTTTTTTCTTTTCTGAACGAGGTAAAGAATGGAAATGGAAACAAGGTGTTCACGCGACTCAAAGTCCAGGTTAGCCAGTGAGGCAGGGTTCAGCTGAGCGTGCATTTTGCTGAAGGAACTAGCAAGCAGGCAGACTAGCGATGAAGTCTTATGTCCACAGGCAGACTAGTGGTGAGGCTGCAATTTCTCTGACCTAGCTTGCTGGCTGAAGAGATTCCTCCCCAGCTGCAGAGGTTAAAGGCCAGGGTTGCGGGAGGATCTCCCCAGTGAGTTCCTCCATCATGCACAGCTCAGCCTTCAAGGAATAGTTGTCATTTTTTCCTGCATTGTTGTAGGGTTTTTTAGTGCCTGGAGCTAAGCTGTGGCTTCCTCAACCATCTTCTGGAGGGAAGGAACCGTGACAACAGTCACCCCATCTTGTTCCCTGGAGAATCCAGAACCAGGAGTGCTTCCAGATGTAAGGCTCAGGACTGCTCCTGGTCTCCCATTTCCTCCTCCCCTTCCCTCAACCCCCTACGGTCACTCATGTGAAAGACCTTTGTACTGTTTTTCCCCTGCGTGCGTTTGTGCTAGGCTCACAACGGACCCCTCAGCTTCACCCAAACAGCACCTGTAATGCTGAGAAGTGCCAGAGGTCAGCAACACCTTGTCACCTGGACAAATTTCCAAGGGCGGTGTGTAGAGCTGACTGATGGAGGATTTCTGACACCGTGCTGCAGGGCAAGTCAGCAACTGCTGTCCACAGAGACAGCTTAGGAGAAAGTCCGGTAGCAACTGGCCCTTCAAGATTTAATCTGAAAGTTCTCCAAGGCCCAAGGATGGAGGAAAATAGTTTGAAAATTATACTTAAAAACAGTTAGCCAATGCAGGATTAAATAGTATTCCTCACCTGGGAGAAGAACCTGAGGGAGAGCGGTTTGGTATTTTTGAGACTGACGTATGAATAATTTGTATTTGCATCTCCTCATATGGTGGCTCCAAAACTGATGGCCTCAATTCTGGATGCTGCTGCATGGCACAACTGGGTTGACTGAGCAAACTGAAATGACAGTCACTGACGACTGGAATCAGGCCTGACTTGGTAACATATAGCTTTAATTCCTTCATCAAGAGGAGTATGTTGGCTTTGAAGATATTTTTGCCATGAACTCTCCCAAGGAAAAATCTCCTGGCATCCTGTGAAGGTACGCTGAGCAATGGACTAGACTGCATTCATCTGGCCCTGGCTAAGCTGGTATGGATTAATGAGTGCAGAGCAGCACCACTGTAAAATGACCCCCAATTTGTCTGTGTCCAGTACAAACTTGCTAATCCTTCATGCCTTACTCCATGGCAGGTAAAAAGTACAAGAACTTGAAACTACAATGCGAGAGAACTTACTGCATGCTATTCAAATGGTGTGCGTGACCCATTTTTAGCCACTTTTTTCAAGTTGTTTTCCAAGAAAATTTTGTGGCTGGGGGAATAGTATGCAGAAACCTCTGAGACAGTATTTGCTGGCAGTCTGTAATCCCCCCAGCTTCACGACCTCCTTTCTTCCTCTTCCCAGAGCAAGCCACAGAGCTCATGCTGCAAACGTACTAAAAAAACTAGCCTGATTAGGAAATGTTAAGTGCAACTTCAAGGCTATTGCACAGAGTGGGGTAGTGTGGTGACATTTGCAAACTATAGAGGAAATCAGCTTCGCTGTGAAACGTCCACCTTGGACATCACTATTGGCCTATAAGACTGCAGCAAGTGGGTGCAGTGCAAAGCAGGGTGTCCTGGCTGGAGGGAGACACTTGATCTCCCGCTGTCCCCCTTCATGAGGCTCAGGTTTGTGGGGGCATGTTTGCTAGAAAGTCTTCATTGACTGAAGCTCACGCTGGCATACATAAATAAGCTTTAAGCTAGCAGATTTGGATAGTGCCATGGGATGCAGGCGAGGGATTCAATGCAGGTTGACAGTGAGGAATCTCAGCTCCTAATGGGAGTTTGCAGACATGCCCTTAGGCCTTTTTGTTGAGTGTGCAAGGGTCTTCCTTCTTTTTACACTGATTCAGTTTCATTACTGTTTGGGTAATTTTTTATGTCTGTTTCTTGCCCTAGATTTGTAAAGTCAATAATAATTTGTGTGACCACCCAAGGGGAGCACAAAATATCCAAAGAGCGTTTTTCCACATGACTCAGATCCCAGATTTGAAAGGCTTGCTACCAGGTGTGGCCAGATGCCACAAAAATGAGCAGGACAAAATCACCAAAGTTGTGAAAGGTCTCCTAAACTCCTGAGATCTGAAGGGCCTGTAGGAGTCTGCGGTTTGGAGGCCAGGGATCCATGTCCTTTGCCAGAGGGCTGTTTTTACCTACCAGCCTATCTGCAGATTTAATACCCTATGTTGGGTCATCCCAGTTTGATGCTTTTCACAATTCATTTTTGAGATGCAGTGGCCAAAAAAGATCATTTTGATTAACTGCTCTGACCTCTTGAGTAACAAGTGCAGCACGTTTTGACAGTTAACTTCAGAGCAATATGGGGAGGTGTGCTGTGAAGATGAAGCCAATCTTACTCTGAGCATTGCAGTTCATTCAGGGCAATTTAATTTGTGGAGGCGTGTGTCGACACCACTTTTGTTCTCCTAATGAAAGCATTTGAATAGTCTATACATTTTGCGTATATATATGTAGTCCTGAGTTTGTTTGTTTCTTTGCCTGGAGGCCTGAATCAATTCTGATCCACACTGTTGTACGCCGGCACGAGTCCCAGTACAGTGCAGAGAGTCCCATAGATGTAAATGGCATATGAGGAAGATCAGAAATAAGCTGCAGTATTTTATCAACCATGTTGCAAACTTGGTGTAGAAACTAGCAAAAAAGAGTGAATAGTTCAAATCTTCTGTTTATGTAGCAGAAAATGAAGGGGGATGCATAGTTAACTGCTGCTGTTTGAGAATATAATTGGGAAGGTCTCTGCTAGAGATGGATGTGAACTGAGGATTTTGGATCTGAGTTTAGGTCTGGGCTTTTAGAAATTACAAAATGTAGTGGTCTTTGCTTTGGGTGTTCTCAGTCACTCATGATTTTTTTAAAATTCAGCACTGACTTACGTTCCAGTAAGAGTGACCACACATTTTGTTTTTCAGCACTTTCTTTTTGCTGCATCCCCACAAAGAATGGAAATAAAGCATCTGCTCTTTTTTCTTTCGATAGAGCTTGACCTGGAAGTTCACCCATTTCAAAGCCTTTTGGGTACAAGTAGGAAAAAGAGAGAATGAAAAAGAAAGCCTAGAAAAAAACCTATGCAAACTACGTGAACAAACCTACTTCTGTCCCCCAATTAAAGCCAAAGTAAAAACAAAACCAAACCACCCAGACCTTTCCATTCCTCTTTCATTGTATATTTTAAAACACGGGCAGATGAAAGAGGAACAGGATAGTAACTGTATTCCTCATTATCTAACTATCCCTCGGGCACGAGGGCCAGGTTTTGCTTTTAGCAGTAAGGTTGGCCTCACTAAGCGTCTGCATGGAGGCTGAGGAGCAGCTTGTGAGCACTCCCAGGGAGCTCGGTGTGTGTAGTTACTCAGAGGCATGAGTGTTTTCCAGATCAGGGGTTTGGACAGAGCTGCAGGAACATAATAAAATATGTGGCTGCAGCCCAAGCATGCTGATAGCATAACTGAAACCTGCTATATTAACGCAGGCCCTGACAGCAAGCACTAGAGGATCTCCATGCGGTTTGGCTGCAGAGCCGGACAGCAGTGGGAAAGCTAGGAAAGGAAAACCTGAGAGGCAAAAACTGGAATGGAAGGGCAGCAGCTGAGGGCTGGGAGTGAGAAAACTGGTCCTACGAGAAGGATCCGAAAGTCTCCATCGCACTGGCACAGCTAGCTGGTGGCAAACATGCTTGCTATAATGCAGAGAGTGACATATTTTTAATGAGTCCTGGCCTTACAAAATATGCTATACATCATACTGGCTTAGAGAGGCTAGGAATGTCACTCTAAAATTCCTGCTTTTGCTCGAAGCGGTTTGGCTCCTGCATTGCCAGCTGTGCTGCCAGTCTGAGCACAGTCAGCTCGTTGGCCTCTGTTTCCAGGGCTGTGCTGACTGCTCTTGCTCCCGGCCAGGTTAGATGAAAACAGCACGAAGAGGTGACGGGGTGCGTAACTTAGAGCACCTCGTATTGCAGGCGGCCCAGGAGAGGACAGGAGGTGAGGAACAGCAGAACTTGCTTTGGTTATAACTCTAAACAAAGCAATGGTATTTACGTTTCTGCGCAGGTGCTGTGGATGTCGAGCTGCTCCAGAGACAGGGACCTCGGCTGACGCTGGCGGGTGTGTGGAGGGACTGGCAGCGGTGGGAGCAGAGGACCAGCACCGGCTCTTCCATCAGGTGCTGTCTGCCCACATGAGTGCCGGGGAACAGCGGCACAGAGGTATTGCTGCCCGCATCCGTGCGTTCAAAAAGGAGATGAGCCCTGCGGGGAACATTTCAGAGCAAACTGCCAGCACAGGCTGGAGCGTCCGCTCTCCCCTGTGAGCGGAGCCCTGCTCCTTACGCAGCCAGAGGGGTAAGAGATCCCTCTGGGCAGAGCACGGGAACGAGCCTGTCTCCTGGGCCAAAGCCTTTCTGGTGTCTCTGCGTCCACGGCCCTCCCCTGCCCTCCCCATGGCTCTTCTGGTCCTCTGCATCCCGGGATGTGGGGACTGACTGCTGCAGGCCGGGTGGCTGTGAGGTGGCCGGAGCTGGGGCAGCCGGTGTGGCTGCTCACACAGCTTCCCTGGGGACCTGCCCTGTGCCACCCTCAGCTCGGGTGTGAGGAGGGCCGCTGCCAGCTCCATGCGACCGGGGCTGCTGAGGTGACATGGTTGCACGGAGCAAAGGCGTGAGGTTCTTGCCCTCCCCCAGCCCCCTCTCACCCCGCTCGTGAGCTTTGCACCCCGGTGGCAGGATGGGGACAGCTGCTTTCACAACCTGGACGTGTTGTCACTCACATCCAGACATTTCCTGTTATCTAACCTCAGCCTTATCTTCCCCATTCGCAGCTTCCTCTCGAAGGAGGAGCGGCCCCTTCAAAAACGAGCTGTGTGCCTGGGCTGTGCCCCCACCGCGCTCCTCCTGCACGGCCCCACGCCATGCCGGCCCCACGCCATGCCGGCCCCGCGCCGCTGGCCCTGCCCGCCTCGGGCCAGGCTGGCTCAGCACGGTAGGTGCCAGCTCCCCGTCCTGCCTGGCGAAAGGGGTGGCTGGGGGCAGGGGAGGATCAGTCTGTTGGGGGGGTCACCTCCCGTTTCTCCTCTGGGAGGTCCCAGAGGACCCAAAGGGGTTGGGACACTGAAATCCACATTCCTGGCATCATGTCTTCCCACGCCACGTTACACCTCGAGCTTCAGGGGGACGGAACTGCTTCCCCTCGGCATTGGGAGCATGTTTGCCTGAGGCAGAAGAGCTTTTTGATACCTCCCTTCAGGAGGAAAGTGGTGATGGTGTGCCGGGTGTACTTTGGTAAGGGCAGGTTAGGGGATGCGAATGCCGCTGGTCCCAGCCAGGGACCATGATTCATTGATGAGGTTGAGTTACAATTAATAGCAATAGTGATGTGTACGTAGCCCTACTTGGTACCGGGATGCATGTGAGCGTGCTCCCCCCAGCTCGCACGCATGCACACGCTACAGATGAGTTGCTGGCAGTAGGGAGATTTTGATCTAAATTAGTCATAGATGAGACAGCGCACAAAGAGCAGGGGAAGTTGCGGGATGGAGGAGGGTTTTACTGGGGAGAGACGGTGTCCCAGCTGGGTGCGAGCGTGCTCTTCAGCTCCTTTTCTTGCTGTCCCAATGGCTTCAGGATGGCAGACAAAGGTTTACTGCACACCTCTCTTCCCTCCCTTTGGGCGTCGGGGGCGTGAGCAGGAGCAGGGACAGAGTCCGGTGTGCTGGGACAGGGGCTGGGGGCTCAGGTGAGTGTGGGAGCTGTGGGAGGACATGCAGCTGGTGGCCTCCAGGTAATGGGGGGTTTATTGGGCACTTCCCGGGTGCTTTTGGGTGAGCCATGAGGCGCCAGTTGCAGTGTTTCTTGTTCCCGGCCTCGCGAGCCGTTCCTGCATCCGTCGCCGAAACCCACAACCTCCTGGCTGAAGTGCTTAGCAGCTGCAGAATGGCACCTTGCCTTTCAGTCCCATACAGCCAGCCCAGGCCTGGGGTCTCGATCTGGCTTTTGAACATCCCCAGTCTCTGCGGTGGTTGGCCTGTCCTCCGGTGGGGCAGGTTTTTGCTGCGAATAGCTGCCTGCCAGGAGGGGATGGTTTGCTCCTGGGCACTGCAGGAAAACCTTCCCGGGATTTGGGGTCTGAACCCCTGTGGCAGGAGCGGGGGGTGGCTCCGTCAGGGCCAGCCGGGTGCCTCTGGAGACCATGTGAAATGAGGGCACCTGCACGGCAGCAGTGTTTCTGTGCGGCACGGGACAGAGGGGAGCGTGGCATTCGGCAGCTCCCGGGAGAGGAGCATGGGTCTGTGTAGGTGAGTGGCTGGCGGTGCCCCCCGCCAGGGACACTGAGGACATGGGCGCAGTGTCAGGGCAGGAGGTATGAAACTCCGTGGTTTCTTGTTAGAAGCGGGGCATGTTTCTCTGCAGGGGAGAGTGCTGAATTACGGTTTTCACATTTTGGAGCAAATTTGAAGAGGAAGTTGGGACTTGTAGGACAAGATGGAGGAGAAGTTTATCATGAAGCAGGGCTAGGCAGGGGGGGTGTCCACCTTGGGCCGAGGAAGGAGGGATTGCTTTAGCCTAATGACAAAAGCATTAAAACAAATCAGCATACACAGGGCTGCAGGGGTGTTGGGGTGACGGGTGGCACGGGTGGCGGCAGTGGGAACACGTGGCTGGTTTTATGCTTCCCACAGTTGCTTGGGGACAGTCCTCACTGGAGCACTTTGGGCTCTCTCTCACATAGGTCCTCTCCAAAGCTGGGAGGACCACCACACTTGCTAGATCACAGTTTGCAGGAGCTTCCTTAGGACAGGGCAGCTGCTCGCCACACCATCCTGTAAACTGCAGCCCAAAGACAGCTGGAAGCCTGGGGTGAGGTGGCCAAGGGATGTCCCGGCCTCTCTAGAACTGGAGGGACAGGGCATCACCTCCTGCATGACACCTACTGGTTTTAATGAGAGCAGGGACAAGGGTGTCACAAAAGCTGTTTCCCTGCGCTGCTGTTGCCTTGCTCATGCTGGGGAACAAGTGATTTGTATGCCATGGAGATGGGTCCCTCTTCGCCCATGTGAGTCCCCTTGGAAAGCGGAGTATGGCCTCGTCGGCAGCAATAGCATCCTTAGCCTGGAGTTGCTCCCTGCAGCAGAGCAGGCAGCCATGGAGCTGCTTTGGCACCTGCCAGCTAAGGAGCAGGAGTTATTAATTAACTGACTGCACCATTTGGCCTCTTGCTCTATTTTTGTATTGTTAACTGTCTCATCCAAGTCAGTAGATGTGCTACGGAGAACTGTGCTCGGGTATACAAGCCCGGCTTGCCTGTGATGAAGCCTGCCTGATAATGCAACCCTTTGGGCTGCAGCTCCAGGTTTTGCTGAAGCCTGCCTGATAGATGAGATGGACCTTACTGAGCCAAATATTCCATTGTTTGTCAGGCAAAGCTCCCAGCCGCGTCAGCTGCAGGGCTGGGAGGACAGGAACATCCTATAAGGAGCAGGACAGCATCCAGTGGAAGTCTGCCATGAGTAAAGCCTCATTTGAGTTTGACTCTTTTATAACGAAGGCTTCCAGCTCCTAGAAGAAGCACACCCCAAGGTAACTGATGGGCAGGGGTTCAGCAGGCCCTGTTGCCCACAGTTCTGTGGGGATTCTTGCTTTTAATCCAGGCTGTGATTTGGGTTTCACTAAGTGGAAAACAAGGATGGCCTTAATTCCAGTTCAAATCCTGCTTAATAAGTGCATATTTTGAAATGGCTGCAGCCTGCACCTTGGGGCACTGCTACTCAGCACGTGAAAACCACACAGCCACACTTTTATGCATGCTGTTATTAGGTTTAGAGTCAAGTCTATCCAATAATTTTACTTTTCACTTATTTTCGTCACAAGTTGTGGAGCAATCTTGACGGGCCTGTAAAAATACCTGAGAGATGACATTCTGCTTGGAGGGGGAAAGCCAAAGGTTTTTGTGACTCCGATAAGGGACTGACTGAAGAATGCAGGAAGAAGAACTCTTTCTGTTTTCCCCTCAGAGCATGCAGTTGATTGCTCAGTCTGTTTTATAGCACTGAGCTATTACTTAGAAATACCCACTTCAGCTTGAAACCAGAAGCTCTGACAATGACAAATGCATTCAGATCAGATACTGTCGTTATGGGGTAGGGTACCAAGCTCCATTCTCATCTGCTGATAGAATTATCTCCGCTGAGTACCCTCCTCTTATCTGTTACTGACAGCAACATTTCAACTGGCTGGTTTTCCCCTCAGAAAGCCACAGTGGGGGATTATTTTAAGCTGCAATTGCAGAAGCAGTGCTGTCTTGTTTCTTGTTGTGTGTTTGTTTGTTGTTGTGGGGTTTTTTGTTTTTTGGGTTTTGGGTTTTTTTTCTCGCTTTCTCTCCTCTCCCTCTCAAGGCCAGATCTTCCACTGTTTTCAAAATCAGCATTGAACTTGAGGGAAGTCTGGTCACTGATACCTGCTGAAGAGTCCGCTCAGTCTTTCTTCATGCAGCCTCCCCATCACACTTTGATATGGCTGAGAGTCCTGTTGGGGGTGACAGGGTCATTTCTGTTTTACCCCTGTGCTCTCAGTAGTGTGAGGTGTCTCACCCTCACTGAAAATTGTTTTCAGGCAGAGAGAGTGCGTCCCTCCTTTATTAACATCAGCAACAACTATGCAAACCATTCAGAGCTTGTTAAAAAAAAACTTTTACTTTTCATAGTACAGCAGAGTTCAATGTGGAAGAAGAGTAATTTGACCAACCGCGCTGACAGACAGACTTGAGACAAGGACCCAGGTGTCTTTATAACTGGTCTGTTGCTGAAACCCACAGATCAGAGTATTTTGGATTAAGGAATGTTAACCCAGAGTCTTGGCTACGTTAAAACATTTGCACAGGGGTGACAAAATGCAGGGAAGGCCCAAGTCCCTGAAGGCAGCTTGGCACCCCTCTCCCATGGCCAGTGCCCGGCTGCTTCGTGCTGCAGAGTATCGCTACAGTGGCGCAAGAGCTTGAGAGAGATAACAGAAATCAGTTTTAATTGTGCTTAAACCAGTATGTCTCTTGCTAGGCTGATCTTGAATCAGCGTATTCACACTGTTTTCTAATGCTCATGAAGTACACGTGCTTCTTTTATCCATTGCAGCATGATTCTTTTATCTGCCAGGGTTGAAATTCATTCTGAATTAGGAACCAGAACAAAGAACTGTTCGCTATCTGCATCTCACCAAAGGCCTAATGTGGAGGGTGGGGGGGAGTGTAACAATTGCAAAGCCTTTGTAGTAACCCAGTCTAGAAACTGATTTTATCTTTAAAGCTGTAGCTGTTCCCTTGCTGTTAAATCTTATTTCACTCTTTGCTGGTTTCAGAGCATGTACAAAGAGTATGCGTTTGACATTACTATTTTTTATTTTGTGCTTTCACATGAAAAAAACTTCCCCTTTCCAGGTGTATTTCTATGTGTGGAATATTAGATCAGATCCTATGGTAATGCATTATGTCAGCGTATGGGGGTGGAAACCTTCATTTATTGCCGGAGAGGCTTCTTCTGCATGCTGGAAATGAAGCAGAAGGGGGTTAATTTGACAAGGGAAGAGAAAGTTTCACTTCATTCCTAAAGTTCGTTGTTTCCCTACGTGGCAGTTTGGTTTTCATTTAGCATCACGATCCTTACAGCGGTTCTACCGAAAAAGTGCAGCTTCCTGCTGATGGCGACTGGACTTTGCGGGAACAGGAGGCTGCTAGGGCTGCTTTTTGTTGCAAAAGCGAACACATATGGCACTGGACTTTGAGCCAGTGCCGGCAGCTGACCTTCCCTCCAACAGTCAACAATGAACTCCTACACCTATGCCCAGAGGCAGAGTTGTACCTCTTTTTCTGATAGGCTTGGAGAGGTGCCTCTCAGATCTGGGGTCTCGGTAAAAAAAATTGATTTTAGCTATCAGTGGTACAATAAGAGGTAAAACCCTGAGCCTACTCCTGCCAATAGAAATTTTGTCTTTGGCATGCGTGGAGCCACCAACCTATGTGAAATACAGAGACCCCATCCCATGTTCTTTGGGATCTGTCAGACTGGTTACAACTGAAATACTCACATATCTAGGATTAGGCACTTATCTAAGTACCTTACGATACAAGGACACTTGGGCACGCGTGACAGCTTGAAGGCAAAATTACTACAGGGAGCCACATAAAAGGAACTAAATGTGAGAAGCCTGAACAACTTATTTAAATTTAAGAGGTTAAAATGAAAGCTGTGAAAAGTTTGTTAGATTATCATGCCCTTATCTCTGTCCAGTGCAAAATTGCTCCCTCGCAGTATGTTCTCTGGGTCTTTGTCTAGACTTTGTGTATCTAGAGAGACATTGATCTTCATGATGTTGTACCCAAACGGCATGGCTGAGTGTTTACATGGGCATTTTGTCAATATTTCAAGCTACCAATGTAGCCATATAGCTAAGGCAGAAAGTTAGTCTGGAGCTCTCAACATCGTTTTTAGCTCCACAGAGCATCAGCCTTTGAATTAATATAGCGGACATTTTCCTCAGTAGAAGGCGGTGTCTGCTTGTGTAGTTCTGTCTCACCCAAAGAAAAGCGTTGCAGGGGGAATTATGGGAGGGATAATGATGATTTTTGCTAACTGGAAAAAGCCTCTGAAGTTAATAGCAGCTTCAGCCCTTCTTTTCCCTCTCCATTTGCCCAGGACGGCACTCCAGCGAAGACCTGTGCGACCCCCACCGGGATCTGCAGTGCAGCACTGCGTGTATTTGACAAGCTGAGTTCGACACTCAGTGTGCAGAGTGTCAGTTTGTCAAATACCCCAAGTGAGGCATTTGCTGAGCAACGTGGCGGCACACCGAGGGCGCCGGCTCCTTCCTGTCTGTATTCTGCTTCTCTCCAAAAACCCAGCGAGGTATTGAACAACGGGTCCCACCCTTACTGAATGCTTGACTCTGATCCTGTGCTGTCAGGTTTTCCCTTCCACCCCAATTTCGGAAGCGCCTATGGGGGTACTCCTCCTAACAGCAAATCCGTACAGAAGTGGTGCTGGTACAGTTCCTCTGCGTTGCAAAGGCAGAGAATTGGGCCCTGGCTCCTTATTCTGTGCAGTCAAAAACAATGCTGTTCTCTTCCACAGCATTAACCAGCCGGCTGTTAATTAATAATTCTGCTAGTTAACAAGGATTCTGGCAACTGTAATCACAACATCATGGGTAAGGGCAGCATTACCCATAATACAGAATATTTTCTTTGAATGTGTAGGATTCTTCTTTTATTTGGAGTACAAAAAAATAAGGCTGCCGATTAACTTCTGTCTCACCCATTAGCCAGGGAAAAATGCATGTTTGCTCAAGCTGTTTTTAAATTAGGCCATGGAGTCCATAACTTCTCCTTGAAGCCTTGTTGTTTGGAGAAGACTCCTTGTTTTCGGATGGTTATTCCTAGTCAGCACTTGCAGCAAGGTTGCCTGTTGCTTTCCTTGTGTTTCTGCTATCTAGTTAAATTCCCTCTAAATCATCCCACTTGAAGATCTAATGATTGGTAAGCATTTTTAATAACTGACTTGTAGCATATCACATCTGCAGCATCGCAGGGTGAGGGGAATGAGAGAGGGGGAGCGCAGAGCCCAGTTTGACAAATCAAACTCTGAAAGCATTTAACATTGAAAACTCAGCAACTATGAAAAAATCCCAAGACCCTACTGACTTGTTTTAGAACAGTACCACCAGCAAATTTTGCAGTATTTGAGGATATTGAAAAACTTCAATACTAAGCTTTTGGGGTTTTTATTGCAGCTATTTCTTGCTAAATATTTTGAAGAAGTTGGAGTTTGTACAAAGCTGGGACAAATGAATGCATATCATTGCCTAAGCAAATTGTGTTCTGCTTTTCAAATAGGTCCTATCAGTAGGGCTTATTGTGCAGTGCTGGACAAACACGGTCCTACTCCTTATGACTCACTCTCCCGTGGTCTCTCTCAAGCACCTACTCATGACTCACAGACATCACCCTGATCTTTATCACTGAGGTCAGCTTCAAAAGAGAACAAAGTCTATTATTTCAGGGTTTGTTTTGTCCCCAGTGGATCCTTAATGTGTCAGCTCCAACCCTTTCTGCCATCACAGACCTCAAGGTTTCAACAGACCTAAACTCTTCTGCACCATAGCTAGCCAAGTGTTCATTTATGCTCTTCATCATTGTTTTCTCATGCGTTTCCAGTTTTTGCTTTCAGTAGAATTTGCCCCTCTGCTTTTCAGGTAACTCCCTCAGCCCCCAGTTCCTTCTAGATGGCTGGGGGGAAGGGGAAGAAAGTTAACCCCTTCCTCTCTTAGAAGAACAAATACCAAACTGCGGTGGGACAAATTTCTCTGAGACTTCTCCCTGCTGAGAATGGCAGGTTCACAAGGCTCCAAAGGCCACGGCAAACCCGGCAAGTGTAAAAGCCCATGGGTCCCCTCCGTTGTACATGCACTTCAGTTGCTATGAATCAAGGGGAGCTGCAAGTCTCATGACACTGTGTTGGCCACTAGAAATAGTGCATTTTTTTTGGAGGTGGTGTAGTTTCGGAGCGGAAGCTGAGGTTTCCCTTCTGTGCTGGAGCAGAGCTGGTGCTCAGCACATGAGTCATGTCACTGGGTGAGTGACCAGCGCAAGGAAAGGAGAAGTTCTGTTGTTTGATGGTGATACAACACAGCAAAGCCCTCTGTGACTGTCAGAAGAAAAATGTTCTGTTTCCAACAGGTTTTACTACCAAACATGTCAAAAATATAAATAAAGAAATCATCACACATGTGCTGCATAGGGAGAAACAACAACCTTGGCACCGGAGAGAGGCTTTTTGTGTTTCCACTGTTCTGCTGTTTATGACCAAAATCGTTTTGCTGCTCAGACTAGAGGCAGTGCCAACATGAGGTATGTAGTGTCAGCTCCAGCTAGGGTATTTGGTACCCCTGTCTTAACTCTTGTTACCTTCTTCCTCTGCAGCCCCTCCTAGGCTCCAAGTCTTCTGAGGAAGTTGCCTGGACCTCCTCAGAGCAGATCAGCGCTGGGATGAATCAAAAGTTGGAAAAATCATGGTGTTACATAGTCAATGAGGAAAATTGGAGCTGGGAGCTTATAATAGCAGCAAATCTTGCAAAAAACACTAGGCTAATTGAAAATTATCGAGGATGGCACTTGGGGGGTAAAAGAGAGGGCCATGTCCTGTGTTTTGGGGCTGGATCTGCTGAGGTGAGGATGGGGAAGCTGAGACATTTTCAGTTCCCTTCCCACATGGCGTTGACCTCGCACCACACACTTCTCCCCTGTATAAGCACCACCGCAGCTCCTCATTCCCCTCATTTCTTTTGTTCGGCACCCCCTCTGAGACCACCGATGCCAGCAGCTGCAGCTCCAGCCTGGTGTCTCCAAGGCCAGCTTCTGGGACCGTATGTGCTAGCTACAGCAAACTGGGTGGGGTGAAGTATCATAGAATCATTTAGGTTGGAAAAGACCTTTAAGATCATCTAATCCAACCATTGACCCTACTCTACCAGGTCCGATGTTAAACCATGTCTCTAAGCACCACATCTACATGACTTTTAAGCACATCTAGGGATGGTGACTCAACCACCTCCCTGAAGTACCTCACCCCAGCTGCAAAGCACCAGAGACCCTCACACACGTTTCTAATGGTCCCCGCACTTCTTGCCCTTGGGCAGGGAACAGCTCCTCTCCTCTCCAGCTGGGACGGGGGAGCTGGCCAGGTCCGAGAGCTAATAGACCAGTGCTTGGAGCGGGGCCTGGTACTGCCATAACCCCTGCAAGGACAGGCAGGCCCTGCCGGCTGCTGCCTGCCTCCCGCGGGAAGCACAGCCTGACACTGCAACACAACCGTCCCTGCCTGCCCATTGCTGTGTTTATGAAACCTCCGTAACACAGGCAGGAGACTTTTCTCTCTGATCTTGCCTGATAATCACATCATATCCTGAAGAAGAAGTGTCATTGTAATTCAGAGCACTAAAGGTAGAAGTGAGGCTCTTCTTCCCAGCGCTCAGGCCATAAAAATCTAGGTGAACCTGCTGTTAGGCTGCTGACCTGGGAAGAGGAGATCCATGGCAGCAGAGACAACAGCCATGCGGGTCCCAGTCAGTGCCAAGAAGGAGGGCTTGCCTGACCCAGAGCTCATCTGCTTCCCCGTGCTCCCCTAGCTGCACTGACCAATTTAATAAAAGCCAATAACTCTCCCTGCAAATTTGCTTTGCTAAAGCCAGGTGGCATCCCCCTCCCTGCCCCTGGTCTGCTTGCCAAGCCTGCAGGACAGAGGGACACTGCCTGGAGGTCTCTGACAGACAGGGAGGGCGGACCACCACCACCACCAGTACCTGTAAGATGCAAAGGATTACTGATGAGGAAGCAAACCAGGCTGTTGAGTGACAGAGCGTATTGCAGGAAACGCGCTTCAGCTGAAGGCAGGAGCAGCCAAGCACGCAGCCTTGCTGCTTTTGTAAAAAGCAACTTTTCTTCTGTTTTACTTATTTTTGCCAGAGATCCAGGAATGCCCTGGAGTGAGTTTAAGCAGCAGTGACAGGCTGTACATCCCACAGCAAAATCTGCACCCCATTAGCACGGGGCCCACAGTCTGGGGGCTCCTCTTCAGGACTGCACAAAATCCGGGGTTAATGAAAGTGACGGGTTTTGCATTACAGACTGTACAGTTCGGCCCTGCTGCTTGAGAGGAAGACTTTGGAAATGCACAGTATAGCCTTGTAGCTCAGGAACCACCTGGCAAAAAGGAGAAGCCAAAATGTACATTCCAAGGAGAGTCTTAAACCCAATGTAGGCTTATTTTTAAGATGATCTTGTGATTTTAGAGCAGTCAGCAGCAGAAGCATGGCTGATCTAGAAAAGCCACTGGCCAAACAGCTCCAAAGCCTGCAAGAACCAGAAGAGGAAGAAAATAATGCCCCATGTCCGTGTCATGTCGTGTCCGTCATCTTCTCCCCCCCGCCCCCGTCTCTTGAGCACACATCTGCATTGCTTCCCTGCTTCTCCTGCCTTACCGAGGGCTTCCTCAGCTTCAGGCATCCTCCCTGGGAGTCCATGTCTCTCTCTGAGAGAGCGCCTGCAGCTGAGCAAGGGTATTTCTTCCCCACAGGATCTCCAGTGCCACTAATGGAGCTGGACCTTGTCTCTTGCCCCTCATGTCCGCAAAGCACGTCCCATTGCTACTGGAGGATTAGCAGCCTCCTCTCCCCCTTCTGTAAGACTGCTCAGGTCCCAGCCATTTCCTCCTGCGGCAGCTGGTAGCCCCCTCTCCTGTCCTCCTGGGCTCAGGTGGGAGCTGTGGTCCTTCAGATGAGGTCCAGGGAGAAGCCAGCGGCAGCAGTACAGTGAACACATGCCCAGAGCAGCATCACAACAGCCTGGCTGCCCACCCCTTTCGCCCTCCAGAAACGCCAGGGCTTGCGTGTGGACTCTGTAGGGCCTTCTGCTGAGCCCGGTCGGCCGTGCCCCTTCCCCAGAGGCCTCTGGGGTGGTGGCACGGGACCTGCTCTGCCCTCCTCCCAGCACTGCTCGTGCATTCACTGCCATGGTGTTTCCAAAGCCACAGTCACGGTGCTTTGGAGCAACTTCTCCTGGCCTGGCCCTGGCATGGAAGATGTGTGTAGGAAACAGTCTCTCAGGAGTAAATGAATTCCTGTGTCTCACTGTTGATGTCTCCTGCCTTGCTCTGTGTCTTATCCTCTTAGCTTCTCTGTGCTCAAGTGGATAGGAAATGGTTTTTTGGCATGCAGAGCTACCTTTCCTCACAATGGCTCCCTGGGATCAGATTCAATTGTTGGGGCGTTGATTCAATGGTTGGGGCATTTATTCACTGGGGTGGCAGCGCACTCGTAAGGCTTCGTGCGCTCCCATCAGCCCTGCAGAGCCAACACAGCTGTCAACTTCCCGCGAGGCTGCGACTAGCCCAGATGGCCCAGGCTGGCCACCGAGCTAATTTCCACTTGGAAGAGAATACTTGATTTGGGTCACCAAAAGCCAAACTATAGGAAGGTGCAGAACATTTTTTTTTAAATAACTGCTTTTTAGAGCAAACCAATGTGCTGAACAATGGCATGAAATTAAAGTCAAGGATTTTAACTCCCGAGCTAAATCACAAGCAAGTTTGTAATATCGTTTAGATGACGTGTCTTCTCAGGCTCTTGAGCATACTTTAGCCTTCCACCAGCAATGAAGGAAGACTTGGTATTAAGCACCCTCAGAGTCCTTCTAACCTCTGACAGCAATTTAGTAGCATAACACTTCACACCCTTCTGTGAGGGATAAATTCCTAAAATAACTAGAACTAGCTGAAGGGTCTGGAAGAAAGGTGATAATGGCAAACCTTCAGCCCTAAATGTACCCAGCTCAAGCACTGATACTTCTAACCAGCTCACTGAAATAAGGGTTTTTCCATTGACTCCAGGCCTCAGCCTGACGTTGTCACTATTTGGAGCACTGTGTCTTACTGTGCTCTCACTGCAGGAGGATGCAGCTGCAGATTAGTGACTTTGCATGTGGAGGCAGCACCGAGCCCCTGACAGCAATTTGGGGGCTGTGCTGAGGTGTAGCCATGCCAGGAGTCTGGTGTGGGCTGACTGGATGTCCCTTCCTGTCCTCTCCTCTTTAAACGGGAAACCCAAGTCAAACATCTGAGTCAAACCATGGCCATGACTGTACCCCTGCCTGTTCTGTAGAATTAAATCAGAAAACTGAGAAAAAGCATAAATTAGCAGGGAACAGAAAAAAGACAGCGCTGGATGGTGAAATACCAAGGAAGTCAGAATTCACATTCAACAAAATCCTTTGAAGCCTTTTGTATTTGCCCTGGGAAAGAAAATACATTGCACTAATCAAGCACTTTTCAAGGCATTTTACAAACATGAGCACTCACAGCATCCTCCTAACACAGGTCAGCATTAATATCTCTGTTGTAATCAGACAGATTGACTCGTGTCCCACAGAATGAAACAGTGTGAGTCTGTTGCATCCAGGGAGATCCCTTGCTCAATCATTATTCCAAATGCCTCAAATTTACCTCTATTTTATTATGCCTCTGGCCCCCATACTGCAAAAATGAAATGCTTCAACACCGATTCTGCTTTTCCAGGAGAAAAACAGAGGGTGGCAGTTAGGAGGCTCATCACCTACAGGGACATTCCCTCTTCCTCTGTCAATGAGCTCCAGTCTGATAGCAAAAACGACATTCCTGGGACAACAGCCCGCCTCTGTGGTCCCTTTCCCATGCTCTAACAAAAAAGACTCAAGGACAAGCAGGATGTACAACCAGTATTCACTGAGCTGTAAAAGCCAGAGGACATCCATTTCCAGCACAAACCCTGGCTCCTTGCAGTCTGGGATGTCCTAACAGGGGAACATGCACTCAAGAGTACACCTTTCTGGTGTTACTGGCTGACAGCATTGCACCCAGCTACACCTTGATTTGCAGGCTAAAACCATACGTGTTTCCACTCCTTCAGATCCTCTCCTCCTCACCTTCGTCCTTCAGGCTGCTCAGAAATTATTCGCTCTATAAAAGTAGGTGGATAACCACTTGGCTGAGGGTTTCTGCACCAACGGGCAGGCCCTCATTTGCCAAATCCCAAGAAGGTAATGCAGTTCCCTTGGGTTAAAGAAAGCAGTGAGACTGGTATATTTATCAGAGCAGAAGGCAGACAGGAAGAAGAGTTTCCTTTGGTGAAGTTTACCACTCAATATCTGCAGCCCTGCACGGCTGCTCATGTGGAAAAGCTGGTACTCTAGTAAATTTTTTCTATTTCAAATTCTGATTCCATTGCATTCACAAGGTTCTCATACTCAGGATTTCTGCTGATGCATATGCTGTCATGGCCGTTGTCTTTCATGGTGAAAGTGTCATTGGATGTTTCAGTCTTAGAATTTGTCTTCTTCTGTAGACAATTAACAGGGACTTCCACATCAGTCTCCAACCTCATGACATCTGCGGTGCTATGGCTGAAGCAACAGAGAAACATCATTGAGAAGGATGACTAAATCAGAAGTCATTTGATTTACATCTTAGTCAAAGACAAGATCTACCACATAATCTGTGGAACAGCAAAATTTATATTAATCTAGCGAGGGCCTGGGAGGCTCTGAAAGACACTAGAAAGTAACATTAGAAGAATTACACACACACAAAAAAGCAATAAACAATTAACAGTGGTACCATAAACTCTCATGGCATTATCATATTATACTCAAAAGAGTTACCAGCAGATAGTCTAGCCTTTAGAAAGTCACTGCCAGCAACAATTGGGAAAAATGGCAATGTGGGAGGCTACAGACAGCTAAAGTATGTCTCTGAATAGGAAAGTAGTATGAAGGGATTAAAGGCTGGGATTAGAACAGGGCAGAAGGTATTGTAAGCAAATAGGAATTGCACAAGATAATACTTGGATAAGCACTGGGACGTGTTTCTTAACGAGAAAGGTGTGTATAGAAGGAACTTATCTTGAGGGAAGAGCTGAGAATTCCTGTCCTTTGCTTTGTGAAATAATGGTGAGAATTTACTACTCAGAACAGTTTTCCCATGGCCTCTGCAAGGCACAGTGAAGGACCCCGAATATCTTTCTCTTATTCTAACATATTAAAGAACAGACTCTTGCTGCCTCCTGCGCTAAAACGTTAATGTCCTCATGCTGCCAGCTAAATGGACTGTCAAGGTATCCAGATACTCCCCCTGCAAGTCAAAGAAATCTTTGGCTTTTCACTGAGCAAAGAGGCTTTTCAGAAACAGACATCAATATGATGCCCTCAAAGTCTTCTTAATGTCCCATGTGAAAAATTGTACTCACAAAGCGACTTCATAGAGAGGTTCTGGAAAAAAAAAAAAGAAGAATCAAAGATGTGCATCAACGTATTTTATGATTAATGTGCCACAGAAAAAAACCCAGCTGCTCCCAGGTTCATCTCAGTGGCCAGTCTGGCCCAAACCATGACACCCACCTTCAGGAATAACCCTCCCACCCTGCCTCTCCCTAGAAGGGACCAGCTGGGGCTGGGGATGATGGGCATGATGGGGGTGATGGAGTTGATGGGGATGGGGTTGATGGGGGTGATGGAGAGGATGATGGAGAGGATGGGGATGATGGAGAGGATGGGAATGATGGGAATGGGGGGAACGGGGATGTCGGGGCCGTCCCACCCGCCCCGTCCGCTTGGACCAGGGCTGCCCTCTACCGCCCGCCCCGCCCGCGGCCCGGGTTTCTCGTCGCTCACGCCGCCGCCGCCCGCCCCGTCCCCGTCCCGGTCCCCGCATGGCTCCCCCCGGCGCTCACCCGCCTTCTTCCGCCGCCGGTGCAGCAGCGCGGCGGGCAGCGCCCCCAGCGCGACACCGCCCAGCGCGGCCGCCAGCGCGTAGAGGAGCAGGGGCGGCGCGGCCGGCGGGGGACCTGCGGGCGGGGACGGGAGCGCTGTGACAGCGGCGGGGCGGGGAGAGCCGGGCCGGGCTGCGCCCAGCCCAGCCCAGCCCCGCCGCCCGCCCGGCCGGCCCTCAGCAGAGCCACGGAGCTGGGGAGCGCCCCGAAACGCGCTTTTAAAGTCCTTTGCACCCAACGAAACCGGCAGCTGCGGCCAGACCCCGGCCGAACCGCCGAGGTCGGCGTTAGCGTTTTCAGCCCCTTTCGGGCAGAAACACGAAGCGAGCTACCGGCAATAGACGCGCTCGGGCAGGCCTGCGGATGGGCGGCCGGGCGGGCAGCTCCCGCCTAGAGAAAACCCACGAAAAGGGCAGGGATTTCTTCCCTGGTTTGGTGTTTGGTCTAACAGGCAGCATTCGTCAAGCTGCCCTCGCCGGTGCAAATCTTGTGTTTTCCAGCGTGAAACTCCACTCACCTGTGGCAGTGGGAGACCCCTCGGAAACGGCTTCCCTCCCGAAGACCAGCGTTGCTGCCAAAGCGCGAGGGTGAATGCATTGTAACCCTGCCCGGTGGCACCGGGAGAGCTGGGTTCTCTCTGCAAAGCAGCAGCGGGGCCAGCAGCCATCATCGCTCGCTGGTGAGCCCGTCCGGCTGCCCAGCGCTGGGGGCTCACCAGCACAGCTCTCCCGGCCTGGACGTAACTGCTGCCCTGAAGCTGCCTGCCCCGTTCTGAAGAGCGCGCCACTTTGATTCTCTCAGACTAACGTGTCTGAGATGGATGGAAAGAAAACACCCATTGGACCCGCTCTTGGAGTGATAAGACAGATTTTTATCCTTGACGTGTCGTCCTGTGTGTGTTCTGCCAGCAGGCTTGTAGGCAGCGTGTGGCACTCGCGTCCCCCCCAGGTCCCTGGCAGCCTTGGCCAACGTGGTTCATCTCTAGGCACCAGCACTTGTGGCTGGCTACAGCACGGCCAGGGAATGCTTCAGCTTTGTCTCGCTGGGACTCATCAGGTTTCCACAGGACTTTCTCACTTCATCTCTCCTATGTGACTCCCTGGCTGGTCTGGGGTGGTTTCCCATCACCAGCTGCACCTTAAGGCTCCCTGACACGTGGAGCCCCGAGCCAGGTTTCTTGCCCCGGGTGACCTCCTGCTGAAGCTGTGCAACCCCCTGGTTTCCCAGGACGTGGTGCCTCTAGCACCGGCTGTGCTGCAGTCCCGGGAGGCTCCAACCCAGCTACCCAGAGCTGAGCACCTGCACCCGGGGGACAGGGGGGACTGTTCTATCCCACCTGCAAAGAGGATCCACAGCCCAAAAGGCATGTCAAGCAGATTTGTCTCACTCACCTTCTCCATTGCTCACAGAGAGCACCAGGGTGAAAGCAGCCCTTGCCCTGCAGCCCAGGTCACTTACCTGTGGGCACTTGATGGGACGCATCGCCTTGGGGGGTGGGTGGGGATCTGCTGGGTCTGCTGGTCCCAGGGCTGGGCTGCCATCTGACTGGGAACTCTGTGGGAGAGACTGGTCGTCAAGTCGTTTCCCCCATGCCCTGTCTTCAGTACAAGCCAGGTAAGAGCAAGACATGCCAAGGGCAGGAGCCAGGCTGCCATCTTGCACGGTCCTGATCCCAGAGGGACGCAGGGGACATTTTCCTGACCCCTGCCATGATCACGCACACTCTGAAGCAGGGAGAATGCCAGCCACTCTGGTTTCCTCTCTGGGTGGCAATCAAGACACAATTCACATTCAGTGTTACGTGACTGATCCTGCTATGAAAAAGGAAACTCCCTGCCTCGGCCTCGTGCAGCGGAGATGAGGAGCTGTGGCTCTGGTGACTCACCTCTCACCGTCAGCTCAACGGCGTCGCTCTGCTGCACAGCCCCGGCCCCAACCCTGTTTTCTGCCTCACAGTAGTACTTCCCGGTGTCGGAGAGCTGCAGGTTGTCCCACACCAGCTCGGACTGGCGGCTCAGGAGCTGGGCTTTCCCTCCCGGGGTGCTCCTGAACCAGCGGTAGCTGATGGGGGGGGACCCGCTGGCCACACAGGTCAGACTGGTCCTGGCTCCTGCTGGGACCGTCAGCCCCAGCTCGCCGGCCTTGATGACAGGCTTGGTCACCGCCACTGGAAGACAAAGCAGATGGGGCCCAGGTCATGCTGGCCCTGGTTGTGGTGGGGAAGGTTCTTTCCCCCCCTCCGCAGCAGTTCTTGTTCTGGCTTTCAGTGCTTTCCCAGGAGGAAGAGGGGCACCGCTCTCACATCACCGCTCTGCACAGGTTCAGCTTGGCTTAGCTGTGCCTAAAGCCAGGTTTACACCAGCTGTGCCACCATTCCTACTGCCATATCAGACAAGTCCTGCTCTGTTGAGTAAGTGTCCCCCTTGGAGAAAGCCAGTTCTTTCTGCCACACACTGAGGATGCTCAGGGAGGGGAGAAGACAGATTTGGCTAGTACAACACCCACTTGCTGTTCCACTTGTTACAAGAACCGCAGAGATGCTGGCTACCTGTGCAAAACCAAAACCAGATCTTGATGTTATCTCAAGCACCATGGGTTCAAGTTGCCCATTGGTACATCCAGATTGGGTTGTAAACTAATTGATCCCCCTTCCCCAGTCCATTCCTACACCTCTATGAGTGGAGAAGGGTGATCACAGCAAGGGAGGAGGATGCCTCAACACCCAGACTGGATGTGGGTACACAGTATGGTGTGAAAGACTATTCCCACCAGCTTCTTCTCCTACATGCTCTGTGGATTAGACTGGCTACACAAGAGCAGGACTTTATTGCTGGATTTACCTTTGACAACTTTAACCGTAGTGGTCATCTCCTTTGTTATCAAGCTGTTATTTTTAGACCTCCAGATGACTTGACAGGTGTAGTGTCCACTGTCGGGGATTTCAAGGTTCTCGATTAGGAGTGAGGCGTCCCCTGGGCTGTGCTTTGGGACACTGACCCGGTCTCGGAACTGAGACAACAAGATGTGGTCACCAGAATCGTCCCTCCGAAAGATGGTAGAGGTGCTATAGTCTCGCTCCATGCTCCAGCTGAGCGTTTGCTGTGTGAAACCTTCTGAGGGCGTGTAGGTACATGGTAAAGTGGTGGATCCCATCCACGTGCCCTTGACCTCGTGGACACCAGACAGATCCAGGAGGGCTGCAGGGAACAACAGTTGAATGGAAGAAATAAGAATGCAGCAGAAGAGGAGAACATTCTTAGGCTAGATGGGAATCACTAGGCCGTGGAAGCCAGCATGTGGCCACTTCTTAGATGTGCTGTAAACCACAGCCAGCTAAACCAGGGCCTGTCCCCACTTCACTGAGCATAAGGAAGCGAACAGTTGCCTTGACCTCATGGCTATTTTCATTGCTTCTCTCTGGACACTTGCCAATTCTCAATTCCTTCTCTGTACAGAGAGACACAAATCCTGCTCCTGGTGGCAGCATCACAGCTACAGTCTTCACAAGACCTTAAGGAGCATCTCTTGTTCCCGCTCTCTAGCACCAGCCTTTACACCCTATTTCTGCTGCTGAGCTTTCTGCTTACACTTGCACATGATGAGTCAAACAGCAACGGCCTCCCCCCCGGCAGGGGATGCTCTGACACCACCACTTGCAGTGTTGACTTCTGCCTTCTGTATGGGAGGAAGGATGAACAAAGTAAGTTTACTTGCGCCATGTTTGCATTCATTAATGACACTATTTTTTTATGCAACATTCCTGGTGCTCGCGGGACCCAGCGGTATAGCTGTGTGGGGAGAAGCACTTCTCCGTGCAACAGCCTGTCCCAGAGCTTACAGGAGGTGCCACCTGGGGGAAGGCAAGCATCTGTGGATCTGTGTCCATGGGGACAGCCGAGGAGACTGCTGGGGCTGAGCATAGTGGAAGCTTGTTTCTGACATGGAGCTTTGGTTTTCCTTTACCAGCTGACTTTGAGAGGGCAGGCACAGCTCCATTCTTCAAATCTCACATTCCAGTCAAATGCAACTCCTTGATATATCAGTTTTTAAAGGTTTTCCATTTCTCTTCTTCCTCTTTTCACAGAGTCCCACTGAGAAAAACTAAGAGTGGAAGCTATTTAGAAAACTGCTCCGAAATACCCTTGAGGCATTTGGTGCACTCAAGTTCAAGTATGTTTGCTATCCAGTGTATTCATCTGGACACGAGTTTGTTTAAACATCTCTCCCGTATTGTTTTGCATTGCTGTGTGCCATGAAATAGCTGCCAACATCCACCGATTCCTTGTGGAGCAGCTGCATACGTGTATATATACACACATATATATGTATATGACCAATTTCAACATTAGTAGGGATGACTCCAAAGGAGAGCTGATTGGAAGGAATGGGAGAAATTCAGCAAAATAAAAATCCCTGATACAGCATTTTTAAAAGAAGTATCTTCTCCCAGTGACAATTCTTAAACTGGGATGTAGTCTTCCAGACAATGTGAATTGTCCCACTGGAGAGAAATAGAGCTGGTCCAGGCAAAAACCTGAAGGGCTATGTTAGAGATCAGAACACTCATCAGAGGGACTTCTATTATCTATAATGCGTGATAATGAAAAAAAAATAGAACTCTCATATTCTGACCCATTTTCCAAAATGGTTGAGCATCTTCCTTCCTAGCCTGCCAGTATCAGCTGTCCTGGTGGCATGGAAGTGCCATGCAGGCAGGAGCCTTTAGGCATCTGCTCTGAAGTACTGAACCTGGAAGTGGAACAGTGGACCAAACCCAATCTTTTTGCTTTAGCCTTAGAGAACTTCAGATCTGACCTAGATTTCTTGGATCATACCTGCTCCAACCAGAGAAGCACCCTGCCAAGGACTCAGGTGGGCACAGAAGAGGGAGTGGATTTTGTGGTGCCCAGCTCATTTTCCCAGTCTCTCCAGCTGTCTGCCCACTGAGACCACAGCACCTCTGGGAGCGCCTCTTGTAAGCAGCAAATTACCTGAATTTAGCTGGACTTGGCTCACCTCTACCCATACCCCCTCATCTCGCTCTCCCTTTCCCCTCCTTCCCAGAAAGGCACTGGTTAAGTTCAGCTGCATTAATTCACAATAAGTTGCTTGAAAGGCAGATCCCAGAAATCTGCAAAGCTGTTTTTTTATGGTGAAATGGGGAACATACTGACATTTAGAAAAACGGGTCGAAGTAGTAATTCTGTGCTTCTGTATACAACTTGTTAAAGCACCTTTCTCCTGTTTCCCAAAACCTTCCTCTGCCGGTGTCAGTGTCATATGTGCCCTGGGAGTGGCACATATGCCTCATGGGCATATGAATCAAAGCAGATTCCAGTATCACCTCTCCTAATGCACCTAGAGAGTCAGCAGATTAGGAGACACCAAAGGGAATCACGTATGTGCCCACACCTACTCTCACAGTTACAGCTCTTCTTCTCCCCAGGATGATGCTAGCGGAACAACGATGATGCATTATTAAATTCTGGAAGAATGCATATTCCAGCTTCACAAAGACTGTTCTGGAAGCTAACACACCAGAGCAGGTCCTTTCCAAGGGTCCTGAACAATCCTGTTTAGTTCTTGCTTTGGGGCATGGGAGTTGACCTTTTTGCCCAATACTGCCCTGTTTGCTCCACTCTTAAAAGCACCTTGTTGTATCTGATACCAAAGGAGACTCTTGTGAATTCTCAGGCTCTATTTTTCATACAAGAAACTAAAGACTTTCCACACTTGACAATTTTTAAAAATTAAGACACTATAATTCAAAAGATTTTCCCCACCCCCTTAGTACTCTGATTTTTGTTCTTATTAATTGAAGCATTTACTCACCATTGCAGCTGACGAAAGTCATCATGAACACTACTATCCGCACAACTTCTCCCATTCTCCCAGAGCTTCACGTCCGTCCTTCTTTCCCTGCACTTTGTGAGAGACCCCACACTCCTAGGACCAGAATGCAAGTGAAGAACACTTCCTTTTCCTCTGTCCTTTGTCATCTAGGATCCTCTTTCTGAAATATCACGAGTCCATTTCACTGCTGACTTAGGTGAAGGGTAAAGGATGGACAAAGACTATAAGGATATTTCCACTTCCATTTCATATTCCCCTGTCCCCACTCACTTCTCTTACGAGTCTCTTGACTTTTCGGACTAGTGCTCGTTATATTATTCTTCATAACTGTGTGTTTCCTTTTTCCTTTTTTTCCTTTCACATTTGCATTTACCTCACAGTGAAAGAGCTTTATGATGACTCCACAGCCAAGCACTCAGTAGCAAGGAAAAGCAAACTTGACTTGCTTGTGAAGCCTGAATTCAGTTCCTTCTGACTTGTGTGTGATGACATTGCTCAGCAGAGTGAACGGCATCTCTCTCCATCGTACCATGAGGGCTCAAAACTGGGCATCCAGAAATGAAAAAGCACAGGTCTGAGTGCACTATCTCTCCTAACACCATGCAGGAGCATGAGGCGGAGACCAACTCATTGATGTTGAATTCCATTTCCTTAGAGTCTTCTGCTGTTGATGGTACTCAGCTCTCCCACCGCACGCATGTACCAACTTCTGCAGCCACCGGCTCTCTGAGGGCAATCCTGTTCACCTTCTGAGTAGGTCAGCATGTGACCTGAGTGAGGAAGACAACCAGCCCTTGTTTCTTTGCCAAATGGTCTGAGCCTTTTAGACCAGAAAATTCAGGATGCCCCTTTTACTGCTTTTTTTCTGTTTTAATAGAAAATGTGCAGAGAAGAGGTATTAAAAACCCAACATCCTGCTCTTTACTACGATAGGAATTTCCCTGCAAAAACTCAATTTTCTACCACCTGCCCAGAAACTGTGCCCTATTGCAGTCAGCTCCAGATGCAGTTATACCTACCAGGGCCGTGGAGAAGGTGCATGGGGAAATGAAAGGGTAACGAGCTAGTCATCCACATTTAATGTTACACAAGCTTTTACCATGTACTGGCGATCACATGGTCACTGCCTGGTACTCTCTCATTTTCACAGCATCACAGACTATCTTGGGACACATTTCTGCTGCAGTAGTCCAGTTCATGGGCAAAAGTCATCATGTTTCACACTCTGCAAGCACACATAGTTGTTTTCTAAGGAGGTGATTTATGACTGGCAGCAGAGGAACTTTAATCCAGGAGATATTCTGGGTATGCTCTGTAGGGATACCTTTAAAAGTACATCCAAAAGTCATCAATAGGTGTCATGCACAGGATTAATATGTGCCTGCTAATTATTACCAAGAGGAGAAGGAATTACAGAAGATAAGAAACATATCTACTGACCTAGTGAATTCTGTTACAGTCTTTTAATCATTCACTGAAGCAACTTTCTGGTATTTATTCAATAAATATGCCTTAGCATATAGTTTTAACAACTGCACCAGGAGAAGAGCATCTTTGAGCAAGAGGCAGACATGTCTGAAATACAGGGAACCGTTTTCTGTTGGAGCTGGGAGGGAAAGGTAATTGGTGTAGTTTTGCCACAGCTACGCCCCATGACGACAGGTATCTGTTTGCTGTAGCTAAAGTGTTTACATCGCAGCTGAGCTCAGACCGTTCTCTGGAAGCGCTGCCATTTATCAATGATCCCTGTCTGCACAGGGCAATGGAAACTGCAGACTATCTTCATTTTCCCAAAGTCAGTAAACTGATGAGAAATGTGCAGGTCTCATTTCAGTCTCCAGGTGGAGGCATGTCCATCCTTGGATGGCTTGCTGAATGTGATTTCAGCTGAGCTCTGCTTATCCCTGCAGTAGAACTCGCCTGTGGCAAGCACGGGCAGCCTGGAGCAAAAAGCTGAATGTGGTGTGGCGAGACCTGGTGCAATGAATTCATACAAGGTTCCAGGCTAAGAGTTGTTCTTGCAGAGCATACCTTTGCTGAAGTGGTGGAAACTTGCTTTTGCTGCCTTTTCTTCTTGACTTCTTTGCTGAAGATACCAGTGTGGTACTAGTTCGTACTGCCTGTACCCCATCTGCCCACTCTGCCACCAAGAGGCTGTTAGCTGTGTTTGAGTCCTGCCAAAAAGCAAGCAAGCAAGCAAACAAACAAACCAACCACAAGCACTTGTTAAAATTCAAGCAATGTCACTGTAAGAGTGGATATGAGTCCATTTTCAGAGAGATAATTTAAAACCAACCTTTGCATACCCTGACCCATGACTGGTGATAGAAGCTTGTGCCAACAAACTATTTCGTATGCAAAAGACTTTAAAAGAAGCTGGATTTTGGGGAACATGCCCTGGAACAAGCTGAAAACCCAAGCTAAAACTGCTGATATGACTACTTTCTGAACCGGACATGCAAGACTTCCTGAAGCTGTAATTATACAGGATAAAAAAAATGTCTGTTTAGCTAAAACAAACACGAAGAACTGTAGTTCCTCAAACATGATGTACATGACATCTTTCTCTCTCTGGGACAGAGATGTAGCTGCTAGTTTTCTCCTCCCTGAGTCACAGAGTCAGCTCATTTCTTTCTTACCAGAGGGACTCCTCATAGTTTTGCATCTGAACACATGAAGAACAAGCCTTTAATGTCTCAGACATTATGGCTAGTTACCTGGCTTATTGTAATGAAGTATATTTATTTCAGTGTCTCTGCTTTGGACTGAATCCATTGCTTTCTCCCTTGCAGTGCCGGCTGAGTAAGGCACCCTGCAGCCTTTCGCCCCACAGGCGCCCACCTTCCTTCCACATACAGGACATGACATGCTTTCGAGCATCATTTCTTCAAGTGTCACAGCTCCGGCAAAGTGACCAGTATGACTTTTTGTTCTGCAATTTCTGCTACTACATCTCAGGCTAAATAGAGGTGGCACAGTAAAGTTCCCATTTCCCCAAAAATGAGTGCAGATGGGACCTCGGAGCCTACTCACAGCAACCAGCACTGCAGAGCCTGCATCTTACACTCGTGTTTTGACATAGTCTGCCAGAGGCTAGAGAAATTAGCTACAATTTTCCTGGTAATTAAATAAAATTTTTAGCCTGCAAGGGGGTGAAATTCAGTATGAAGCTTTGAGCAAACCACCAAAAAGTAGGTAACTGAAGAAGAAAGATCTCAAAGTGCTCTATTTGAACCATCTGCACTCAGAAAAAAAGGCAATTTTTACTGCAAGACTTGAGACATTCTTATTTGGTACAACCATAGCCAACTCGCAGATCTGACTAAACAGACTGTGGTTTACTAAGTACTTTTTGGATGTCCCACAGAAGCTAATTGTATGAGCCTCTACAGTCATGTACACCACAATTCTCTCACATATACCACACAATCGTACAGACAGCCATGAAAACATGACCTTTGTTCCACCTAAAGAAACAGAAACTTAGTGAAAATGAGCATCTCCTTCAAGGCCTGTGTGATAGAAATGTGATATACAAGTGCTCCTTCTGAAAATTCACTTGCCTCCCTTGGAATTCCCAGGTCAATGACATCAGTTCTGGGTTACCCATTATCTCAGCCAAATCCTTGTAAAAACTTCCTAGCACTAAGAAAGACCTGTATATATGATGTCATCTGAGTATTCATTTCCTACTTGGTGCCACAAATGGGCTTCACAAATTCAGCTATTAGAACAATACAGATTTTACCTTTACCTGCAGTTATCGCACACATTAACTACTGATGCTTTTGGTAGCCTCACTGTTATCACAACGCTTGCTCTTTGCAACCTTCCTAGTTCCTTCTTTAGTGGCTCCACGAAGGCTGGTTGAGCTCTGGTTTTGGTAAACACAAGTGCTGGTCTGGGAAGGTCTGCTTTAACCTCAGCTTGTCTTCCTGGCGTGCTGCTGTATGCCGTCGATGTGCTGCACAAGATGCACAGCAACTGCCCTTTTTCCCAGAGATATCCCACACTGAATCAGGATCCAGTCCCTGTCTTGCATTGTCCAGCTGCCCAACAGCTCATGCAGACACAAAACACACAGAGAGCCTAGTTCATGATTTTCTTCTCAGTTTCACAAGCCTGACCTTTTATTGCTTGCCTTAAAACGGTTTTAACATCACCAGCTCCTGGTCATGGTTGTCCAGCCATAAAACTGGTTGTCCATAAAACTGCTATTTATCCATGTTTGTACACCTACATTGACTGTGGCGTCGCAATGCAACCAGAATGGAATTGTTTTTTGGTTTTGTGGCACAGCTGTGGGATACCTGACAGCCGTCATCCATGAAGTGTCAACTGTGAGAGTGCCTGATATGCTCAGGCCGCATTGTCACCAGCCTGGCCTTCCTTGGAAAGCCCTTTGACTCTGTCACTGCATACCTTAGTGCTCTCTTCTTCTTGGGCTGGTCACATATCACACCACCTCAGTTTAACAGCCATGCAAGTCATCGCGGGCAGCCAGAGCCAAGTCCCCGTTTGGGTAGCCATGGCAGTCGCGTTGAGGTACTCTGATTGTATCGAGCACTACCATGCTTCCACCTGAGACAACACACCTTGCAAACCCAGTGTGCTTACTGACACACTGGTTGTCTCTCTCCAGCTGATGACACTTTGACTTCCCCAGAACTTTTAGATGTGTTTCATCATCTAGTGCAAATCCACAATTTCACTTTGAAAACAAGGATGAAAGGAGACAGGAAAGCAACCTAACTCCCAAGAGAGCTGATGGCAGGGATGACATTGCTTAAAATAACTGCCTCAACCTAGCACAGAGGGTCTTTCCCAGCTAGGTAAAGACCAGCAGTGGTGGAAATACAGGCAGGGAGGGGAGAGCTCCTGGTGCCGGCTGTGTTGCCCTCCTTTTGTTCATACAGAGGTCAGGTCTCTCCCGAAGGGCCAAAAGTCTACTGGTCTGGATGGCTGTATCCTTCACACCACTTACAGAAAGGACAAGCTCTTTTTTCCGCATTCTCCAAGCAGCACATGTGATGTCCACCTCTTTGCTCAGATGTTCACCTTGTCGCTTGGCTTTGGAGTACCTCTGCTTTCCAGCTGCTCCACATAGCACTGAAGCCCCATATTCCCATTGCAATAAGTTTGTTTCTGGGATGGATCTCAGAGGGGTGGGCTGCTTTCCAGTAACAGTGACATTCCCTTTCCACCTCCTCTCTACAAAATGCATGCACACACACTTTTTTTAAAACCCCCTTTTCAAAAGAATGACAACATTACTGCAGGGCTCCGAAAACTGCAACCTCATCTACAATTGAAAGATTAAGAAAACACGACAGTTTCCCAGAAAATTTCAACACTGTCGATTTGTCATCACATTAACACACTATCCAGTCGTGATTTTTCTGCTGTCCTCTAGAAAACCCTTTCAATGATAATTGTGTGCAATACTATTGCAACAGTTTTCCTCCCCTACTCACCTTCCTGCTTAGGGAGAAAGACTGTCAGACTTCACTGGCTTTTTACATTCTTCATAATAGAACTCATTTTCTTTCACATCCTAAATGTCTCATTTCATTAGCTCTGAACTTCAAACTGGACTAGCAGCAACTCTTGCATCTTGTGTTCCCTAAACTGTGGCTGAGTACAGTCTACGAACATCACCTGACACCACATCCAAACCATATCCCAAACTCCAGCAGATTCACAATAATTCCTCTGCTTTCAAGTAGAGGGACCTAACATGCTCCTAGGAATGTAATTCCTGGGCACAGACAGACATTCATGCACACCCACCTTTGTAGACAAAATAGAGAGAAGTATAACAGAATCTACTAACTTTGCCGTCTTGAAGTTTAATGATTTTCATTTGCTTCTCCACAATTACATGTACATGTTGACAATTTTTTCCAAGACATCATCACCAACAAAAGCTGCTGTTTGTTCCCTTCCCATTTTGAAACCGAGGTTCCTCAGTCCTTGATTTTTAAGTACATTCTTAACAAAGAGAATTAAAACTTGTGGTACAGGAAATTCAGGGAGAAAGCATAAGGTCACTGATAAGTACCTGTAAAGCGTGCCTGGCGGTTTGTGGATTTTGATGAACTTTTGTATCATTCATTCCTCTAATTTCTCATTGGACCTCTGTGTACTTTGGGTTTTCATAGCAGTGGATGAGTAGCATGGCATTCCACATTCATTTCTGTATTGCATAAAAGAATTAGTTTTCCTCTCCCTTCGAAAGTGTTGCCAGATAATTTTAGCTCATGTCTGCTTCCTTTTGTCTTTGGAGAAACTGTAAACAAATAGTCCCTATTCATCTCCTCCGCACTAGTCACGAAGAGCACACTTTGCTCATTTTGCCTCATTCTTCTCTTTTTTTCCAAGCTGGAAAAGTAAAATAGATTTGCACAGGACTAGTTTCATACCACTAATCATCCTTTATTATCATTCTCAGTAACTTTTCCAGCTCTGTTAAACCTTTTCAAGATGAGAGACCTACACACATACGTGAGGTAGAAGTGTTCCATGGGTTTTTACAGTATCACAATCATGTTTTCTATTGCATTGTAATGCCTTTCCTAACAGCACCTAACACTCTTTTTGAATGCTGGTGAATTTTGAGCTGACCCTTGCAGAGAACTGCAGATGCAGATCTTTCCTGAGCGTGAACAGCAAATCTGGGGGCCCACTAATCCTGTATCTGTGTCACTGATATCCCCCTCACCCCTCAGATCACTCTTTTTGATTTATATCTGCCTGCATAGCTTTTTATCTGACATGATATTGCCCTATTGTTCATTATAAAAAAGTTCTTCCATAAGATTTACTCAGGGTAGCAGAAGTTATGAATAACAGAGTTTCTCAGCTCCCTACTTACCCTCCAGGCCTTCTAAGCTGGGAGGGAAGTATTTCATGAGTATCTACTGGGGAGCTGCAATTGTGAGGTCTTGCTGGCATTTTAAAGATGAGCCAGTTGTGCAAAAATATTCGTAGCAAAATAATTTAGGCATGTGTAAACAATCCTATCCACAAACTTATGGAAAAGTATCTAATTTCTTTCAAATATTAAACATGCATTAAAAGAGAGACTAGAGAAGGTGAACTCAGAAAGAGTGTGCCTTGTTGCAGTATCACAATCGCCCAAGCTGTCCAGCACCAAAACTATACAAATTGTGTCTGCATCTTGTTGTGAGTGCTGCAGGGAGGCACACTGAGTGCAGCACGATGGGTGCATGGGACATTTCTTCTCTTTGTACTGCTGGTCCTAGTGTGGTAAGGTTCTTGGTTTTATCCTGACTTTAACCTGTCTTTCAGTGTTTCTTTAAGGGCTATCTCACATTTAAAAGGACGTTCTACCACCTATGCAACACTTCAGGTGGTTGGGAGGAGAAACACCGACTCCCAGGCCAGCCCCGTTGTGCACTTCATACCCAAAGATGATGGGGACATTGAGCAGCCCTTGGTGCTGGTTCTACTCCCACCACAAGAAGGCTGTAAACGCATATCCTTTTGGTCATATTTAGTACAGTGCTCTTGGCCTGGGATCTGCATACCCTAGCTTTCAAAGGGCTTTCTTCTACAGAGGTGGTGAAAGGCAACCAAGAAAAGCAAAATCAGAAGATCTATATGGCAGTCTGTAACTGATTTTCCTGAAGAGGTTTGCATTTTCACCACAAAGATTGTTAAGGCTCCACAAATCGTGGAGGAGCAAAGACTGCTTGTCCAACCTATTTTTCAGAGGCAAAGGTGAATAGGAAGATAAATGTTGCCTGGATGGAAGTACTCTTCAGGACCTGTAGAGCACTGCTGGTTCTCATACAGTGTCCCCTACTTCATATTCAGATTCTTGGGTGTGTCCAACACAGTCATATTCATTCTTTTTCATATTTATTTCTTCAGATCCTTTGTTTTTCGTGAACTCCATCTCATAGTTGTTTTCAGTGGAGGAGAGGGGTTCTTCATAATGACCCACACTTTCATGCCTCGAAGAAGCTGCTGCTTTTGAGTTATGGCTGAAATCAAAATATAGTGTGAAAGAAGAGTTGCAATCAGAGTAGACCAAACATCTCCCAATCATCAAGATTTTGAGCAAGATTGCTGTCTGATTCAAACCCCTGTAACCTGAGCCATTGGATTATAATAGTATTGTGAAGGAGAGAACCTTGTCCTTTGCTTCCAGGTGGCAGGAATGGACATTATAGCAGCATTGCCTCCAATCCAGGGAGAGTTACAGAGGCAGCAAAAGGTATGTAAGCAATGTAAGGATTACCACCATTTCCTGGAATGGCACAACAAGACAACTGCTCTTTGCAAGATAAAAATATGTATATACATATATATATTTTAAAAAGTGGTGGAGGAATGGTAAATGTTGAACTGAATGCAGCCCACATCCACCATGTGGCTTACGACATCTAATATCCCTAAAATGAAAGTAAATCCTCTGAGTTGAAGTGCCATCACACCATTTATTCAGTTGCTCAGAGTTCAAATATTACTTGAGCATGCTGCTTTATAAACTGCTTGGGAAGCACAGCACCTGGGCAAATGATGTTGGCGTGTTCTACCATGGCATTCAAGTCATCAGCCCTTTAATTAATATCTAGGTAGGTCATTCATCTTGTATGTTTTGACTGGATTATTAGGTTTTTCAGTGTAGCTTGCGTAGGTTACAAGCAGATCAGGATGCTGAAACCTGAGTTCAGAAGTAGCTATAACATCCTGCCACAGCTATAATTAAAAGAGGCAAGTTCAGCCACAGGTATTTCAGAGATAAATCAGAGTCTAATCTGTGCATCAGGAGCCTTAGCTCTCTAGAGAGGGAATTCCTGTTCTTTTATCCTTGGCAATGATCTTCAATAGGCTTCATTTGTCTGAGGAGCTAATGAAGTGCTCTTGCTCATTGTATGATTCTAGTATTGCAAAGGAAAAGATCTTTCTTCCTACATTATGTGTTGATGTGGAAAGCCCGCAGATCGTCAGTACAAAGTACTAGTGAGCTAACTTTGAACCTCTTAATTCATGCTGTTTAAGCAGCTTTTCATCTTGGCATCTAAGTAGCACTATTGGGTTTTTTTCTGCTCTAGTACAGTCCCCAAAGACTCATCAATATGTTAGATAAAGGGTTATACTCACAATTTTACTTCATAGACTTGAGCTAGAAAAGAATAATCAGAAATGTGTCAATAATTTGCATTTATATTCTCAAAAAAATATTTCTACTATGTCTCCTCTTGATATAAGAAAGCGACGTCTGAATTCAGAATAAAAATAGGAACCTTAGAGATCATGTTAGGTGCGTGATGACTCCTGTTCCCAGGATTCAGTCCAAGAAATTGAAAACAACCCATATCCCAGCTGTAGCACAACTAGGTCAAAATAACTGTCCCAAGGTCAAAGGTAAAGTTGAGTTTAGAAACTAGAAGTTCCCAGTTCCCACAATTTTCCTATTCATTAGAAGTTCAATAAGGAACAATTTAGAAAGGTTATTCTGGATTCCTTTAAAAAAAAGAAAAGAGGCAAAAAGAGTATTTGATAATTATTATTATTATTAATTGGTAGGACAGAGTTGTGGAAAGGTAATTAAAGAAACAAAAGGACAAGGAGAAAACTACGGCCATCAGTATTGAAAAAACCCTAAGCCAAAACCCCAATGTGTTCTCGGTGCACTGCTGAGTGCTATTAGTGAGAAAGGGGACTCTAAGAAAAGCATTTGGTCAGGAGTTTTCTAGTATTAGTGCAGAAAAGACAGAAGCATTCAGTAAGTATATCCTGCATCTGAAGACTAGAAAGGAAATGAGTTCATATTGAATAGGGAGAATTAACCATGACTTCTTTTCCTCCAGGTTCTAACTAAGGGAAATATTAAACAGCAGCTGGTGCAAACAGGTGTTTTAAAGTAGCAGGACAAGATTAAATTGCTACCAGATACCTTAAAAGATCTGATCAGACTAAGTCAAGCAGGTAAGTTTGAGAGCCACAGGGTGTCCGTGAGGACTAGAGGGAAACGACCATCCCTCAGTAACCGTGGCAGAGCGGAGGGCAGCGTGGTGGAGAAGCTGAGCACTGCGGGATGGCCTGGGGGGGACAGAGACCGAGATGCCCCCTGGAACCAGCACAGGAGTGCTGCAGAGGCTGCTTCACCAACGAGCCAGCCCTTCCCACTGTGAAGGAGCACCCAACAGGCCCTCCCCAACTCCTGTGACTGGTTTTCCCTGAGGAGAAAGGGGCTTCTCTGCCTCTTTCAACCTTCCACCACCTATTTTGACCCATGCACATTTTGATTGAATGTCTGTATGATGCAGGTGCCAGAACTGCTACAGGTAGCCACATGCACAGTACCAGCCCCAGCCCCAAAAGCCCTCAAAGGTAAAACCAAGCTGGGCATGCACAACACAGTCAAGGTTTCCAGAACACTCACCATCTTTGGGCTTTCTAATGCAAATGATAAGAGAGATGACAAGGAAAACCACAGCACCGCAAGCCACAGCAATCAGGATGACCAGGTAGAGGGACAGGCGAGTCGTCTGGATATCTAGAGCAATACAGCAGAAGACTTTCAAACAGAGAAGCCCTCGCGGGTCACAGTAGGAGCAGCAGTTACGTGACACTGACCACTTCCCCAAGGACAACAGCAGCCAGGCCTGTCATGGGCACGCAGGGTTGTACTGCCTGTCCCTGCTTGTCCCCATCCTAACAGTACCTTGACCTGACTCTGAATATGGGTGTGAACCAGCCAGACTTACTGCGCACACATCTCCCCGAGAGACTGTGGCCAAAAAAACAACCGGCAGAGTCTCCTAATGCTGAGGCTAACTGAGGCTGTGAGCTGGGCAGAATAGTTGCACTACAGCTCAGGAAATAGTCTCAGCTTTTCATTCAAGGATACTGTTCAGTTGTATTTGGAACATGTTTAAACCTACCACGGCAGTGCAAAGCTAGAGGAGGTATAGAAGATCTGCCCGAGTTGCACACTGAGACTTTTCTGCTGTTCCAGCTTTGACATTCAAAGAAAAGATCAAAATGGACTATTGTTCAGAAACACAGTAACAACTCTGTGTGCTCCAACTATGAAAGCTTTTTTGCCCCCCCATAAAAACATCTGGAGTCTTTTGAAGAGTCACCACAAATCATCTAGGTCCCTTGAGAGGAGCCATTAATATAATTCGCAGCCAAAAGACAGAACACTGATTTTGAGGCTGAAGGTACCGATTTCTTGGTGGTTGGTTTGGGTCCCTAATCTCGTTCTTAGCTTTGTTGTGCTCTCCACTTACTCTGAGTTGTATAATTCTTTTCTGGATATCCCACACCATTCTCAGGAGTCACTACTGTTGTGGGCAGATCTGCAAAACAAACAGGAGTGAAAGGTTCACCGTGCATTTCCAATCCTATTTTTAGCACTGGGAGATCCAGGATTATAGCTGTAGGATCAAAAGAGTACCTCCATCACCTTTACAAAGCAGTGAAAATAGGCAAACTGTAGAAATCAGTACTGTATATACACTATAATATACAGAGAGTATATATAGTACTATATATAAACACTAGATAGATACTCTATATAGTATCTATACTATATATACACAAGCTATGTATATATACACTAGAGATCTATGTATGTCTATAGGTGCACACACACCTGTAATAGTGTTAGAGCCCCATGGAGTCCAAGAGATTACTGAGGTACCTCTGAACACCAGCTCAGTTTGGTTTTTTTCTGTAAGAATAGTCAACAATTGTCAACATCTTCCCTTAGCTTCTGGTCACTGATGCTGATTCCCACAACCTGCTGTGCGGTTGGTGGGTCACTATAAATTCAAACGAAACATAACCCCAAAATACAAAGTTTCCACAAACAGACCTACTCTAGCCCAGGTCTGAAGTCCCACATCCCACAGAAACAAAATGGGAATCTCAAGCCCTCCCTCAAAACAACTGTCCTTGGTAAGGTAGACTGTTTCCAGTCAGGTCTGAAGCTGCTTTTGCATCACTTGTATCTGCCACTAGAGACACTAGCTCTGCCTCCCACTTCAGCAGCTTTCATTCAGGACCAGAAAACAAGCAAAAAAAGCCCTTTAAAAATAAGAGGGCAGAACCCAGAACATCTTATATGGTCTCCAAGTTAGGAAATGGTATCTCTAGCAGCCCTAAGACGTGTACAGAGTCTCTCATACAGAGACACAACCTCCCAAAGAGCAAGCTAAAAGCCCACTGGAGACTGAGGAAAGGAGGACACTCTACATCTAGAAACACATGGATTAAAAACTGAGGTGTAGGGACTAAAGTATAATATTGTCAAGACTGTATTCCCCAGCAATAAAATCTACTGCTAAATGTTGTGTCAAACCCTCCCCTGACTCCTCGTCTTTACTGCCAGCCATACCGTTGTCACCCCAGCCTGTGGTCGGATGGTGTCTCCCCAAGTTTCCCACATCCGTTTGAGAGGCCACTGTTGTTGTGGGCGGACCTGCAAGGTGAATGAGAGAGATGCTCACACAGGAATTCGACCGTGTTTGTGATGCTGCTGCAATACAGGAAAACTTCTCCACTGGTGGGGTAAGACCATGAGGAACCAGCCACCATCCAGAGGACAGGTAGGGACTGCATGCCAGTGGCGTTAACAAGCATGGCCATCATTAATTCCTGTTCCCTTGCTGTACGCTCTTATGTGCGACTACTATGAAAAAAACCACATGGTTTCAGCCACAGTCTTCATCCCACTGGGAGCTCAGCAGGCTTTGCCTCTTTCAAAGGTCACCATGTGGTGTCTGTGCTTGGCTCTGCGATCACAAGCTTCACGGCTCTGATGACTGAGTTACCAGCTGAGGAAAGTAGCAAGTCTTCCACAAGGCATCCATCATGCACTGTCTTGCAGTGTCGTGGATACATCAGAACACAGAGCATGTATGAAGTGCAGTGTCTTCTTCTGAAATAGGTGGCCAATCATAAAGAACAAAGGCCAGTTTGAGTTTTTCACCGACTGAATTACCACTCTCATGTTCCTCATACTCAAAATGAAGTCCTGATTCCTCATCTAAACTTGCTAAACCGCAATAGGCAGCATTACACAGCCAGCAAGAACTTTGAACAAGCTAAAGAGGAATAAATGGGTGTCTTAAACACAAAACCTCTTTTGCATCAGAAAAGAGCAGTTCCTCTGAAGAAGAGGAGGGAAATCGAATACAGGAAATAAAAAAGGATAGAAAACCAGAGCCAGTGATGAGAAGTGCTTCAGAGCGCAGAAGGCCAAGGCTTTCTGTGTTTTCTTCTTTCAGGGAAGGGAAGTAGGTACATTGTTCTGCTGCAGTACGGAAGGACTCCAGGTGTTCTCCATCCAGCTGTGGCTCTGGTGACTCACCTCTCACTGTCAGCTCAACGGCGTCGCTCTGCTGCACAGCCCCGGCCCCAACCCTGTTTTCTGCCTCACAGTAGTACTTCCCGGTGTCAGAGAGCTGCAGGTTGTCCCACACCAGCTCGGACTGGTGGCTCAGGAGCTGGGCTTTCCCTCCCGGGGTGCTCCTGAACCAACGGTAGCTGATGGGGGGGGACCCGCTGGCCACACAGGTCAGACTGGTCCTGGCTCCTGCTGGGACCGTCAGCCCCAGCTCGCCAGCCTTGATGACAGGCTTGGTCACCGCCACTGGAAGACAAAGCAGATGGGGCCCAGGTCATGCTGGCCCTGGTTGTGGTGGGGAAGGTTCTTTCCCCCCCTCCACAGCAGTTCTTGTTCTGGCTTTCAGTGCTTTCCCAGGAGGAAGAGGGGCACCGCTGTCACATCACCGCTCTGCACAGATTCAGCTTGGCTTAGCTGTGCCTGTTCCAGCTATGGCACCCATTGCACCTCCTACACAAAGGCCTGCTCTGCTGGGTTGATGCCGCCTCTGTTCCTCTATAAATCACCACTGCCCAGGCAAAGGGAGATTGGGCACGTGCTGATGGAGTTCGGTCAGAGAAAAGCAACGCAATATCCCAGGGATTTCCACTCTGGTGTGTGTCCCTTGGAAACATTGAGCCATCAGATACAGGCAGAGCCAGGGACAAATTCATAAGAGAGAGACCACAAATCCTCGCCCAGCCCCTGAACTGCAGGGCGCAGTGTGGCGGGCAGAATTCCTCTCTCTGACCTATTTGCTGCTTCCTCCTGGGGTCTGACACCGCTCAGCAAAACACTTCTGCATCGGAAGCAGGGGGTCACTGCCTACCCGATCTATTCAATTCCTAAAAGCCTTCCCAAGCCAAGCCTTCCGCTCCTGCACAGCTTCCTTGTTGGGTTTACCTTTAACAACCTCCACCTTAATGGTGATCTCCTTTGTTATCAGGCTGTTGTTGCTGGCTCTCCAGGTGACCTGGCAAGTGTAGGTTCCCCTGTCAGAGATTTCCAGGTTCAGGATGTGGAGAGACACATTCCCTGGGGCATCCTTCAGGATGCTGACCCTGCCTCTGTACTCGGACAGGAGAATGTGGTCACCAGAGCCATCCCTCCGAAAAATGGTGCCAGAGCTCTGGTCATGTACCACAGTCCACATGAGCGTTTGCTGCACAAAGTCCTTCACAGGCTCATAAGCACATGGCAAGATGGTAGATCCTTTCCATGTGCCTTCGATCTCATTGGGGCCAGTCAGGTCCAGAAAAGCTGCAGGAAGAATGGAGAAAGAAAATTTTAAAAAAAAAAAAAGCAATCATGGTGAAGGCAGCTCCTGGGTGACGAGGCGGTGGTGAGAGCATCAGCAATTGGAATCCACCAAATCAACAGCCTGGGCAGTCAGGGTAGACAATGAGGGATGGTCTGTTCAGGGATGGGCTAACAAAAAAAAGCAACGTGGCGTGAGGAAGACAGATGGGAGAGAGCTGATTGCCGGGGCCAGTGATCTCTACGACACGTACGGTTTGGTTCTCATGCTCTGCCTGGTACTTACCTGCAAGCAAGTGAACAGCAGAGCACGGGATCAGAATTAGCGGATGATTTAGACCTGAAGGAAGGAGTTTGTCTCAAGCCTGAGTGCAGAGCTCCCCGGTCACAGCTGGCATCTGCCCCTGCCACCTGATGCTGCTCTCAGGACTTTCCTGGAGAGCACCACACGTTAATAGCAAACCACAGTTTTTATGGTTTTCTGTGCCCCCTTTTGTTCTTCTGAAAGACAGTGCTTTTTCAGACTCAGTTGAATTTCAGCAACTTAAGCAATGGATCAAAGAAATCTAAAACTCTTTAAATTTTCCTGTGAAAGTGAGGTCTGTTGACTTTGTTCCAGTACAGTTTTGTCACTCTTAGGGCTGAACCTATGCTTCCATAGACACTTCTTCACCCTTTTCTCCTGGTTTCCACACCTCCCTTTCTTGGGAACACAAGAACTAACCAGACCCTTCATGTTGGGCTGCTCGCTGTGCTCTGTGAAATAACCATCACAACATGTATGGAATCTTTGTACTCTAAGTATGTGGGCAGCGTTTCCATAGCCTTCATGCACCGTTGCACTCCGCAGCCACTGGATTTGCCATATTTCTATTCCCTAAACAGAACCACCTCTGTAAAAACACACACAGACACATCAGTGCCAGGGAAAGAACTGCCCCCAGCAGGAGACCTTTCCATATACTCACCGTTGCAGAAGAGAAGAGGACTCATAAGCACAGCTGCTCTCACCAGCATTCCCATCCTTCCCAGGGCTGCAGCTTCTCGCTCTCGAGAACAGACCTGCTCTCTCCAAGTCAGGGGTAGACACTTCCCTTTCTTCACTCACTTCGTCACTGAGAGCCCAGGACAGCTGCTGATGGTTTTTTGTTGAAGAGTGGCTCTGTGAAAATGGTCACAGATCCACAGAATACTTGTACAAGCAATCTCCATGTTAGCATAAGGGCCCGATTACAGTGAGCCAGGTGCTGACAAGGAATTTATGAAGGTCATGCTGACCTGGGAATTTAGTGGTAAACAACTTTGAGGAGGTATGGACTGTGGAGATAAGGAAGAACCCTTGGCTTGAAACCGCAAGTAGGAGGACTATGTAAATGTAACCCTTAGAGCTCAACTAATCAAGTCTTGACAAGTATGCATGATTATAATGAAACACATAAAAGAGCTGTATTATCGTAATAAAGTTGAAGCTTGCTTTATCACTCACATTGAGTCGGCTGCTTGTCTTCCCTCGCTCGTTGCAGTTTTTCCTTCCTCTTTTTCAGAAAAGACGTGTCTCAGTGATGACTGTCAGAGGTGTGGGCAGAACAGAAGTCCTCAGGGAGGGTGAAAAGAGGAAAGCTGAAGAACTACTTCTACTCCATTTCACATTTCCTGCTGAGTATACTTTCCCCCCCTTCTGTTTTTTAATTCAAGTTTAAAAAAAAAAAGCTTCCCTTGTTTCTTTTTATTCCTAAACACCTATTTCTTCTTCTTTTCCTCCTTGCATTGCTTTCTAAATAATAACTTTTAACATGCATGTTACATACAAGAAGATCTGAAAGACTACTCTTAAGGAGCTAAGCCACCAAGGTCCTTACTCTTCATTTTCTTACCAGCTTTTCAATAGAGCTCACCACTGCGTTTTAACTTAAGATTCATGAAACACCCTAAATCTTTACATTACCAGTGTGAGACAAATAATCATTGTAGGCCCCTTCCAACTGAAATATTCCATTCTATATCATTATATCCCATTTAAGAGGTAGAGATTTTAGGTATACAAATCTGAAAACAAATAATATCCAAGAGCTGCAGGTACCTGGTTTGACCACCCCACTCTATATCACAGATTGATTCTCCTTTCTCACCTAGCAATTTAGCTGCTTGCTTGAATTGATTAATTGCATTCAATTAAAAGCATAGATTAGAGCCATATGCACCTGCATTTCTCTGGAGACTACTTTAGAAACAGGTAAATAATTATACGCCTAGAGAGAAAAAAAACAAATTTATCAAAGTAGAAAGTCTTTGAGACTAAGAAATTGTGACTTCTTACCTGTAATAAGACGCGTTAATATTAATTATAGGCAATATTAGTTATATTAATCTGTATTATTAAGTAATTGAGCACTAGACTCATCTAGGAGAAGTACCTGTTCTACTGAAACATTATCTTCAAGAGATTTTACATGTCTTTTTCTGTCTTCTGCAGCTCTTAATTTTTTTGGTGCCCTAATGACAGAAATCTCTTCTGCTTCATTGTATACAGCTAATGGATACGAGCACTTTGCTATTGTTACATCCAAACTCAACATCCAGTCCTCAAATGAAAGTAACCAGAATAATTGAAGGCAGTCAACAAAATCCTAGACCGTATTTTAAAGTACAACCCTCCTTTAACAATAGTGAGACAAGGTTTGCATCTGTAGAAGCACGGTACAGGATAGCAGAGCAATCAATGCTGCCTACCTGATTCTGAAGTTGTGGCAATGTGGGGAAAAAAATATTTCATATAGTCTTATATATGGCTTAAAGACAGCTCCACCTACATGGTCATTTGTAGGTGGCTTCGTTAGGTTGTTATGTAATTTAACATTAAAAACAGGAGATTTGTGTATACAGCCCTGGGAGCTCTGATACTATCTTGTTCCTCTTCTTTTGAGGTCTTTGCTTTCATTGTGATCACTTGTTTTTACATATATTCTTATTTTAGAGTCATTGATAGTTCATTCTGCAAAACAGTGGTGCTTAAAAGCATATATGCCTATAGAAGTGTGATTTTTTTTTTGACTACTTGTTATTAACATTGATCTAATTATGACAATGTTATTGGTATGAGTTTGAATTCGGTAGTTTTCAGGTTATAATATTCTGATCTCTGTTTCCCTGAAGCTGGTGATTTTACGAGACAGAATTTTCATGCCTTTATTTGGTTAGAAAATCTCCATATCCTTGTGGTTGTTTATCAGTCTCAGCCTAGAGAATGATCTGTTCAATTAATTTCTTACCATCTACTATATTTGCAGTTATACCTGTAATTAAAGGGGACATCTAAGCAGCTTAAGGTCTAAATGCTTCTGAAAATATCCTACTTGATAAAGCTGAGAAAAAGGTTCAACAGAGATTCAAGAGATTTTGGGACCTGACTTAATATGCTCCTCCCTTGTAGCCCTGTATTCCTCCATCAGAAATTTTCCATGAGATGCGACTCCAATCTGCAGTCACTGGGATGGGGAGAAGCAGAAAAACCTCATGTGGGTTGCAGTGTTCATGTACTTCTTAGTTCAAAAAAGGAAGATAAAAGAACATGTTAAGTTCAAATTAATGAAACTCCTTCCTGGGGCACATGGCTCGCCGCACAGGAGGGCAGAAGCCTGAACTGACTCGGCCTAAGTCATAAGGGAATCTACCACTAGAAGCGTATGTACCAACCAGGAAGCTGAAACTCAAAAACTACTTGACAAAAAAAAGGTGTGTATATATTTATATATTTATTTAGATATGTATATTTACATTTAAGTTTTTGGTTGAGGGGCGGTGGCAGGAGAAATCTCTTGTCCTTTATAGGATGCAAGTGCAGACACCTGTATGCTGAGATGATCCTTGGTAGCAATCTCTTGCTTCTGCTTTGGGGAACTATGATAACACGGGTACTACTTTTCAAAATGGCAATCTTGTTTTAAGGGACAGCAAAACATCTTGAGCATGGATTGGATGAGGTGGCATCATACAGTCCAGGAGAGACAGATCAAAATGAGTTTTTCTCGTATTCTGGAAAGCTCTGTGTTAGCAAGCGCAAAGCAACAGGAGATAAAAAATTGATGGCTAGGCTGATGTGGTCTGCATGGGGAGGGCTAGTCTGAAACAGTACGAAAAATAATTATGAAAAGAATATATGAGGGACATTTTTCCCTTTCTCACAGTGTGCTTGCCATGCCTATGTGTGTTCTGTGAATTCTCAGCACATGGAAGCCAAGGAAAAGCAACCTTTCCTTCCCCAGGTAGAGGACACTAAATCCCAGCAGTAAAAGCGGCAGCCGTGTGCGCTGATGCTGAAGGAGGAAGGAAACTTGCATTATAGTGAAGCAACTGTGGTCGTGGGTAACACAGACTTGTTACGCGTCGTTGCAGTGGCGCGGCAGTCCGAACCAGCAGCCTGTTGTACATCGAGGGGTTAGTGATCCACTGCCGTCCCGCCTGCTCTGCTGCAGATGACAGACTTGCCTGGCTAATCCTAACGGAGTCCTCTGGCCGTGACTCCCAGCGATGACACCACTGCAGTGTCCTTGTCCTTATCTTGAAGCAGAGCAGCACTTTTTTATATAAACATCCTTTTTCTTGGCAGTGGAAATAATGAATAGAGTTCTTCTAGGAAAACCTACAAAAACTGTAAAGCCCACAGAGCCGGTTAACCTCGGCACGGGCTCTGCACAGTGTGCCATGCCCGGACCAGAGGTCTCCCTGACACTAAGGTTATCCATGCTGTTCCCTGTTTCCTTCTCGTGTTATCTCCAGTAAACATTTTAATCAATACCTTATGGAGCTGAGGGCCTTTCTTACTGGACTCTACAAAGAACAGTTGTGCTTGTGCATTACATCTGGGGTAGCTGGCAGAGCCCTGGTGAGAAATGGCTTTTTGGGAAAGGATGGTGTGGCAAGGACAGGGCGGGTGCCCGGCTGGCCCCGCGTGCAGGCACGGGGGCACTTGCGCAGTCTTTGGGCAGAGTGACACCCAGCCCCCCACCCCCCTATGAGTTGGCAAACACGGAAAGAGTAATCTTGGTGGCCCATCCCAGCTGAAATACTAACTTGTCTCCAAAAGGGAAAGGGAAGGGTGGTAAAAAAAAACCCAGCAGAATTTACGCTGTAGTTGGTTGTTATTAACATGCTTTCCAAAGAGTGCTGGAAAGTTCTGACCAGGCAGAATGTCACAAAAGACTGAGATACGGGAAGAGCTGGCGTGGGTACCCCCGCAAGAAGAAGAACTGATGAAAGAGCCCAGAGCTGACGTGCCAGCTGCGGTCATTGCAGCAAGTCCAAGGCTGAGGCTGGGGTCCTGCAACGTGGGACCCCCAGTTATGAACAAGCACCAGGGACCCTGGACAACCTTTCACACTGTCTCTGTGGGAGATTACACCCAGGGAGAATTGCAGGTCATGGCTGAAACTTACTGGCAAAAAACCAGGGGAGAAACTAGGGCAACAGCTCTAGAATAGAATTGTTGGTTTCAGTAATGTGCTTTCTTTTTTAAACAAACGCGTAAGTAACTGAATGAATCTAGAAATCAGAACAGAAGTAACATTAAAGGAAGAAGGCATAGATAAGTATTAGAGGATACTCAGACCTGTCTGATAACCAACCTTAACAGCTTTAGTCTAGTGAGTATAAGTTAACCCTATATGATACATGATCTTAAGGCGCTAACACCTTCCTTTTAAAGGAAAGGAAAGAAAGAGAAGACGGTAAGTGTCTATGCATAAATATACCAACTGCTGATTTAAGCTAAAATGTCAAGTTTGTCTACTTATTATAGAGAAAATAAAGGGAGATGGAAAAATGGAACGGGAGGGAAAGGTAAGTGAGTATATTGGGTGCTCCTAGGAAGGAAAATATCTACTAATGAAAAGCTTTTGTTAATCTTATTTTCAACAGGTAACAGAGGAACCGAGTATCCAAAAGACTCCTGGACTCTTACCAACTTAATGCCACTTCAACCTCCAGGACTTTTGCACAGAGCCCCACTGGCTGCGACTCCCTGAAGGGAGGTGATTCTCCCCCGCTACTCCACTCTTGTGAGACCCCACCTGCAATACTGTGTCCAGCTTTGGAGTCCTCAGCACAAGGAGGAGGTCGACCTGTTGGAGCAGGTCCTGAGGAGGGCCACGAAGATGATAAAGGGGCTGCAGCACCTCTCCTATGAAGACAGGCTGAGAGAGTTGGGGTTGTTCAGCCTGGAGAAGGCTCCAGGGAGACCTTATAGCAGCCTTCCAGTACCTGAAGGGGCCTACAGGAAAGATGGGGAGGGACTTCTTACAAGGGCATATAGTGATAGGACGAGGAGTAATGGCTTCAGACTGGAAGAGGGTAGATTTAGATTAGATACCAGGAAGAAATTTTTCACTATGAGGGTGGTGAGACGCTGGAACAGGTTGCCCAGGGAAGCTGTGGATGCCCCATCCCTGGAAGTGTTCAAGGCCAGGTCAGATGTGGCTTTGAGCAACCTGGTCTAGTGGGAGGTGTCCCTGCCCATGGCAGGGGGGTTGGAACTAGACAATCTTGTTACAGCTCTGATCCTTCTATGGTTCTATGACTGCTCCAGGTTATTAAAGGGGACCTTGGCAGTGCAGCTGAGGGCATCCAGAGTTTTCCATTAACTTTGTCCTAATCGTTTTTGTCCTGTCTTTCATCTTACTCTCCCTTTCACTTCCCATGGATTCACTTCAGTTGATGTGTGTTTACATAGACCTCATATTACTCAGAGGGATACCTAGCTGGATTCGACACGCTTTGATTCCACGGCATGTTGAACATGGGTTAATAACAAACCTAAACTTCTTTCTCAGGCTGACAGCTCTGAAAACAGGTGCCATACTAACCTTAGAATTGCAATTATTTTTGAGCCAGCAGCAGCTGCATAATGAGATCCCCTGGAGACCATTAAAGCTCTCTTTTCTAGAAAATTCAGTAAACAGGTTTGGGAAGTATTGGCACACACAGTAGCACGCAGAAAAAGAACATACAAGAAACACAGTAATGGTTTTGCAATTCTTGAGTTTAATTACTTCAGCATGTGGGTTTTTCTTGCTTTTCAGCCTTCCCCTTTCCACTTCAATCTTTCTTAGGAAACTTGCATAAATAAACACTTTTCCTAAACCTGTACATAAACCAGACACAGATGCACAAGTTTTTATTTGCAGTTTTCTCAAGCCTCGGTTTCTTAACTTCTTAAGAGAGAAAGTGTATTAAAAACCTATTACGCAATCAGATCAAATATCTGACGGTGAGATGCACTGAGATCCGAGGACTCCATGATGGAAGAACATGACAGTAAACCATAACAGGAACTACACTTCAGTCTAACCTGTTCAGGAAGCCAGAATTACAGAAGATCAGCCAACTCAAAGAGTCTCATTGTCTCCACTGTGCTGTCAAAATAGCAAAGAAGAAAAGTCTGGTTTTTACTGTTTCACTCTTGGCAAAATTGAGGCCTTTGGGAAGAAATGGAAAAAAAAAAAACCAAACCAAAAAAACCAGAACCCAAGGCAGACACGCAATTGACTCATTTCCCCCTCTCCCTTTAGCTCACAAAAACTTGAGACTATTCAGCTCTTTGTCTCAAGAAGTAAGCAAAAGACTAGAAAAGGCTTGAATAAGACATACTTGACAAAAGGCAATTCAAAAGATCCCATCATGAAGGGTCACGAGGTTAAGAACAGTTACAGAAGCATGGGAATAAAATGACACTGTGAAGGCACTACACATATACACACACTTGGTAGCGAGATCCTCCTCTGCAACTCAAAAGGTTGGACAAGGAAGCACAAATCCAATTAAGCAAGGCCAGCACAGATAATGTGCATTACCTAGCAGGCTTTAGAATATCAGATTAACTTGGATTCTTGAATATAAAATATTTCAAAACTTGTTAGTTCAGAAACTTTGGAGAGAACAATGCCTGTAGGTAGCCTGAATTCCTAAAACTGAAAAAAATTTCAAGTAATTGTGCTGCTAAAAAATATCATGTGATACTATACAACAGGTTTTCGACCTGCCTCCAGGCCTCCTGTAGCCCCAAGTTTTATACCACTACAGCAAATTTCAGGTTTGTGTGGGCTAGTGGTACCAGTGAAGGTGAACTTGCTATTCCACTGACACCAGGGGCTGATGTCTACATTACAGCTGCTCAAAGAAGTTAGGAAAACATTGTAGAAAGGAATTTTGGGGAAAGATTTTTTGATTAAGCAGACACTAGTTTCTGTAATTTGCTGTCAAAGGACTCAAATGCATCTAGTTAATTTAGCTTTAAGATTCCACAAGCAGAAAATCCAGGAAGAAGTCTAGTGTACATATAGGGTCAGGTAAACAAGTAGCTGCTGCAAGCAGAGCAGAGATCTTAATGTAGTGTCCTGTGTCAATGCAAGTTACCCCATGACTCCTTCCCTCCCTCTCATTTTAAGGGCAGCTGCTGGACTTCGCTAGACATGAATCAGTTCTACTCAAAATATCTGAGGACACATAATCTGTGAGCTAGGTGCAAGTTACCCTAGAAGAACTGCCATGCAATGTGCATGAGAAATCAGCATTATGCAGGGTGGCAAGCACTTCCTACCACAACACCTACAATCCGTGGCAATGGATGTGTGTTAGCATGTTAAAAAGTAATATTCCACAGTTAAAATGTAATTTTCCATAGGAAAAATGTTCCCTGTACCTAGGAGCAAATCTAGGAGTACGAAAGTGATCTAAGCAGATGCAAACACTTGTAGCCACAAACTATCAAAAAAGAAATCTCAAATTAAAAACAAAATTTAAAAAAAAAAATCTTACTTCCAAACAATAGACAAGCCACCTATTGAAACAGGCTCTCAGAAAGAGTAAAAACCATGTTTAAAATATTACAGACTACATTACTATTCACCTAATTAAAAAAAAAAAACAAAAACAAACCAACAAAAAACAACAACAAAACCCCAGCCAAACTTTACAAACAGGATACAAACAGATTTCATTTTGCAATAAGGATACTGAATAAAAAGTTAGGGAATACATTGCGGTATGTTTACCAGAAGGTTGTTCTTCCCCTCCACCCAGTGCCTTTACTCCCACCAGCTCTTGTTTTGAGCTTGTTTTCAGTTTTTCCAGATGTGCTCTTTGCTGACAGAAAGAGAACTTTCTTTTGTCTATACGGAATATGACACCCAGGAAGCAGGTGAGGAGAGAGCTCAAACTTCTTGCCGATCCATTTCTTTGTTGTCTATTTCACATCACCAAGCCAGTTACAGATGTTACGCGAGTTCAGGAAGTTTCTATCTCAGAGGCCTCTTCTATGAAGTTAGCAACAGGACTGAGGAGCAGGAGTGGGAACAGTTTATACTCTCCATTCCCATCTTCCGAGAGGAGAGGTGGATCACCCATTTCCAGAGCATCCAGAGGCTCAGCCTGGCTTGCTGGAGCTGCCAGCGGCAAGACAGTTTCACTACCTGACAGAGGCTGAAGAGCAGGTTTCTCCTCCAGGGGGGGCAGCAGAAGGTCTTTCGGATCCTCTGTCTTCCCTGCGGCTTCACTGGAAGGTAGTTCTTCAAATAATGAAAGCAGAGGATTGGCCCTGTACTGTATCAGCTGCATATCTGAGGGAAAACAAACAGTTTAAACTCCAGGCTGCTGTGTCACATAAGCGAAGGCTCTTATTCAAGACAAGGGAAACTGGAGAGGCTGCTTCAAAACATGGTTCACTAATGAAAACCATACAGCTGAGCTCTGACAGACTACATCCACAGCTGCAAGAGGGGAGCTAAGGCTCCTGTGTCTGTTAAGATCAGTGTCTGAAGCACGCTTCAAGCCCGCAATACACATGGCATACAACGGCAACACTGAAGCAGTAAAATGACAAGCACTGCATTTGTGGGGGTCATAGCCCATATAGGAGACACTTCCACAAGGACATTTGCAGTTCTGCTCCCTAGCGTGGCACTCTGTCATGTATAAGAAAAAGGAAATGGTTAACACCAACAAGGGGCATACGATGGGGCCTCTTAAGATTGAGGCACAGCTTCATCTCCATCAGTGAAACATCCCAGTCTTCACAAAAGTTTTAAGCCCAGACCAAAGGAGGAGATAAACCATATTACAGGCTACAAAAATTCCACTTCAACACACAGTTTTGGAAGAGTTTGGAACCGCCACAGCTCTCAGTGCTCCTTCCTGCCCACCTTTGCTTCCCGCTGTTTCTCTCTCACTTGCTCCCAGATCTTCACTGCTCTCTGCCAAGTTTGTAATCTGAAGCAAAATGGACAGGGAGTAAGACACTATGCTTAACAACAAAATCCAGTCTTCACTGACTGGTTAACAAAATTAAAGGTGAAAGGAGGAGGGAAGAGAAATGAAACAGTTGACCGATGAGCCCATTGCTGCACATGAGGGCCAGCAAACAGAAGCTCTCAGAAGAAGGTACAGTGAAATACAAATTTAACTGACTAAACCCAAGCTTCTGACTAGCAAATACTTATTTTACCTTCCAAACCAGAAGCTTTATTATAGTCTGTCCTGTTGGAATAACACTGTTAAACATGATTTCATCAACACAATTAAATTTTGCAAGCACTGCTTGAATCCAGCTGCATTTTACCTCAGTTATGGTCTAAGCTGTTACGACTGGGAAGTCCTAATTTAAATATTATTTCAGGGCTACAGAATAAATGACACTTGCAAGGTTGCTTTGTTTGTTTTGTTGGTTCGGTTTTTTTAAACATGAGTCAATTTTAAGGAACTGGACAAAGAGAAGTAAATTTGCACTGGACTTTTGTATGTCCTCTAAGGAAATTCCATACAGCCATATTCAGAATAAATACAGTATATTGCTTTATTCCTTCCACCTTCAGAGAGACTGAAGACACACAGTCTCACCTGAACCATTTATTATAGCAGACCTAGTTATTACTTGGCTAAAAGACATCATGGAAACCCCTGAGGCTAGGAGAAAAAAGCCAATAAACTGTTCTCACACACACCAAAAAGAGTCAAGATTTTCTACTCTCCTCATTCTAAACAGGAGGTACAGAAGTAATAGATAGGAAAAAACAATTCCTCACTACAGACAGCTGATTCAACAAACACCAGTTTGTTTCCCTCTTCCTTATGTTCTCAGGTGTATTCAGAAAGCAAAGAACATGTTATTCAAAGCAAAGTGACAGTTTAAATCAGCCCGCTGAGTGTATTATGGCAGCTAGGAACATAAGACTTGAAATTATCTTGAGAACCCTCTTAAATTCATCTATGCCAACAGTGATAACTGAAAACATTAAGTCAGCAGGACTAGATGAAATGGCAGTTTCATCCTGTGCTATCAATCCAGCCCCTACCCTCAAACTGCATCGGTCAAAATTTAGCTCTCAACATCGTATTTACCCTTTCCATCATAGAAGCAAATCTTACTCTTACATTTTCCATGCCAGGGGAAGTTTCCATCAAGCTCATATCCAGGGCCAGCAGTTCAGGATTAAGCGTCTGAAAATAAAAACAGACTGTATGTCACAGAATCGCCAGGGTTGGAAGGGCCCTCTAGAGATCATCTAGTCCAACCCCCCTGCCAGAGCAGGGCCACCTAAAGCAGGTTGCACAGGATGGCATCCAGGCAGGTTTTGAATGTCTCCAGAGTCGGAGACTCCACCACCTCTCTGGGCAGCCTGTTCCAGTGCTCTGCCACCCTCAAAGTAAAGAAGTTCCTCCTCATGTTTAGATGGAACTTCCTATGTTCAAGTTTGTGCCTGTTACCTCTTGTCCTATCACTGGGCACCACTGAAAAGAGACTGGTCACATCCTCCTGGCACCCTCCCTATCGTACATATTATGTTGTATAATAGGGTCCTTAAAACAAAACTTCAGAGAGCTTCTGAAAGGCCAGCAGGGTCCAGCACACCACTCCATCCACTGAAGCACAGGGAAGGCAGCTCCTCCACAGGCCTACAGCAATATACTTCCAACCTGCGGCAGTAAACTGAGGTCACAGGAGAAAAGGACACCATATGTCCCAGCGATTCCAGAATAATCAGGCTGTGATGATACGTGACAGAGGTTGAGAAGAGTCCAATTTTTTCCTTTTTTTGTCCCCTTGAGTTATGTGTAACAGAAATACTATGTGAACTGAAAAAGGCTCTCAACTTTACCTTGTACATTGTTAGACTCCTAGAACGACTACGTATCATTCTATCCATTAACTCTTTGCTCTTCAGGATTCTCCCCCCCTCCTGCCCACTACAACATGGAATAAACCAATAAAATTTCATAATGCAACCTAATCAGTATTTTTCAGAAATCAGAAAAAGTGAAGACACTCACATCGTTTAAAGCTTCAGAACCAAAGTTATACTGCTTCCCAGATAACATTGCTTGAAGCTCTTCAAGGCTGGCATCAATGCAATTAAGAAAATCCTGAATTTCTTCTCTAAAAAGACAAAATGATACAGTACTGTAAGAAACAGGTGGCAGTTAGGGCCTTCTTTTGCACCACAAGGCAGGAAAAACTCTTAGAAATGATCTGCTAACCTCTCGGTTATTACAGCTGTGGGCATGATGATAGCCAGACTAGGCTGCTCACAATCCAGAATAGCCTCTTGCCAAATGAATGAAACCGCATTCCTGTATCACATTTTACGGTCCAACTCTTTGAAGGACAGGTACAAGGAAGACTATCTGAACAGCAGGTATAATAATAGCTATCATAGCAAAAAGCAGTTCCTCCTTCCATACCTACTTCCTCCTTCATTTTAATATCTTTTGAATGTTCTCAGATCCCAGCCTATATACCAATACCTGTTTAAACTAAGGTCTGATGGCTTTCACCCGAGGACAATAAATGATAAGCAAAGGGCTGGAAACAACCCGGATCTGAAGGAACACTACCTATTTTGAAACATGAGACTGTTGCCAAATTGTGCACGTTTCCAAGAACAGTGGGCAGGATACAAGGGACAGTGAATGAAGTGGAAAGGACGCTGCACGCACGGCGCCAGTACTGAACTTCTCACTGTGCTGCAAGCTACCTCCCATGCTGGAATACTCAGCTACAAGCAACAGAGTTCCAAGGCACTGCCTCACGTTTTCCAGTGCCAATGAAGTAAGATGTTCCAGGGCCTTCAGATTACACCGAGTGCTGTGACCCATCATCTCAGTACATCCTCCCTGAAGTTAACCACAGCAGAAGAGCTGTCAGGACAAACAACTAAAGTTTTTCTTCCTTGATCCAGCTCAGCCTGCAGCCACACAAGTGATGGCACCGATAACGTTCAGGGGCTGGTGCAGAGCTGGGAACTGCTTAAGCAGAGTGTGAAACCACAGCCCGCAGGATTTTGATCCCAGGGGCGAGTCTGATCTGACAATGTGCAAGGGAAACAAATTTCTGCAAAAACGAGGGGCAAAGAAAGGAAGCAACAGCAAAACAACATCAGACTACCACCGACACAAAGCCATACCCAGTTCTGAGAAACAAAGCAGCACGTGGTGCCCTCCTGAAATCCCTACCCTTGCTCTGCTGTTTGGCAGCACTTGGCAGTGCCAGTAGTTGGTGATACGAGGGCTGATGTGACAGACTGACCTCACCAATCCTCAGACTGACACATCAGAAGTCAGGCACGCTTATTATCAGAGATGTGACAGATGGACTTGCCCTGCTTTTAGCGTACGATGCTACCACTGGTCTTTTTCAAGACGCACTAACAAAGGGGCAGAAAATTCAGTTCATCAATGACATTTAAGAAGCTAATTCACTATGTTCTGCTAAACACATCCTCTAAAACTTTGACAAGATCCCACAAGATGATGACAGCATAACAGTTTCCAGAAACAAGTAATACCTGTCCAGTAAAGGATCATTTTGGTTTCCAGAGTTGTTCTCGTTCAAGATGGAGTCAATCACTGACACGGGGTCCTCTGGAGCATTAGGTTGTGCAGTATGGAGTTCCACAGCAACATTTTCTATTTCACTGGATTTATTGACATCATCTATATGAACTGGTGGGATAGGTTCTGCACAACTTAACTCATTTGGCTGCGATACTTGACAAATGGGTAAGCCAGGATCCAGAGCTGCCTGTGTCTCTCTAAAATATGACCCAAAGAGAAACAACACACAGGAGAATTCATCAACCATATAACTACTCATTTCCAGTTTAGTATCTCAAATCTTAATACCTAACAAAGTCAAGCCAGTCAAGGGTTCAAACAACCAACTGGTCTTTAGAAAAAGAAGAAAAATACCTTCCTAAAAGCAGATGAAGAATCTCTTATTACAGCTTATACAGATAGCATGTATCAGAGCAAAATACTCCATTTTGCCAGGCCAAAAGCAGCAAAATAGTAAACGGAAATTAGGGAGGAGGAAAACTCCTAACATTGTGTCTTTGGAAATAAAAGATTTCAAATTGGTCCATATTTCACTCTGGATGTTAACAACTAAACGAGTTTTCACAAGAATCTGGTGCCACACAAAAGAATGCCTTCCCTTCAGCTATGTGTAGCATCATATTAGTGAGAGCAGTACCGAAACTGGAAAGGAAACCATACATCTTGGTTTGTTTATTAGTAATCTCTATATATTTTGGGTTGTTTATTAGTAACCTATATATGCACTCAGGTCCCTGTTCAGTTGAGAAATTAAGTATGTGCTTATTTGTTGAACAGACAGAAAAGCCTCAGCAAATTAAACCTGCCAATCAGCTTGATGGGCCTTCAGGCACTCCTGAAGAGACATGAGCTCTTAAAAAGCTCTGCTGACCATGACCGTACATGCTGTAAAAAAGACAGCCTACAAACAGGCCTGTCATGCACAAATAAGTAAAAATTTCAGACAGGCCGTTTCCCAGAATTCATGGGGATCACTTACACTAACACAACTGCCTAGTTAACAACCTAAGCATAAATACTTCCACATCCTTTAAACATACCTGGCTCTGCCACTTGTGTGCGCCACTGCAAGGAGACCATCGGTGGCATTTTCCAGGGTATCAGTGATATCTCGAATGATGAGACCTGTACCATTTCCATCCTCATCATCTGCATTATGTTCAGAAAAAGCCATCTGCAGGATACAGCAAACAGAATGAGCAAACCAAAAGGTCGGAATTTTTTGATGTTGAAGCTCCATTCTGCTTGCAGCTTCTCTTTCCTGTTCAGATTTCATCTATGACTAGTTGTACTGATTTGCATGATTTTACAGACAGAGCAATGCTGTAAAGCTGCCCAGTTCAAAGTGGAGTGCATTTGATTATATGATTAGGGTATTAATAGTTATAAGGAAGATTTTGAGATCACTGTGTATCATCCTGTCCAACCCATTGTCTCTTTCCCCGGGAAGACTTACTGCTTGGCCGCTCTCCACAGGTATGCGAACATACTGACGACTGTATTTGGAAGGTGAAGCACCTGCAGCATCTGTTAGAGACCTGAGACAAAAATATGGCTTTAGTATATAGTTCCGCAGTAAAAAGCTGCGGCGATGCCAAATACGTGCAACGACAGTAAGAACAATCATTCTTCCACTTCTGAGAAAACTGGCTTTTGGAAATGTTCTTTTTAGTATGCGTGCTGCAGATGGGTTGCATTCTAAACATGCTTTTTGTTTTGAAAGTCTGTCACATTTGCACATTTTGAAAGAGTTACCATTTCTGATAACTGTGCCCTTCAAAATTTAAAATATATAGTATATTCTCTTCCCACCCATTTTTTTTAGTGATAAAGAAGAGGAAATTTTTAATTCATACTTTATTCAACTTCCATCATCTTTCTCAAGTTTGAATATAAGTGAAAAATATTCTTCGTACACTTCAAGTATCTTGATTCTAGAAGCTGATTTATCCCTATAATTCACATCTGACACTGATTTGTGACCTATCCAGTAATTACCTTTTCCGTTTGACCCCAACAATATAATTTCCTCGCATCAAACTTAGTATAAATTGAAGAATCTAAAAAGGAAAAACAAAAAAATCAAAAACAAGTGGTCAGTATAGCAATCCTAACATTAAATTACTAATTCAGATAGGTAAATTAAAAATCCTTTTGTGTTCATGTCTTAAAAAACAAAATGATAGTTACAAATAGCATTGAAAAATTATCCCACTTGGACAGGTCGTTGTTTGGTTTTTTGTTTGTTTTTTCCCCAAACATAATATAACACCACAAGTCACTAGAGGATTCCAGACCAGAAACAGCTGAGGGACAAACCAGAGAAAATTTGTTCCAGTGCAGAAGCTCCTATAGTTTCTGTATTCCAAGTTGACTTCTTGAGTGGTCTAAGTATGTCTTGGTCCAAAATCTTTCACAGACTCCACTCCATGTGCCTGTAATCTCTTGTTTTAGGCTCCTGTTACCATGCACTGCCTCCAGCCCCATGTTTACCCCAGGTCAGCTTGATTTACCAATTTCCTTCCAAATAAGATTCACTGAGATTTCAAACATATTGAAATCCTTTTTACTATGACTTTTCCTTAGTATTTTGCTTGTGGTTCTTTGCTGTGCTACTTCTGGGACACTCAGGAACTGTGAACATTTTCTTGTGCTGTATTAATATAGCCTGTTCAGCTCTGTGTCATTTGTCATTCTACATAAGCAAAGAATGCCATCAGATATCACAGAGGCAGGAATAAGGATGGTAGCACTGAAGATGCTGCAATGGTACCTTAGACAGCAGCTTCTGTTGTTGACTGTGCTTCTGCCTTAGAACTGCCACTTCGTTCCACAGGGCCTTATTTTCTCTGCAATGCAGAATAAATCAGAAGACAGAGGATGAACAGAGTTTACTTTATACGCTTTAGTTTTACAGCTTTCAAACTTTCACAGTACCTTCCAGGACCAATGGCAACATTCCCTCCGTGGATAACTAACATTCGATTAATCCAATCCACTAGTATAAACTCTGGATCAAATTAACTCCATTTTCCATCAGGCAGGACCAAACACTCACTAATGGACATTTTCATTCTCTGCTGCTCCAGCAATAATCTTGATCTGAGGTACTCCTTCAAAGCCTCAAAGCTTTAGAATAAAGACTTGTGTTTGGAAACAGGCTGAGCGTAACACACACCACCTCAGAATAGTTTCAAAGCTTGTATTTGAGGGGGTTTTGTTTGTTTTTTTTTTTTCCTTTTTTTTTTTTAAGAATCAGCAGGAGTGGAGTGAAGGTATCTCTTGAACTTTGGTTGATATCTGCTTGCATACCAATGATCTGAATGAATTACCAGTGCCTATACAAAAAGGATCTGAGGGAACACAGATGAGGACGTGCAAAGTCCACTTCCAATTAGAAAGAAAACCAAAGACTAATTCTCACTCACTGCATCTAACCCTGTTTTGTGTTTAGAAAAGGAAATGCTTTGATCGCCCTAAAAAACTACTACAGGTGATGGCAACCAAAATGAAATCTCAAGATAGTCAACAAACTCGCAGTTTTAATCTCTGGTCTGTGACTGAATCATAAAAACAAACAAGATTCAGAATGTTGTGTGAGGTGGAATGGGGATTCTTAGAAAAAAAAAAAAGCTTCACCTGTTTCCAGTTCAAATGAAACCCACATTTAGAGTCGAGCTCCATTAGATACAAGAGACATTCAATGTATAAATGCCTGTGAAACAGACGGAGGCTACCTCCTCATGTTAGCCAGCCTGACATCCATGTTGTTCTGCTGCTCTCTCATTTCCTGGACTTCAGAGAGTACTTTGTGCAAATCCTCTGTACAGACCTTGAGATCCTCAGTTCTTACTGCAGATACCTAAAACAGGAACAGGTTACACATGCTTTACTATGAACCGTGCCTTGTGTACTCCTTTCTACAGAACAGTGTAGTTAGTCTGTAGAAGAACAGGTACAAACTCCGTTAAAAGATTAGGTAACACTATAATTCTGATGTATCACAAACCACTGCAATTGCTACAGAGGATGGTCCTTCAGTATGAAGGTCCTAAGTATGAAAAAACCAAGATGTCAATGAAAACATGAGATTACCACTTTGTGCGTGTAGACAGTAGATTCACCATTGTAATTCACGACAAAAACCTACCACTGATTGAAAATGGCCTTCCCTAGGGCGTTCTCTCTGACAGGTCTAGTGACAGCTTGCCCTCTAGTGTCAGAGTAAGACACCAGCCAAAACCAAACCAGAATTCATAGTGCAGAAAGAACGAGATGATCATATTCCCTTTAGGTGTGGGTAAATCTGCCAGCACAGGAGTAACAAATTTCCGTTAAGTTACTGGGAAGGGGGGGTGGGGGGGGCGGGGGGGAAGAGATCTAATTAGATGCATCCCATTCGACTTCAAAATTTGTCCCACACCACCTTAATTACAGACTCCTATATTGGTGTTTCCTCTATTACCTTTCAGCTCAGTGACATTCCAAGATTATGGAGACTTGTCTCCAGGAAGTCAGAGTCCAAACTGCTCTTCTGCCTGCAGCAGAATCCATGAACGCCACCTCTTCAAGTGACGGCAGAAGAGTCATTAGAAAGCAAAAAGCTCACTCTCTCCTCCTCACACTTCCATATTCAAAATATCCCAATTCCTTCAGCAACTCTCTGCGGTGGTGGCATTGATGACTAACATACAATTCAGGATTTTGAAAGAGATAGGTCTGGTGCATCACACATCTGAATGACATGTCCAGGTTTTGTGGGCATAATTTTAAACATCATTTAGCCAAATACTGACCATAATTGAACCAAATGGAGTTGCACCAGATAACCACCAGATGTCCCTTCCAACCTACAACATGCTATGATTTTTCTTATTATTCTACTAAATTCCAAGGGGGAGGTGAAAGCATCTGGGATTGGCCCGCTGAACTGCCATGCGGGTTGGTTCACAGATCCCTTTTTTCCAAAGGAGAATGGGATGGTCAGAAATGGACCTACAGTGTTATAAAATAACATCCCATCATTTCATGATGAAACAGAACATCATCATTACATAATCACTCCACAGAAATAACTAACCACTTTTTTAACATAATCCAGTGTTGCAAAGGGCAGCCTGAATGGCCTGACAGCTCTTTCTCTGTCTACGTTTTTAGATGTTTTGCTACTCGTTGCGGATAATCCCTTATGCTAAGCTACACGAGCTGTATCCCAAATGAAAGTCATGGCCATCTGATTTGTCTTCAGCATACCACCTCTCCGTGGAGAAGACACCCAAAGGATGCAGACAGCAGGTGGAGATTTCAAATGTGGTCAGTCTGCCTCTAAAGCAAGGGCCAAACTAAAACATTCTGCCCAACTGCAAGAAATCGCTCTCTTCAGAGTCTCTAACTAGATAATACGGATGTCAGGACTGGAGCGCATGAGCAGAGCTCACACTAAAAGGGAGTAAATAAAGGCAGTCCCGCATTCACACTTGCATTCCTGTTAGAGGCCTGAAATCCAGTTTATAGCAAGTACTGAACCACAACTCCATCCCAGACAGTAAAAGAGCAAGAAAAACTAACAGACATTTTGCAAAAAATCAGCAACATTTCCTGTGCAACAAAGAATATGTTTCACCAACCTATTCAATACTTTCATATGAACACCTCTGGCATTTTCCATCTACAATACTCCACCCAGTGCAACGCTCCTGGGATGCGTGGTGCCATACCTAACGTCACCAGCTGACCGCCCCAACATACCAGCAAGCAAGGTGTGCAAGCCAGGACAAGTTAGCGATTACGGCATCTGGGAAGAGCACAGGCCTGAGTCAGAGAAGGAACCGTACAACTATATTTGATGAATTGTGATTCTGAGCAGAGACAGCTCAGTGAAGAATCAATCAAAACACAATTGTGACTCTCAAGCCTACCCTGTGCTTTTATTAACTTGGGCAATATAGCTGCCACATTATGACATTCTAAAGAAAAGATTCTGCAGTTCAAATGTCAACATGATGTATCATGATACTCCCTTTTGCTGGCAGCCAGGATATTAACGTCTGTAATGTGCCAACAGAGGATAAATATCTGTGCAGAAACAGGTCAGACAAGGCCTGAATGTACAAAAGAAGACTGGAAAGCGCTAATAAAGATGCAGCTTAGTGGCAACTTAGTTTTGAAGGAAGGATGTAATTTATGCAAACTCACCCAAATGAACGGATTACTGATGCCCTTGCTCATTTTCAATAAGCACCAAATGGGAACGTATTTTCTTTTACTTCTTTCACTTTGTGACTCTTTCCAACTCTGCTATGCTGGCAGAATTGAACCATGCTAAACTGTAATCGGGTATATAAACTCTCTGTGGAAAAAGGGCTCTAGTTTGACAGCTCTGAAGAACATGGTCCTACTCCAGTGCATTGCTGAACAACAGCAGGGTGTGCTTTGTCTGAGGGCTGGCATGAGAAGGCCAAGCCAAGCATTAGCCTGGCATTCAGGAGGGAGTTACAAAGGCTTGCATCATGATGCACAGCCTCGGTTCCCATGGAATTTGTTGGCTGTAAATCCCCAGACGCAGTCTTGATAAGCTACTTTTCATAACAAAGTGAAGTAAATACATGCTTAGACTGTACCTTGCGCTTGATGTTTTCCAGTAAATGTGCCTTCCCTTGCTTGAAGAAAGGGTGCTGGAACTCAATGACTGAGCTTTTCTCTACTGTAATCATACCATTCTCCAGAGCAATCACCTTCCTGAAACCATCTGTGGAGAGGCATTAACAAAGTCATTTCTTTCAGTGCAAAGCTGACTGTTATAACACACAGCTAAAGAAAACCCCAAGGCTACTGAAATACCTACAGCACTACAGCTACCAGGAGCAGAAACTATGAAAAACAGCCAATGTAGCTTTCCTTTGGTGCTCAATGATTTGACCACTCTGATCCTCGCAGCTAGGGAACGTGTCCACAATACCACCAAACGGCCTCACAGGCTCTACAAACAGTATGCATGGCAGAGGCCAGCTAATGTCTGCAAGCAAGACAGTGATGTCCAAATAATCACAAAAGTTAGTTAGAAATGAGATTTATTAGGACATCTTGAATAAAATCTTGTCCCAGTGGAAGCGGCGGAGCAGTGCACCTTCCCTTTCATTCCTATAATCCCAGACAACTACATATCAAAAGAAATGCTGTCATGTACCACCAGGATTTACGGAATAAAGTCAGGCAGAGAAATTAGTTCTCAGCCTATGAAAACTCATGCATGCAGAGTACTTTCTCCATACCAGACTGCCTGCATGAAATAACACATTGCCAGCTCTATTTCCATCACTGCTTCAAGTACCACAGGGTAGATACAACACACAGTTGACAAACCAATCCATATCTCTCCTCACTCAAGTTTTTAACACAGTTAACGCATTCCAGTTTCACTGTGCCTCAACAGCGCTATCATTAGAAAACTTTACTTGAAGCCAGGATAGATCCAGCAGGAAAGGCCATCGCACTGCATGTCTTCATAGGAATATTTGCATTTTAGCATTTACCCTTGCTACAAGGCAACTGACAATTGTTTGTCTGCATTATCCTTTGACACACAAGTGATGGAGTCTCAACACTCGACACAAACAGCAGCATCTACCCTGTGTCAAGAAGCTAAGTGTATGCCTTCTCCCTCATGTCTGAGGAAATCTAAATAGGCATCATCTAGAGAGACCAGGCAAACCTACTCAGCAAGGACAGAGAGTTCCTCCCCCTCACTCTGAATGGAAATTCTAAACAAGGCAGCCATCTTCTATGCCATCTTCACCCAGCCCATGAGCTACCTGCTGCAAAACAACTATTTCTGCTGTGTGTTGCAGCCCCGCACATTGTACTACACCTCTGAATAACCACCTCACTCCAGCTTCTTTGCCTGTACAAGTTGTACCTTTGTTATATCATGGATGCTACACGATGCTCACAAGTTGAGCACAGAAAACATAATGAGAAACTTAGTCCAGCTCGATCCATCAGTGTGACTAATCTTATTTCAACACAGCAATGCAGGCAACAGCATGATCCAGGCAATTTTTTTCATATACTAGATGTATGGGCGTAGATATGGCCTTTGTTCCTCTAGCTAGGCGTAAGTTTGCTGTTACCACTACCATTAACACTACCACTGGAGCCCAGTGAACTCTACCCAAGCTTTAGGTACCAGCACATGAAACAGTATTTTTACAGTCATTACTCAAAAGGACTCAGATCTGAAACACAGAAAACAAAGACTAAGCCAAGCTCTACTGTTATTCTTTTCTTTTGCAAAGCAAACTCAAGACCAGAATTTAGGTTTTCAGGCATGAAAGACCTGCCAAGTCATTTGGTTTGCTTAAAGAAATTCAAATCAATGCCAAGTAGCAATGAACTTGGCAGAAAGGATACGTAAGAACAGCTGATGCTTACACATGTTAAGCTGTCGGATGAAGCTGGAGATATTGTTGTGTTTGAAGTACTTGGGGAGTAGCTCCTTGGCAAACCTCTGCTCATCCAGAATGCAGAAGTTCTCACCATTCTAGGAAATAAGCAGAAATAACAGTTAGAGAACAAGCACAGTTTTCCTAAGGTGCCGCTCATAAGTCAAGACCATAAGCCGGAGACAGCTCCTACAACAGGGAAGGGCAAAACACTTAGCAAAGGGAATAGTCTGTGTGAGCACTTCCGAGCACTTGGGACCACACTAGAAAGTTTGAATCCAAAAGTTTGAACCCAAAAGTTTGAACAGAACACTTCTGTTGAATGGGAGATTTTTTTTAAAGCCCTAAAGCTTTGATCTTAATCCAAAGAAAAATTGTTCTAAAACCCCACACATCTGCTTCTCTCTTCATCCACAGGAAACATAAATAGTGCCCAAGTACAATGGAATTCATGCCACTAGAGGGCTTTTATCCCCCTTGATCAGTTTGCCCAGCTCCTGACGAGATTCTTCCATTGTATGTACTACGTCACCACTAAAAATAACCAAGCAACACCGCAGAGTTACTGAAAGTTCCGACAACACAACCCAGCAGTGACAAAGGGTAACTGTGACAAACCCACTTTCAGGTTTATCATATTGGCAAGTTCAAAATTCCCAAAAGCGGGCACGCCTTTGTATCATTTTTATGTTGTTCACAAAGAGAACAAAAATATTACCCTTTTTTTTTTTCATCTTTGCCTTTGTAAAGGCCAAACCTCGGAAAAAAAGCAGAGGAAAACCTACGGATTTAGAAGGGACAGGGGACAAAAAGAAACACGGTGTTTGTGTCAGATCCTATCGGTCTGCGTGGGTTTGTAACGCCCCACGCCTGAAGGCACACCGGACCAAGAAGGCCCGTCTTCCTAATCTCAGGAAGAAAAAAATTAAAAGTTAATTACTTCTTAATGTGCCTTTTCTACCGAGCGCCACCGCTTTGAGCTAATTACACGTAGTTTAGGGATTTTTAATAGGCGGCTGCGCTCCGCTGTGCGATGCCGGATCGCTTCGAGCCGCCACACGTGGTCCCTGCGCGGGCAGCGGCACCCCCCGCA
>VFFE01006104.1:374515-445281 GCA_008921705.1 Burhinus oedicnemus
GCGGGCCACCCCGGCCCCACCGCCGCCCCCGAGGGCCCCGCGGGCCGCCCTCACCCTGCTCCAGCAGATGACGTCGTCGCTCTGCGGGTCCTCCACCAGCGCCCAGAGCTTGGCCAGGAAGCCGGGCACCGGGGCGGCGGCGCCGGGGGCGGCGGGCAGCGCCAGCCCTTCCCGCATCCTCAGGCCGGGCCGCACTCCCGTGCAACGGGCCGGGAAGGGCGGGGCGACCGACAGCGGCCGTGACGCTGCGCGGGGCGTTGCCTCCGGCCCGGAGAGCCCGTTTCATTGGTGCGCGCAGCTTGGCCCCGCCCCCTCGCCCGTCCCCGCCCGGCGGCTGCGAGCGTGACTCTTGTTGTGTTCCCGAGGGAGCGCGGCGCGCGGCCACGTGACATCACCGGGAGGGTTTAAAGGGGCCGCCCCGCCCCGCCGCGCCCGCTGCCTCCCCGGGGAGGGCCCGTGGGCCGGTCCCGTCCCGTCCTGTCCCGTCCAGTCCGTTCCATTCCAGCCCACCTCCCGCCCCGGCAGGTAGGTGCCGGCGCCCACGTGCCGCAGCTCCTGCCCCGCCCCGCGCCCTCCGCGTTCCCGAGGCTCGCCGCACCGGGGGGGCGCTCCCCGTACCCGTCCGCCCCCCTCCCGCCGGGCTGGCGGGCAGCGAGCCCGGGGCCGGCAGGTGCGTCGGCCGCGGCGGGGCGGCGGTCTGGTGGGGCCCCGCCGCCCGAGCTCCGTGTAGGCTCCGTGTGCCCGGGGCCGGGCCTGCCGCGGGAGGCGAGGCAGCGCCCCTCTTTACAGCCCAGACTTTGTCCCCTCGTCACTCTGCAGGCTCCCGCCGCCGGAGGTGTCTCCCCGCTGACGGTGTCGCCCTTCCAGCAGAGCCCGCGTCCAGCCCTGCTCCGCAAGTAAGGGATGAAATAGTTTCTGTTGTTCGTTTAACGCTTTTTTCCACCCCGCTTTTTCTCGGGCGCTGGTTCCTCTGCAGTCCAGTGTCGGGAAAGAGCCCTGCGGTCAGCCGGTGTGCCTTGGTAACGTGGAAGTTGGTGAGCAACCAAACAGGCTGAAATCTCATTTTCTGTTCGTTCGCTATTCCTGTACTATTAATGAATCGGACAGGGGAAGTCCTGGGAGTAAAGATTCTGCTGTAAAGTAGCAAGGTTCAGGGATGAATGTAATACAAAGTTTGATTTTTTTTCTTTAATCAAGGCATATATTTCAAAGAAAAATTAACTTTTATGAAAAGGATTTAAGGTTGTCGGTTTCCTTCACCCTGCACTGGTAGAATAACTAAATGTTGCGATTACTCACTGTAAAGGGAATATGAGAACAGCATCAGTCTAGCCTGCTGAGTCTTCATTGAGTGCTGTTGCTTTGCTGTTTCCAAAAATTGCCACAGAGGTATGTGCAATGTCACATTCAAACTCCAGCCTGAGGTCCTCAGCCTCAGTAAGGCCGTCCCAAAGACTTTGTCCTTGGTTTTTTTTTTTCAAGGCCAGAGCACATTCACAAGGCATTTAGATTGCCATGTCTTCTGGTTGGGAGTGATTTATCTGATAAGCATCCTGATGCTGCAGCACGGAGCTTTGATGTGGTAAGCAGGGACTGTGCCACGTGAAACAGTGGGCTAACGCAGCGGGAATTTGTCTCGGTAGGCAGTTTTCACAACCAACTTTAAGGGTTGCTGCTCGTCCTTGGTGTAAAGTCTAAGCTTTGCCCTTTCCTAGGATTTGATATTGCTTGCAAAAGCCATTAACGGGAGAGGACATAAAGATCAGCCCACACTGACTGCCCAGGCTCAGCTGCTCCCGCTCCGTGAGGACGGCCACCCCGCGCGCTGGGCATGCTTTCCCTGGAAAGCTGCTCCTACGTACTTTGACCCGCGTTGACAAGAAGTCCACTTCTTTGGCTGAGTCAAAAGCATCCCCTTGCCCTTCCCAGCAGGGTGTGTGCCGACAGGATGAGAGGTTTCGGGCTGAGCGCTGGCGCCGCCGGCTTTGTCTTTCCCCATTGCTGTCACCACTGCCTTTCGCTGTTTGTTACGGGCTGTGGGTGTGAAGCAGCACGGGTACAGCTTTCCGAACTCCTGGCTTTGAAACCTCTTTTTTTGGCACAGAACGAGTGGGCCAGTGCAGATATTTCACTGGAGCAGCAGCAGCAGAGGATAAGGTCGGTGAGGTTAGTGGACAGTGCGCAGCAGCGGGATTGAGCAGGCGCTCTGCCATCATCCTGCTCTGCCCGGGCCACGGGGAAGGGGCTGTTCCGTACCCGAGATTCTTCAAGTGTGTGACCAGGACCTTCCGAAAGGCTTGCTGCTGGAACAGAGGTATACCGTGTTGATGGATCAAAACCATCTGGGATTTAGAGAGGTCTCTCCAACCTCCTTTTGAGAAAGGAAGGAAATAAGGTTTTTCCTAGTTGAGAGTTGCTTTCTCTCAACTTCTCAATTTAATGACTGTTTGGAATCAGTAATACTTGATTATCATTAGCTTCTGAGAATAGTACAGCATGTTTGGAAATCAGAAATAGAAGCTTGGAAGTGATAGGAATAGGTGTCTAGTCCGTTGCCATGTGCTGGGGTTGAATCCCCTGTATTGGGTATCAGATGTGGAAGAGATTTCGCAGCTTCTCTGGGAAAGCTGTTCTAGTGTGATGCCGTGCTAGCTGAAAGCTTACAGAATATCCAGCTTTGCTGCAAATAAACCTGATATATTTATGTTGCTATTACCAAAGACAGGGGAGAAGAAATAATGATAACCTCTCTAAAAAAAAACATTCCATGGCGTTGAAGTTAAAGAAAACTGATTCCTTTAAGTTTTCTTGCTAGATCACATTTTTCTAATTCTCTTGCTTTCCTTTTCTCTCTGAACTTTTCCAGCTGTTATGTGTCTCAAGAGCTGGACATGTATTTTAGATGACAGCTTGATTATTGCTTACATCTAGCTCTGTTAATTATATCACTGGATGAAATCTTTCCTAAGTGTTTTCCTGTGGGGTTTTATTCAGCTTGTCATCCGTTTTAAGCCTAAGCTATTTTCTTATCCTTTCATGTAATTCTGCTGTCCCATATTGCATCAGTTTCTCCTTCATACAGGTAATTCTTTGAACTTGTATTCACAAAATTGTGTTTTGATGGTTGCAGACAGTTTCTGCAACTTGCCCTGGATCTCTCTTCAGAGTATTATTCACACTGAGATTGGTGCCGATTGGAAGGTTTATAAGTAAGCTCCTTACTTCATGTTCTAATCATAGGAAAAATATTTAATGGAACTAGCATAAGCAGAAAGCCTTGTGCAGCCCATTTGAGATGCGCTCCCCAGATTACAGAGAACCATTCTTTAAGAGCAATCTTTAAAGAAGTTAAAATTACTTTGCAGTGACTAAATCATACTTCCTCAGGTGGCTTAATAGAAGAGACAGATCTTGGCAACAGTTTAAAATACAAAGATACTTGCTCAGGAGTATTTCCCTGATCTTTGTATGTGGTCCTGTAAGATGACTTGGGACATCAGAGGTGGTGGAAAACCAGTCACTTGAAATTACACTTTCTGCTGAGGACCTCACTGCCCTGAGACAGTTACACAGCGTATGGATTCACGGGTACCTTTTCTGCTAATACGGTGCTTGCTGTGAAGCTGTTCACCTCCTGTCCTACTGTGTGAAGCCTTACTGAATTAGTAGTATTTTCTCAACACTATGGAACAAAGCATTTGGAAGAATACTACAGACAAAAAAAAAGAAGGTTAATCAAAAAGGTTGATCAAACTGTCATGAGAGAAGCACGTTTGGTATTGGGGACTGATTAGCAAGGCATAATCTCCATCCACCTTGTGCATCAATTTTGTTATGGGAGTGATTTTCTTGTCGCAGAACCCATGGATGTTTGAATAATGATCCCAATAGGACTTCTACCTGATTTCTTCATACCCTCTCAGAATGTCCAGTACCTTCAACCCGTGTGGTCATATTCTATTGCTGCTTCATTACCTTTGTTTTTCTTTTCTCCCAAATAGGCGTAACCTCCAAAAGAGCCTTCACTTCAGGCTATGATGGCATTGTTTTGGTTCTTGCTGCTTTACATCCACATGCTGTCACCCAGATTTGCTGGAGGTGTCACCCGAGTCTATTACCTGGGGATCCGCGAGGTGGACTGGAACTATGCTCCAACAGGAAAGAACATACTCGCTAACCAAAGCATTGCACATAACCCGTATGTTTAGTTCTATAAGAATTTAGTCTGGTACTGGCTTAAAATAGCGATTTTATGAGTAATTTCGTGCAAGTATTCTGGGGCATCTAAGCAAGCAAGAGACATGATCTAGTACATGTCTGATCATTATAAGCTTAATGGTTAACTTATTTTGTCGTAGGAACATAGAAATTGTATCAGTGGGAAAATGAATGGTCAGTTTAATGGAGCATCCAGTGACCGGTTCCTGTACGCTGGAGGGAAGTACAAACGCTCTATAATAGAAGAGATTGTGCAATACTCTGCCCTGGGGTTTCACTTTCCTTAGTTCCAGCTGGTGATCAGCTTGTGTATCCTGAGGCATGGTGACTTTTCACCTTGATGTAAATGACTTCACAGGGTCGACTTGTTTTCCTTTAAATGGAATTTCAAGCCTTAGACTTAATGGAACTTAATGAAATTTTAGGGGTTGTTTGAAAAATGTTTTTGTTGCAAAAGTAAATCTGGAAACTACAATAATTACTTTGAGTCACTACAAAAACAGGTTTTGGTTTTAGTTTTCAAACCTTTCTCTTTGGTGTTTTTTTTTTTTGGCATAGCTTTCCACAGCTTTTTAAAGGCATTTGTGGCTTGCCCGCCCCCGCCTTTTCTGTGGCAAATAACTTGTTATTTCTTGACCTGCTCTCAGCCATTTACCCCCCCATAATAAATAACACTTGGCTTTATACATATCTTTCAGAAACAGCACAGCAGGAGTAGGAGGGGTTCACAGAAAAACATCAAGGTCTATCAGTTTAGAGTGGAAAACTTTCTGTTCTCTGGAGATGCTGAACAGACTGAAATTAGTTCACAGAAAAGGAAACCCCCCAAAATTCAGGATCAATAAAGGTATTATCACTGACTCCTGCAGTGATAACAAATACGGTAGTTTTTGTTTGCTTTCTCTCATAATACATGAAGAGAAGGAAATGAAATTCAAGGCCATTTAACTTCAAAGCAATTTAAAAACTGTTCTGTCACTGTAAACAATTCGCTAATGGGACTTATTTCTACAATGACTGCAGGAACCAAATTGCTAGCAGGAAAAAAAAGGATGCCATATTGATATGAATGATAGAGCTAGTAAAATGCTTGAAGAATTTTTTTTGTTGGGAAGAAATGGACTATGTGGGGGGGTAAAGAGGCAGATCTGTAAAACGGAGTATGAATTGTCTGTAAACTCTTTGCTAATCATGGCTGCAGGATGAACTCTAGATTGTATAGCTGGAGCCCAGCCCTTCGCAATTTTGAATGGCAAGGGCAATGCTTAATGTTTTGGTCTCAACTGTTCATCTTCTGGAGATACACGTTAGAGTTTGCCTGTATGTCAGGGCTACTTATATTACTGCAGGGTGATTGATACTAAGGGGGAAGTGGGGGGAGTAACCTCAGCTCTCATTTAGGCTGGTCCCACTAATACCTGGACCATGATTCATCTCTTATCTACTAAGAATTAGCCATATACTCATTGCAAATATACTCCCGAGTTGAACTTTAGTACCTGTATGAGGTTTTAACTCTGGAAGCTGATTACGTACGGGGTATGTACCTGCCTGACTTGTCTGCCATTCTATAAGTAATTCAGAATCTGTTAAGTAGAAAATTATCTTTTAGACGGTGAATTTTGGCCAGAGAGCTCAGGAGATATTTTTTTCCCCCTCTTGTGATTTAGCTGCAAGTACCACAAAGGCATTGAAGTGAGTTTCTAAAAGCCCAATGAAAGCTGAAGCAGGCATGAGAAGGGCTCCGGTCTTCCCTGTGTCGCCCACACATGATTGTTTGGGAAGCCCCATCTTTCCCATTCCTCGTTTGCACTGCACAGTTCGGAGGTGTGCTTTGTGTCTGTTCATGAAGAACTGGGGACAAGGCTGTGGCCATGCGTGGCGGCAGGTGTCTGACCGTACTTGTGGCTGTGGTTCCAGGCTCACCAAGCTGGTCCCGCGCTGGTGTCCCCTGCTGTGTTTCGCATGCTGAGAAAGCAGACAAGTCTAACGGCCAGTGCTGCCTGCTTCCCAAGCGGGCTGCGCTACCCGTGTCGCAGCAGCCAGGTGTGGGAGGAGGAAGTTCACGGGTGGCTTAGAGCCTGCTAGGGTAGAGCACAGGCAGTGCTCTGTAATGCCAAGCTTTTGGGCTTACCTGGGAAAGCTGTGTGTTGTCGTCACTCTACTGTGTTATCGACCAGCTGTTGTATATAACGCATGACTCATGGTGCCTTTCCCTTTTCTGAATTCAACAGCAAGGCCTCAGCATTCCTCCAGCCTGGCAAAGACAGGGTGGGAAGCACGTACAAGAAATCTGTCTATAAGCAATACACAGACTCCACGTACACCACGGAGATTCCCAAACCTGGCTGGCTGGGGTTCCTTGGGCCCATCATCCGAGCAGAAGTGGGGGATACCATCAAAGTGCACCTAAAAAATTTTGCTAGTCGGCCATATACAATCCATCCTCACGGTGTTTTCTACGAAAAGGACTCTGAAGGTAAATGAGCCACTGCCATAAAGGAGACACATTTTTCTTACTGGGAACTTAGGAGTATGCACAGAGGAGGGAGATGTCTGTAAAACCATAGACTCTATTAGCCCAAAGCTATATTGCTGGAAAGCAACTGCACTTAGGTGATTAGTGAAGTGACCTGATGTTGGGTTAGCAGGTTCATGGGCCTGGGAGTAGTTTCCTGACCTGGGCATTACAGTACACAGCCCAGATGTCTTGATTTTAGAACTTCCAAAGCTGGCTAGTAGGAGAGTGGTGCAGAAGGAAAAGAGCTATAGTCGTTATTTGAAGTGCTGTAGTACGAGAGTCATGAGTGTGATGAGCTTCAGGGAGTTCACAAAAATGGTGAAGTATGAGGCCGAAGAACTGCTATTTGAAGCAACCCTAGAGATTGTAGAGAGGCTGACTGTGGCACGTTGCAGAGTTGAAGGCAAAGTAGCAATCATCTTTCTGACTCTGTGCTGACCCATTTACTGGGCAAGTTGCCTTACAATGGCTCTGTGCCTCAGTTTCTCTTTGAGAGAATGATGATTAAACACTTCTCGGCCTTGGGATGGTGAGTCTCGCTTTGAAATCTGCTGCCCAAGTATATGCGTGCAGCCCTACTGAGTGAGAGTGGCTCAGTATAAGGTAACGTGTGTGGACATCTCTGCTGTTCTTGAATAGATGTTGTGATTGCTCAATTGTTCTAGGATCCCTGTATCCCGATATGTCCCCCCAGGATCAGAAGAAGGACGACGCTGTTTTCCCAGGAGGGAATTACACCTATACTTGGACTGTCCCTGAAGATCACAGCCCAACAGCTGATGACCCAAACTGCTTGACCTGGATCTACCACTCTCATATTGATGCACCAAAGGACATTTCGTCTGGATTAATTGGGCCATTACTTACATGCAAAAAAGGTAAAAACTCCGAGAGAAAGCAGCTGAAAGCTGCAGTTTCATCCTGTGAAGTTTTTGTGGTGACTTGAAGCTTCATGGGAAAATGCAGCATGACTGGAGAGACAGTAGCCGTGTTCTGGCTGGGTTCTGGTCGTTATGTTGTCTTTATCCCTTAGTGGCTGGGCAGGTGAGCTTGTTGGCCTCTTGATCTGAGAGCTGTTTGAATCCATGTTAAAAGCAGGAATCTTGTCCAAGACCTGATTAGTGTGTTAAAAAAAAATGGGGACTGTTTGATTTCGGCGGGAGTAAGAACACTGAAGGTGTTGCAGGTCAGCCATGCAGTGGCAGAGCTGCTTGGGAGCGAGAAACGTATTAGCAGGGATATATTAGAAAAGAGTGAGCTCGCTAGGAGTCTGCAATGAGCTGTGCTGGGATGGCGGGGAAAGCATCTGTCTCTAATTTGTGTGGTGAGAGTTACTCTTCTGTTGGTGTTTTAATCCTTTGACTGATGTTTGCTTTTCCGCATGGGTGGGTATTCATTCATCTTTTCTTTCACACTAGGAATACTGACTGGCAATTCTCAAAGACGCCAGGATGTGGACATTGATTTCTTTCTGATGTTCAGTGTGGTGGATGAGAACCTAAGCTGGTACCTGGACGAAAACATAGCGTTGTTCTGTACAGATCCAGGCTCCGTAGACAGAGAAGATGAGGAATTCCAAGAGAGCAACAAAATGCATGGTCAGTGTCACCTTTGTGAAGCCATGGACTTTGCCCAGACACTCCAGGGTTGTCAGCGCTCTGGTATCTAGAAATGCACATTCTGCTGTTGTATGCCAGGGTGTGGGTAGAGGGGAGAAGGGAGACAGCAAGCTCTGAGATCATGTGCTAAGCAAATAATATCACAGGAACAGTGCAACAACTCCAGAAAAAAGAAGTGTTATTTTGATTTAATCTCTGGCTTGAGTGAGCCCTTTGTTAGTTGTTTGGAGATTTTGAATACACTTCATGTTAGGAACGACTTGTGGAACTGGGCTTTCCAGCACAAGAAGAGGAAGATGAGTTCTGGTTAGGTCCATCCTCCAAACCTGTCTGTTTTTTGACCTGCTGGCAGAAGCTCTGAAGGCCCTTTTTCTAATCTCTGATTTTGACTTGCTTGGTTTTGCAGCTATTAATGGTTATGTATTTGGGAACCTCCCTGAGGTGACAATGTGTGCTGGGGATTATGTTTCATGGCACCTCTTCGGAATGGGCAATGAAATTGATATTCATACAGCCTACTTCCATGGAGAAACACTGAATATTCGAGGCCATAGGACAGATGTGGCCAGCCTCTTCCCAGCCACTTTTGTTACAGCAGACATGATTCCTAGCAACCCTGGGAGATGGCTACTGAGCTGTCAGATCAATGATCACATACAAGGTAAGGCAGAATTTGGAATACGTCCTGCGCTCTGTGGCATCCCTTTTTTCACCCAGCGTTGTCCCATGGCGTACAGTGTGGTAGGGGACAGTGCTTTGGGCAGCATTTCCACTAAAAACGTCCCTAGATGGATGGAGTGATTCCTTGTCTTGTATAAATTGGGCTGGATTGATTAGTAATGTACAGGTCAGACTTACTGGGGATGACTTATACCACTGTTTGATGTTCATGTTGATCAGTGGTGAAGACAATAAGTTTGGTACAGCTGAAAGCTAAGATGAGGCAGTGCCTTAAGAGCTCTAGTCCCTATAAAAGGCACTTGCATGGTACATCTGAGGATAGCAGAAGGCTCTATTCGCTCTCTGTCCGTACTTCCATAGCATCCAATATCTAAGGTAAGAAGCTCTGCTCACCAACACAAAAGACTCCTTGCTGTGGGAACCACCTAATCACCTTCTCCCAGCCATGTGCCTTTTGGGGCAATAGAGGAGGAATGGACAGTACATGGTAGGAAGGTGGGAGTGTGTTCATTGCCTGGTCAAACTGGCTGAGAGAGGTTAAGCATGTGTGTACTCCACCATGTCTTGGACAGCTGGGATGGGGGCACTCTATGAAGTCCGGCCCTGTTCTCGGCAAGCTCCGGCATCCACCCTGGAAGGGAGAGTTCGGAAATACTACATAGCTGCAAAGGAAGTGCAGTGGGACTACGGACCTTCAGGGCTTGACCAAAGCAGTGGGAAACGGCTGAGTGAGGCAGGCAGGTAAGCAAGAGGCTGATGGGCTAGAGCAGTGTTTGCGGGTCTCTGTCTGTGTTGGGGAGGCTGCTAAGGAAAATGTGGAATTTCTTATCAAAATACATGCCTGCAACTCACGTGGAGTACTTTTCCTGGGAAGGCAGATCACCCTGTCTGGAAATGTAGGCTGCTGTAGCTAGACTGTACCAAGAGCTAGGTTCGTAGCCTTACCCACAGACTCCAGGAGCCCCAGCTTATGTAGAACATGAGCTGCCACATTTGTCTCTGGGCTTCATTTCTGCTTGCTGTGCCTGACCTAGGAACAGATCCGTATATTTGATGAACTATTAAGAAAGCACATCTTTCAGCAGACACAGGGTGGCAGAGCTAGCCTGCAGCTGTGCTTCAGTGTAGCCTTGCTGTAGCAAGCGATTTCTAGGAAATCAAATGCAGTGACCTCGATGACAGCCTTCCATCCCATATGTCAGAAGGTTGTGATAGCAGCTGGTGAGTGGTTTCCCGTTCAGACTTTGGCTAACTGAAACAAAGACATTCCTCCCCCTCCATTCCCTTCCCTGGGAAGCTGTTGGGAGAGGATATACCTCTTTCAGATGGAGAAGTAGAAATGTGGAACAGTTAATGATTTACCCAAAGCCACGCAGCAACTCTCTTACAGACCTTAGAACTGAAAGCTCCTTAGACCTGTGAGCTGGCCTTGTAACTAAGCTGCTTCTCCTGCAAGGCATGTTACATCTGTCTGTGTGTTTGGAGAGGGTGGTGGCGGAGGAAATAAATCTCTGTTTACAGCTGTTGCGTGGTGGGCTTTTTTTTTTTTTTTTATGTTATGATTGCAGTTGTCCCCTGGCCTCCAAAGAACTCGGTGTTTTAGCACTGCCTTTCCGTTTACTGCGCTGCAGTTTTGTTCACTGCCCTCTTGCACCTCTTGTATAGAGATGCTGTTCAGACCTGTGCCATCAAACCTGGCTGTTTCAGCTGCGAGAGGGCCGCGTGCCAGAGGTGCTCCCTGAACCCAGATGAGTCTATAGGACAAAAAAGCTTCACAGAGACAAGGTGTGCTTGTTCCAAACAAGAGATGCTGTCCTTGTCTGAAAAGCTGCTTGATTTGGAGATGCTGCTGGCATTGCCAGAGGGGAGGGAGCAGGAGAAGAACAGGACTGATTTTTCATAGAAATGACCTGACATTTGCTTTTTGCATTTAGCCCTGCTGAGAAGTTTTTCAAGCGTAGCCCCTACCGAATTGGGGGAGTCTATTGGAAGGCAAAGTATGTGGAATATACCGATGAGAGCTTCCGTGAGGAAAAGCAGCGATCAGAGGAAGAGAAACACCTTGGGATACTTGGTAGGAATCATCCAGCAACACAAATCCTCTTTTGATGCCAGTGAGAACAATACTGATGTCGGGAGTGCCAGTGGGCTGTAACTGTCCTCTCGCGTCACGGTGCAGGGAGTGGCGCAGAGGAGGTGGTTCACAGCAGTTACATCTAAGAGCGAGGGGGACAGACCGAGGATGTGGAACAGTAGAATAGACAGAATCGCTTTTCTGCCAGGGCAGTCTTCAGAGGTTAGTAGTAAGGGCTGAGGGACACAGTATAGTATTTGTAACTAGAGCTAAACAGGTCACAGGAATAGCCCCTGGTTAGGTTTTTTTGACTGCGCATCTTCAAGGCATGCTACAAACCCCACTTTCTCACAGAAAGCTTCCTCTCCCAAGTGGGTGCTCGCTCTGTTACAGCCAGGTAACCGTGAGGGTGGTGAAGAAACATGAGAGAAGAAAACAGGGAGTCTGCAGGGGCAAGTGAATCACGCGTGAAGGCTGAGACGTACACAGTAGAAGCGTATAGGTGCGGTCCAATTTCCTGCACCAGCAGTGACTAACAGGCTAATGACACCAGGAGTTAGCAACAGCAATCCCAGCAGAGGCCACAGAAGGAGAGAGCACATGGAGTAAAATACAGATGTGAGAGTGGAGAGAATAGTGAAGAGAGGCAAAAAAGCAGCTGAATAAAAGTTAAATGGTGGAGTTATACATAGAAGGAGAGATGTGGCGTAACTGTCAGGAGCTGACAGCGTCTTGCTGGACCTGGGAAAGCAGGGGCAAAAAAAGAGTTAGCATGACCAGCAACAGCCACGTTCCTATAGAAGGACAAGTGACTGAGGGGACAACTCGGGTATATATGACTTTGTAGAAAGAAATTACAGGTATTTTCTACTGGTAAACTAAAAACACTGAAGGATTAATTGATGAAAATTCCCGGTCAGATAAACAAGTGACATCTGTAGGGGGAGTTACATGAATTCATTTGAATTGGCTGATTAAAGCAGACTCAATAATGTGGTTGGGATGTCTAGAAGAGATGTGGGGCTGTGAGGGACTGGGCTCCGGAACAGGGAGCTGCTGAACGTGATGTGGTGCAGTGTGGACAACCCATGCCGCACGGGCATGTGCCGGTGGCTTATGCTGCCGGTTCTTGCCCTAAAGTACACGAAGCTGTGCTGTGGGGAAGGCAGGGTGGTCAGTTGTTAGTGCTATCATTTTTCTTCATGGGGCTGTTAGGCACACCAGCTGTGGGCAGCTGGCAGTTCCTCACCCCGCAGCTTGCTCCTGCTGCCCTCCACATGCTTTCCCTCGCAGCGGCTGGCTGTGGTGTTGCCCAAAGTCCCATGTGCTTACCAGTCACTGTGGGTCGCCTATCCAAGTTGCTAACCACACAGCAGGTTGCTTGCTTTCTGTTCTGAGTCTGTTGTCTGTTGGTTTTATGGCCTATATCAGTTGCCCGAGACGTTTAATGAATAGTAGAGATGGAATCTGGGCCATCCAGGAGGGGAAGCATGGGGAAGAGGAAGAGGGAGCCTCATCAGTGGAAGAGTTGCAGTGGGATTGCCCTGTGGTAGACCAGCATGCTAACGTGCTCCCTGTGAACTGCAAGGAGCAGTCCAACCCTAAGTCTTAATTGATGGAGAGGAACACAGCTCCAGCCCTGAGATGAGCCCTCTCACACATCAGGAAGGCAAGCAGTGTGTTTACAGAGGGCATAGCTTGGGGTTCCTCTGCGGAATTGGGGTGCTACCCAAAGGAGATGTTGAGCCCTGAAGCAGGAGTTGCAAGGGCACAGAGCAGGGCCTGGGGAGGCCATGGTTACCCATAGCTTTCAGACATTCTCCATTGGGGGACCTGAGCATGTGGAGGAACACAGAGATGTGCACATTGAAGCATGAGCCTCTGCTGGGCAGCAGCCTGGCTTTCTTCATGCCCTCCCATGGCTGTAAGGAGTGGTCTGTGGACCTGGGGTTCTGCAGTCTGGTGGGAACCGATAGGCATATTAAATACTCATGGTTTCTTTCTAACTGGTTGGGGCCATGACTCTCAGAGACAGTAGTGGGCTTAGAGCATCTTGCACCCCTCTTTACACACCAGATATCAGGCCCGAGGCACCTGTCTTGGAAGGCTGAGGGGGCCTTATGTAAGTGAGCGAGAGACATGGGCCTTTCCTGAGGGCATTTCAGCACGTTTGGCCATTTTGTTCGTCTGTCTGTGAAGGCCTGAAGCCTCTTCAAGTTCTCCAGCAGACCTAAAATGCTTTCAGATAGTTCTTGTCAGGCGCCTGCTGTCAGGGATGAACGGCCTTAGGTGGTCCTGATGCATTGGGTTGTCCACCCTTCTTCATCTTCTGCTCCCCTCAGCCTGGGTGAAAGGTGGCCCTGGATTCTTTGGTTTGCTTGGTCACCTGGGGAGTTGCTCCATTGCTGACATTCTCTCTGCTATTTGTGTAGGTCCAGTGATCAAAGCTGAAGTTGGAGACACCATCCTGGTGACGTTTGTTAACAAAGCCTCCTGGCCTTTCAGCATCCAGCCTCATGGAGTGTCCTATGGGAAGGCGTGGGAAGGCATGCAGTACCATGATGGTTTGTGGCTCCCTTTTCTCCAGTAATTCAGTGCTAATGCTGGTGGTGGAGCTCCACAGCTCAAACCTCCTCTGTGCTGAGGAGTTTCTGCAGCCAGGAAAGACTGGATATTCTGCTTGGGTGGAAGCCAGCCTGGTCCTCTGAGCCTGCCTGAGGCCTCACTGAAGGAGACTTTCCACCGAACTGGTGCCCAGGGCGGGTACCAGAGGGGCAGTGCAGTTCCAAAGGTGCTATTTTTCAGAGGAAAATTGTAAAACAGAGCTCAGACCATTTCTAGCTGTTTGAGACACTGTGAGCAGAGGAATGTGCCCAGTGCACTCCAGCTTAGATAACCACATGCTTCCAACATTCATTTCCCCAGATGCAGTGGGTTCCACTTCGTTATTTCCCGTCGCCGTGCCCATCTCTGCCGTGGCACCAGCGGGAATTTACATGGTACTGAGAGCAGCTCCCCATGTGCATTATAAACACACCCATATCACACCTCAGAGATGCCGAGTATTAGTGACACGAGTGAAGTAAAGCCCGGTATGAATGTAGCTGGTGAGAAGATGTAACCAAGTTTGTAAGAGACCTTGGGAATAACCATACCGATCTCTGTTTTAAAGGTCTGTCCCAGAACGGGGTTTCCGTTGCACCGCTGCACAACTTTACGTACCGCTGGACTGTGCCGAAGCACGTTGGGCCCACGTCCAGCGACCCTCCCTGCCTGACCGGGATGTACAGCTCGGCTGCGAATCCCATCAGAGACCCCAGTTCGGGCTTAGTAGGGCCTCTGGTCATCTGCAAGCCAGGCACTTTGGATGACAACAACAAACAGGTAAAAGGGGTTTTCCTGCCATGTTCTTACCGTGTTGTTTTCTTGTAGAGAAAGGAAGCATCAGCAAAACTGTAAAGGAAAACAATGAAAACAAACGTACGACAGTGTGAGTCCAGGAGAGTCAAATCAAAGCCACCAGGCAGGGTAACATCGGGACAGCTGGTGTCCAGGTCCCATGGAGGAATTGGTAGTGTTCTGGGCTCCCAAGGGCTGCCCTTGAAATGGTTTCTGGGCTCTGCTTTAAAACTCAGACAAACGAGGCTGAGCAACTGTACCTTGGATGTGAGTTTATAGGTAACTTTCATCCTGAGACTTGCATAGCAGGCTGCTTTCAGAGGCATGTGGAATATTCACTGCAGTCTCAAAAATGTTGAAAGGACATTTTCACTTACAGGTGGTTTGCTTGAGTGGTATAATGCTTTGAGGTTTGAGTGAGCCTCATTTCTTCTGCAAGATCAGCTCATTTGCAAGAGAGCTGACTACAAAAAAGCATATGAAAATCCATGTCAGTCCTTATGCTTTTGATGAAGGAGAGGTGAAATCTGAAGGGCGACCAGAACTTCCTCTTGGAATTTCACTCAGGGATAGTCTACTCATGGCAGTAAGCCTAAGGAAAGCAGTAAATTAATATACTGGGGAAGTGCAAGATAGATCAGCAGAGCCTTATTGTGAAAAACAGTAGGCGGCAGAAAAACTACCTACTGCGGTGCTGCCTACCTTGCGGTGCAGATGTGGCTGACAAGCCTGAGAACAGCTGCCACGAGAGCCTCCCTAGAGGGGTCGGCTTTCTCTCTGCTCTCAGTGGCGGGGCCATGGGGCTAAATTAGGAGTGCAGAAGAGATCAGCCTGTTCCACGGGGTGGAAATGTGAATCTTCTGAGCAGAGAGGATCGCGAATATATACACTATGTGAAGCTGTGAGAATGATAAAACGTTTGTAGGTATTGAGAGCGTGTAAACAAAACAGACAGACTTGTTTGGAAAGGTAGGACAGGGAAAAATCACCTTAGGCAGCAATTCTGGCTCCACAATCTTAGGCAACCCTTTAATGAATGCTTAATTGGAAAAAGGTGCACGGCCACTCCTCGTGCGCCCATGTGCCACAGACCGGGAATCGCTCAGCCCTCTCTGCAAGGTGTCTTCCTGGGTACAGCCGAGGAAGCTGATAGCGGAATGAGAATCTGGACAATGCTGGGGATGTTCTTTTAGTGGGGAAACACACCATGCTCAGGAATGTATTTCTTAGGAGAATTAACATTTTCAAGGATTTAGGGTAATAAAAACATCCCCAATCCAGGCCTGCGGTAGGAGAAAGGAGGAACTTAGTCATCAGCCTGCCTTGTGGGCTGGGCTCTGATCTCAGGTCTGATTTGGACAGGCGATGAAACCTACACATAAACGTAGGGGTGGTGAGGGAAGGAGGCAATGGTTTCATATCCTTGGCTGGATTTTGATCACTTTACTCATGTGAAATATCATGGAAAAACCACAAGTGGTGCCTCTCATGGAACAAAAGAGGTACATTCAATACAGAATCATAGAACGGTCTAGGTTGGAAGGGACCCTAAAGATCATTTAGTTCCAACCCCTCTGCCATGGGCAGGGACACCTCCCACTAGATCAGGTTGCTCAAAGCCCCATCCAACCTGGCCTTGAACACTTCCAGGGATGGGGCATCCACAACTTCCCTGGGCAACCTGTGCCAGTGTCTCACCACCCTCACAGTGGAAAATTTCTTCCTGAGATCTGATCTAAATCTCCCCTCTTCCAGTTTGAAGAGCCCTGGCCCTCAGTGAGCTAAGTTTTAAGTTAAAGGGGAACACGAGAGTCAGGCAAAACAGCTTTAACTATAAGGATAGTTAATTGGTGCATTTTAAAAATTAACAGCCATCATTATGATTTTATCTTAGAAAGGGATCGACAAAGAATTTTACCTTCTCTTCAGCGTGTTTGACGAGAACCTCAGCTGGTATTTAAATGCAAACATAAAGTACTATTTGAGAAGGGAAGAGACCTCTGTGAAAAAGGATGATGGCTTCGAGGAGTCAAACAGGATGCATGGTATGGCCTGATGCTCTTCTGTGTGCAGCGGGAATGAACGTGTCAAACATGGGGCAGCGTTCACCGGAAGACTGAGCTGGGAAGCTGGAGTAGCTGTGTTGTATTGGCCTGGAGTCAAGTGAGGCCAGAGGCAGGGGGTGGGACATGGGACAAGAAGCACAGCTGTCTCAGGAGGCGTGTCCTGAGCGTATTCAGAGGTGAATTGCAAGCAAGCTGCATTTCCACTGGCAGGCCTGCCCTGTCAAAGTGTATGCACAAAATGAATCTCTTGGCTCATATCTGCCTGCAGAGAGTTAATTGTCTTCTCCTTTGCAGCCATCAACGGACTTATGTTTGGTAACTTGCCTGGGCTGAATGTGTGTGAAGGAGACAATGTGGCCTGGCACCTTCTGGGCTTGGGCAGTGAAGCAGATGTACATGGAGCTGTGTTTCAGGGAAACACCCTGCAGATGAATGGGATGCGGAGAGATTCAGCCAATCTATTCCCCCACACATTTGCTACTGCCTTCATGCAACCTGATAACAAGGGTAAGTGCCTGCACACCCAACTTAGCAGCAGGAAAAGTCTCCTGTTGTAGTATTTGCTCCTGTGGCTGATTGTTCAGTACAGTGTAAACTCTTACAGGGTGAGCTGTGCTTTACGTCCTGTTTGGTCACATTTACAGGGCCTCAGCTCCTGTCTTTGCATCTGATTCTGGAGAAGAACAGGAGATACAGGAGCTTGTCCCATGTTGTCCCAGACTGATTCTCTAGGCTACCGCTTCCTATGAAACGTTTGTAGTAACAGCCCCGATGGACGTTGCCTGTGACCCATAGAAACATGCAAACATGTTCAAAATAAAGTAGCAGAGAGTTGCCAGAGCTTAATTCTCCAGTCCATGGCTTGCAGAAGTTCACATTTATGACACACCCCAGTCTTTCCAGTTTGCGGGATAGGCACACAGGGATAGGAATGTGTCTCATTCATACAATGTGATGGCCTCAACTGCCAGTTTTCTCCTCCCCTTTGGCATTTGGATCTTTTACTTAACCAGCGTCTCAGCAGTGGTTATGTCACTGTATTGGTTTATTCACATGTAATAAGCTGGTTATTGTGTCAGAAAGCCTCCTGAGATGATTTTCTTATAGGACTTTGTTGTGCCATTCCTACTTGGTTTCTCTAACAACCCATTTTAATCTTGGCCTGTGGCAACCAAGCTCCCTAAACAAACACCCAGATGCACACATACCGATGTCAGCCACGTCACAAGCTCTTCATGGGAAGCAGCTGTTTCCTGGGATCTTTAAAAGTAGCTGATTTCCTTGTTTGTGCTGCCTCCCTCAGGGATTTTTGAGATATACTGCCAGACGAGCAATCACTACCAGGCTGGGATGAGGGAACGCTACTCCGTTTCCAAGTGCGGAAAAAGGGATCCTGCTCCTGCCAGTCAGTACAAAGGGGTGCGGACATACTACATCGTGGCAGAGGAGGTGGTGTGGGACTACGCGCCTGACCGAAGCTGGGAGAGGGAACGGCACAACCATTCTGCAGAGAGGTAGAGCCCTTCTTCTGGGGAAGCCTTTGGCAAAGTTTCTCAGTAGACCTGGGTGAAGCCTGTTAGGTATATTGGCCATCTCGCAACATGGTGCATATGCCATGGCTGGTGGTGCTGGTGATGGGAGCTGCAGCCCCCTGCATCACTGTGCCCACCTTTGCAACCAAAGCAGGTCCCCGGGAAACCCATTCAATTAGTGAACCCCTTGCCACAAGTTAGCTCTTTATTCCCTGTGAGCTTTTCGGTATCTCAGCACTCATTCTGCATTTCTTAGCTACGCCGATGTATTTTTGAGCAACGAGAATGGACTGCTTGGCTCCCGGTACAAGAAAGCAGTTTACAGGGAGTACACCGATGGGACTTTCCAGACCCCCAAGGCCAGGATAAATGGTGATGAACACCTAGGGATACTAGGTAAGGATATATGCAGAGGGTACATCTTCCACTCATGTAGCAATGGGACTAAGGGCTGTAATCTAAAGGCCTCCTGGATACTTAGGCATCTGCTGGGTATGCAAGTGAGGAGAAATTCAAACTGTCTCCTATCCAGGTCTGCCAGCTTTGGAGACAGCAGTGAAGAGGGTCCTGAACGCAGCTTATAATAGAGAAGAGTGGGTTCTTGTGGCTGCCTTCACCTCAACTTTCTTTCACATCTCAGGCAAAGCACTTTTCACACCTGCGTTTCTCTGACTGTAGAACAGAAATAACTGCTGACTTCTAGAGAGCAGTCTGAGAGATGTAGGTGAAAATCTGTAGCTGTGAGAGAAATGCTTTTGGGGCAAAAGCAGGCAGGCCTTGGGAAGTGGAGGAGCACATTACAATGACCGATGGAAGTCTGTGGAGACAGCTCTGTGTTATGAACCCAGGCCTATAAGTGGTGCCAGAGCAGCAAGGCTGAGGCAGTATATGCCATTCGAAATAGGCTGCAGCTCTGATTTGTGACACTGTCAAGCCAAAATGAGTATTACCGCATTTTTTGAAACCAGCAGCAAGGCATGATCTAGGCATCATGAAATTTAGCATAGCAATATTCAGAAATCAAGCCTTAGTTGTACTGAGCACAGTTAAAATGCGTAACAACCTTAATTTCCCTCATTATGAAACTCACACTTGTTTTCTAAAACTTAATGGACTGACCAGTAAGACCAGTCCCAATTGGGACTGACCTCCAATTTTCTTTGAGAGGCAGGGGTAAGGTAGAGAAGAGGGAGGGGAACTTCATAAATATTATAAGGGAATGTCTCTGGGGAGATGATGATGGGAGAGAAGTGAGAATATCCTCAGGAGATACATTAACAGATTTTGCTAGTCTCAGGGTACATTCTTCCTATCTCAAGGTCCTTTTCTGTGGGCGGAAGTGGGCGATATTCTCAACATCGTGTTTAAGAACAATGCCACACGACCCTACTCCATTCATGCGCACGGGGTGCTGGAAAGGGAGACAGGACAGCCGCAAGTAGCAAACCCTGGTAAGTCACTGTGGTCTCCAAACATCCTCCTGTGTGGGCTTATGAAGCTAACTTTGGCCTATAGCTAGACTGATTTCCTTAAGTAGACTTAGATGTACTTGTTTTCTTGTGGTAGGGAACTGGAACTGAACAATAACCGGTCTTTCAGGTTCACCACAGTTTTAGTGATGTCACTTGTGTGGGAATGGCAGCCTTGGGAGTTCATATTCTGCTCTGACTTCAAGCATAAGTGTAGCACAAACTCTTCTGTGTGCAGCCTTATCTCCCCTCACTGAGTCTGGTCTGTCTGTAGGAAGGAGAAAGGTGATGGTGGTTCACAGCTCAGCCGGTCCTTGGTAGCCCTGGGCTGACAGCACATGATGGGGGGAGCCTGCCCCTCTTCTTTGGGACCTATACTTTTTGTGATGTGCACAGTAGTATGAAATAGTGTGAAACAAGAGAAATGCAGAATTGCTTGCCAGGACACTGACTGAAATCACCAATTTGTTTCACTGTCCAGATGCCAATTTGTATAATTTTTGGTCCCCTTCAACTCGCGCAGGCTGTCTAAGCAACAAACAGGTTGTCAGTTGGGACCTGTCTTTCTGAAATGTATTGCTAATATGCAAAATAGCAATTTTAAAAAGGAATTTGAATAAGCATCATAAATATACTTCAAAAAGAGGAAAGACCATCTCGAGCTCCATCTGTACTGAAGAGAGGTGGAATTTCCTTGGTCAGGTCCAGTCTCAAAGGCAGCAGATAAGACTGAGTTGTGCTGATACCAGGTAGTGTGTGCATCCTCTGACCCCTCTGCTTAGCTTGTGAGAAGGGAGCTTCTATCCTGCTTTCCAGTGTTTGGGGAAGGAAGATGCAATGTCCAACAAAATCAGAATTGTATTTGCACTTTGCAGACAGGATGTTCTTTTTTCCGTTTTGCTTTGTATGCTGCTCAGCAAACTGCTGACTGAACGTATCATGCTGATATTAATGGTGCCTTTCTGTCACTCAGGTGACATTGTGACCTACCAATGGGAAGTTCCTGAGAGATCTGGTCCAGGGCCAAATGATTCAGCCTGCGTTCCTTGGATCTACTACTCCGCGGTGGACCCAGTAAAGGTAAAATAGAAATTAGAACCAGAAAAACCCAGTTAGACCAGTTTTTCACCACCTCTAGAAAACAATGTGAGCTGGATACACTTCAGAAATTGGCCCAGTTGAGAGGCAGAAGAACCACCTGGTGACGTGCCCAGTGTTCTCCTGGGAGAGTAAATCCTCCAAATTTGCCTTGATGTTTGTCCTCATTTTTTCCTAATACAAACCTTCATAAAACAATTCCATTGTCTTCTTGACATTGACCTTCCTTCAGTTATTTGCAGGATATGAGAACATCTCCCACTAAGTCATGGTTTCTATTAGTGAGAGCCATAGGGCTAATCTAGAAAGGCCCCACGGATAAAGCAGGAAGAGTTGGACATTGCTAGGATCAATTGTCATAGCACTGATTTCACTGGGAAACAACCTGGAGGATCCTGCAATAAGCCATCACATTCAACCCAGAGCTCATTGCCTTTTTATCTCAAGTTGCAGGTGTTTTGGCAGCCACAGTCGAGAACATTTTGATGCCATTCATATTTATGACTTTTGGATTTGCATTCTTAAGAGCGTGCATAGTCTCTCTTCTTGTGCTTTGGTAGCTGATTTTCACCAATGAGAGTACTTACACGGTGGCACCATTTGTTTTAAGTGGGGTCATGCAGGGAACAGAAGATATGGTTGTTGAAAGGCAAAGAACTGTGTACAAAAGAGGCTGAGACGATTCTTGCCTCAGAAGTTTTTCTCTTTCATTCTGATTAGGATATGTACAGCGGTCTGATCGGACCCCTGAAGGTCTGCCGGAGAGGGGCACTGCAGTCTGATGGGATCAGGAAGGATGTAAAGAGGGAGTTTGCTCTACTGTTCCTGGTTTTTGATGAAAATCAGTCCTGGTACTTGGAAGAGAATGTGGAACGTTACAGTAAGGGAAATCACAAGGAGATCAACCTGCTGGATGACAAATTTGTGGAAAGCAACAAAATGCATGGTAATGCCTGTTAGGCACCTAAGCACCCATTGCTATCTATGCAAAATTGATCTTGACTCTGCGACCTAAGTAGTCAGCCACCCAAAACCCAAGAGCCTGACTCCTAGTGAATGCCCTCATCCTTTTCCCTTGTCAGTGGCATGAACAGAATTAAACTGTCGTTCTCAATATTGCAGCACATATATGGCACAAATCTGATCTACAATGAAGGCTAATAGTTATGGCTGTCCCTGTCAGGAGCCAAAGATATGGGCCAGAGAGGTTAATCTCTGTGTCTGAGTGATTTGGGACAGGAAATAAAATCAAATGTGAAATTAACTTGTCAGACTAATTTTGTTCTGTTTGTCTTGGGACCATTAGAATATGTTAGATTTCAGATTAATTGACTGAGCTATGTGGCTGCAATACATGGTTCAGTTGTTTTAGCTGATTACCAAAAAGCTATTTCTACCATAGTAGGATGAACATATTTTTCTAAATTAACATGTTATTTATGATAGTTTTTATCCCTATTATATATGGATCTATCTAAAGTATTCTGAGCAAAACAAGTCCCTTGGCAGTTGCGGAGATAAGAATAGTGAAGAGTTGCGTTATGTGTACTATTGTTACTACTGATTTTGTACAGGTGATATAAAGAATGTCCAAATATGCATTTCCATTGTTACAATTGTTAACCCGATATTATAGCTAGCAAAACCAACGCATTGAAGTTGGTTGCTTGTTTTGGGCTGCAGAAAGTACCTGCAGCAAACCTGGGAGTAAAACACCAGTGTTCCTGCCCTTGGACCATGTCTTGTTCCATCTTATTCCCTCTGTTGTCATCCAGGCATTCAGCTCGTTCACTGTTTAGGTCCATTTCCTGCAAAGCAGTATTCCTTCTGGCTGTGCTAATTATGAAATAAAGTCCTGCCATGTAGCGATTTTACAAGTGATCAGCGTGTAATGTGTGCAGCCAGCATGAGACACAGAATGACAGGGTTGCCTGTTGGCAGGATTTACCTGTTTTCATTGTTCAGCAAGTAAGTTGTTGAGAGATTTATGTGTGTATAGATATATATACATATTTCCCTATCATTGGACTAAGGTGGCTATTTTTTGCACATCTTCACTTCTAGAAACAACCACCTCTGCTGGCTGACTGCAGGTTTTCAGCAAGAGGTAGTTTTTGAGATTTATTTGAGCTGAGCTACAGCATGGCCTTGGACAAGTCACTTTACTTTTCCTATCTGTTAACAGAGTGGATAAGTAGTTGAGTTGGGGAGAGGCTGCCAAACTTCTGGGGGTCTGTCATATGGAAGACACTAACTGCTGATGCACTGGTTGCTATCTGAGCTTTGTAGCATCTAACTTGCCCTGCATGTTCTTCCTCTGAGATGATTCTTAACATTTCAGTAACAGCCATTTCTACTCTTTCTGTTATTTACTGCACAGCCATCAATGGGAGACTCTATGCAAACTTGCCTGGGCTGACCATGTTCCAGGGTGAGTGGGTGAACTGGTACCTGCTGGGAATGGGTCAGGAGATTGATGTCCACACAGTCCATTTTCATGCTGAGACCTTCATATACAAGGTAAGAATATCCTGCTGATGATAAAGCAGAGACTGACCACCAATATCGTCACTTTTGCTTGACTCTGATGGACTTGAACCTCTTGAATGACTTCAGCAACTTCACCTAGGTAGGAAAGGGCTGTGATTTTACATATCTAAATCTGACTCACTGAGCCTCTGTATTGTGCTGATGTGTCTAGCTAACCCTTCTTAGGATTAGGCATCAACAGATTGTGTTTGCTTTCCCAGCTACAGCCCTGGAGGTGCTCTTTGAAATCTTCTTTTGAGCTTTTAAAAACTGTAGTAGCACTGAAGTGGTCTCCAGTGATACTAACAGATTTTTCTTTCTGGAAAGATATACAGAGCACTGCACGCTAACAGCCTCCCTTCCCTTTGACAGAATGGCAAAAGCTACAGAGCAGATGTTGTGGATCTGTTCCCTGGGACCTTTGAAATGGTGGAGATGTTGGTTGGGAACCCTGGGACATGGCTGCTTCACTGTCATGTGTCTGATCATATTCATGCTGGTATGGAGATAGTCTTCACAGTCTTGCCCAGACCAGGTAGGGAGTTATCACTGATTGTTACTGTAAAACATCTAACAGCACTTTCTACTACTGCTGCTAAATTCTGAGTATTTGCATCAGGCTTACAACTCTTTTACATACCATAAACAGCAGTTAACAGAGCAGATAATTACTTAAGTACTGTTAATTTAAAATGTTCCCTTTGAATATGGTAATACCTGCAGCTGAAATTAAAAACAAATTGGTTTCTGGGGTTTACGTTGCCTACATTATTATTATGAGTTTTATTTTAGCTTGTGTCTAAGAAGCAATGTTCAGCCATCAGCTAGTGATTGTTCTTACTAAGAATATTACCTGTAGTCTAAATGCACATCCTAAGGCTTCTCATTTCACCAGGAAACACTGGAAGGTGCTCAAAGGTGAGCGACGCTCTGTACTAGGTTTGGCTGCAATGGAGTTAATTTTCTTCATAGCAGCCCATATGGTGCTGTGTTTTAGAGTTGTTACCAAAACAGAGCTGATAACACACCGATGTTTTCGCTGTTGGTGAACAGTACTTGCACAGCGTCGGGGTCTTCTCTGTTTCTCACTCGCTATGCTGGGGTGTGCAAGAGGCAGGGAGGGGACACAGCCGGGACAGCTGACCTGATCTGACCAAGGGATATTCCATGCCATGTAAGATCATGCTCAGCAATAAAAATGGGGGGAAGTTTTTCCAAAGTAGCCGTTGCTCGGGGAGTGGCTGTGCATCCATCTGCTGGTGGCGAGTGATTGCTTTTGCATTACCCCGGTTTTTTGGTTGGGTTTTTTTTCCCCCCTTCACTTATTAAATTGTCTTTATATCAACCCACAAGTGTTTGGGTTTTTTGGTTTTTGGGTTTTGCTTTGGTTTGGTTTTTTTTCATTTTTCTCGCTTTTGCCCTTCCGATTCCCTCCCCCATCCCACTCTGGGGTGAGCAAGTGAGCCTACCAGCCAGCGTCAGCCCACCACACCCTCAGAGACTTTGATTTTGCTTTTCCTTCAAAGGTCATAAAGGGTTGCGTGGCAGCAGGAGTGGGTCTGCTTTTGAAGCAGGTAACACAAAACCACTCTTGGTGTGATGCAGAGAGGGAAAACATTGACAGCAGAAAAGAAAGCCTTGCAAGCCTTGGAAAACCATGCTGCCCCTGGAGCTGATCCTTGCCAAGCGTGCCGTGTTCTGGACTCTCTGCCTGTTCAGCCCAACGCTGTCTCACCCTCTTTTTGTTTCCTTTCAGAGCCAGTGCTTGAAGTCGTAAACTACAGTGCAGGTACGGTGTGTGTTACACTGCTAAATGCTGTCTGTGTGTGCGAGGCGGAGGAGGAAGGGAGATCTCTCATCAGCGCAGGGATTTAGACCTGCAGGAGGAGAAGGGAGGAGCAGGAACACCACTTACAGCCTCTCCTCTGTCGGGCTGGGCAGTGTGTTAGTCTGAGGCCTGGCTGCTGGTGGATAACAGGGAGGATTCCGGGTTGGTTGTTTATCTGTCCTCCAAATGTCTGTGCTCTGATGATAAAAATAAGGAAGTTGGGCTTGTTAGGCTTGTTGACCAAGTTAGGTGAAGAAGTTCAGTGGCCTCGCATCCTGTTGTACTTGCTATGTATGGACTCATCTCCAGAGGAGAGTGCAAGCATAGAAACTGGCAGAGATTCAAAGGATTTTAAAGGAGGGTGTTGCAAAGGAGGTGATTTTTCTTATCCCTTTCAATCAAAATCCAAGGGGCGCCTTAGATTAGTTGTCCTCCCTTCTTGGTCTGTTAATGACTGGTTTAGGGAATCTTCACATTGCCCATTACTAGCTGAAGGGACTGAGTCAACATGTAAACAAGCACATCTGCCTTCTGGTCTGTTCTTCCCCCAAGAAAAGAGCCTAAATGCGTGCCCTGGGTCTTTCAGGTATTTTAAAGAACAGATGTGAGAAGATACTCAGTAGAGCAGCACCAGGGAGAATGGGAGTAGTAGATAAGATGCCTTTAAAAGTTTCTGGGGTAAAAGTCTGATTAGTTTATGGTGGTGATTTATTTCCCTGATTTTTCATCTTTCTCTAAAACTCCATTTTTCAGCTGCTGGGAATAAATCCAGCTGAGCTGATTTCAGAACCAGCTCAGACCAGCTGAAAATACAGCCATCTACCTACAACTCTTCAGTCTTTCTCTACTGATATTTCAGTCACTTCCTTCCCAACAATGTTTTCCTCACTCAAAATGGGTGTAAGGAAGAGGAGTAGGAAATGTGTTAGAGCAGTAGTGACAATATTAAATAATTCAGTTTTATACCATATTCAGGCATCAGCCTGTGTATGCTCACCAGGCAAAAACCTTCATCAACAGTTGTCACCTGTGCAAATAGCCACTTGTCACAAAAGGTTTCTGCTGGCTCTGTGTGGAAGCATAAGAGAGCTCAGGATCGTAAGTGACTAGCCACCGGCATGACTGAACAAGTACACTCTGAAAAGTGGTGGTTAGGACAACAGCCGTGTGCATGGGAAGCTTGGAGCAGGGTGGGGAACTCGTAGCAGCCCCCGTCCGGACACACGTTCTCATCTCCATTCTTTTGTTCCTAGCCCAGCCACTGACTGCCCACACAACCTCAGATCACCTCCCTCTTGAGTGGGGACAGCAATGTTTAGCTGATGGGGCTGAATAACTGTGAAACACAGTGAGGTCTTGGGATGGAGTGGATTAGGGAAAGAAGCATTTGTTCTTAAATTTCCATGTGACCTCAGGGATGAGGGTCTGTTTGATGGACAGCGACTGGGTCTCCTTTGACTGGTTTTGATTGCATTGGGTCTTTCTTTTGCTCCTTTTTTATATGGCTTGGAAGCTTTCAGTTGTGGTATTTCTGGCTCTCATTGGAACTATCTTTTTGTTTGTCTCTCAGAGCTGCCACCTGAAGATAAGGATGAGTCCCAGAAGATCAGGCTTTTTGGAGCTAAATTGGCTCAAGAGCAGATAGAGGCCACAGTCATCGGTCTAGCCATTGCGGGAATAATATTATTCCTGGTCGTCTGCTTCCTCCTGGGAGTGGTCATCTATCTCGAGAGACAAAAGAGATTAAGACGCAATCGAAGGTCCATCCTGGATGACGGATTCAAACTCATGTCTAAAAAGAATTCAGGGTTATAAAAGCCATGTACAAACTTCAGGCTGTGTGCTTGGAGCAGAGGCGGGATCATTGTCCACAGCAAAGATTTTGGGGCATCATTTCAGTCATACACTGTACTTCTAGAAGCTAAGGAGGGAAAGCTGGCACACTGACCTCTTCGTATATCCTCCTCAGTACTCTGTAAAGAAAAAATCCGTCCAGGAGAGATCCAAGAACCCTTTGAACTGAGTGAAGACAAGTAACCAGAGTAAAAAGGTCCTAAAATACTCCTCTTCCCCAAGAAAGAGAGGAGACTTTTCCCTATTTTCTTCTCTCCAGAACAACTCCACTTGGTCTTTCTCAGCAGACTAGCTTAAGCCACATTCCAGTCTTGCTCCATTGCCAGAGCTGAGTTGGGAATTGTCTCCCAAGAGACTGTGAGCCTTTAAACTAATTAATCTGAAGGGGGGAGATAATCTTTTCATTTTTGTGAATCGAAGAAGAAGAAGAGAAAATGTTAATTTAGATTTGGATTGCTGGTTTTTGATGAGTAATTGGACAGATGCAAATTCAGGGCAGTACATGTCACAGTGTTTGAGAGAGCTCCACAAGGACCATGACAACAGCTGTGCCTCACCATCTGCCTTGCTGTGACACATCCTTCTGCTCTCAGTGCCCCAGGCAATGTGCTTTGATATCCAGCATCCTGTGGCTTGTGCTGGGAGAAGAAGCTTTTCCAAGTGCTGCAGAGCATCCTGGTGACTTCCCTGCGTCGCAGTTCTGTCGGTCTGTGTGCGTGAAGAGCTGTACCTCGGCACTTGTGCAGCCTCTTGTGCAACAGGGTCAAGGATGCTGTCATGTTCTGTGATGTGGTTTGCTCTTTCTTTCAAATACATTTTAATGAAGTTACCTCCAGAGTTGAGCTGTTGCCGTGGTACTACTGTGAGCCAAGCCAAAGACTCAGTCCTGTGTGAGCTGGAGTTTGTGCTTGGGACAGAAGAAGTCAGGGAGTGCTTCCCCCATCGTGGTGCAATGGCAGTTTTGCCCAGGTAAATGGGGCAACTGTGAAGAAGGAGAAAGCTAAAGTGCCAGTGGAATTTAGCAGCATGGAGCAAATAAGCTGCAGTCTGTGGAACATGAGGTAGTGCGGCCAGAGATAAGGGAATGCTTGCTGTAACGAGGGGTTGTACTAAGGGGACCCTTGCCTTTTAGATAGCACGGAATCGCAGGCGTTGGAGATGGAGAGGCCTGTCCTGATACATAAACGCTTACGGCGCATTGCTGTCTACTGAACCCTCTGTGGCTCATGACAGCCCCCATGGGGAGCGGAGCTGAGGGGAGCCTGCATGCAGCCAGGAGGGGATGGGGACATGGTGCCTCAGCTCCAGCCCTGGCATTGCCTTTGGGTTGGGGTCGGGCACCTCCCGGTGCCTGCTCTCTCCACTTCAGCTGCCTGCCAGGAGCCAGACCGTGGGGGTGGGTGGTGTAGCCCATGGCTAACCCCAGAGTTCGGTAGCCCACCCCTCAGGCTGTGGCAGCCATCCTCCAGCGGCAGCCGTGTCCACACACATCACAGTCGCATTGCCCTGCATGTCAAGTACCAAGCGGTTCCCTATAAAATATCTATCTTCCTGGCTCACCTGCCAAATCCCGGATATCTAAATGGATGCAGGTTAGTGCTTACATATTTCTGTCCCTGGTTTGAAATTGGAAAGGGCATAAAAGAAATCCTTTCTGCGTGGCTTTCAGAGGCAATTAAAGCAGAGCCAGCTAAATGGCTGTAATGACAAGGGACTGCTGTAGGCTATTTAGGTATAACAGCACCATTTTATTGAGAACAATAGTTATGATATACTTAATCATGCTCAATTCATATTGGGTCCCTGCATATTTCCAGCTGCCCTTTCCTTTGGCAATGGGCACAAAGCTCATTAATTTCCTTTCATTACACTTCATTAAGCCTGTTGAGGAGCTGGAGGGCTGTTGAATGCTCTGAACATGGGTACTCTTTGCTCATTGTCAACCCTGGTTCAGCTGCTGTTGCAAACCAGAGGTTTACAAGCCCATCAGTCCTGGGTGAATTTTAGGAGCTATATCATCAGAAGTAAGAACCAAACAGGAAACCTTTTTTTTTTTTTTTTTTTTTCCTTGCCCCTTGGCTTGTGAAAAAATAGATCAAAAAATGTTCTCAGCCCACACTGAGACAAAGGAGTTCCTGTAGATGTATTTACTTTCTTCAAGAAAGCAGAAAAAGGGAAGTTGCCCTGTCTTCAGTTCTTCAGCCAGTAGCCAGGGCACTAAGCTGGACAACAGCAGACTTGAGTTTCAGCGCTGGCTTTGAAGCAGGGCACCACAGGGACTGGAGCTGGGTCTCCAGATCTGCAAACATTCCTTAAACAACAGGCTGCCGAAATTCCTCCAACTTAATGTTTTTTGGGCCAAATGGAGCATCAGTGGCAGAGGTCTCTTCTCCAGCGTTGGTAGTTAGGATGCTCTTGAGCCCACGGCCTAGAGGAGACCTCAGCTGGGTGGCTGTTTGGGAGAGGACTGTGTCCTCTGATAAGCAGTTCCACCTCAGACTGAGAAAACTCAAGGGAAAGCTTTGGACAAAACAGATCATTTTGCTAAAACTTTCTGTTGCAACAAACTGTGACGAAGAACAGTTTATCAGCAGCTTCACAACTGCCGTTAATCAGAAGTTGGCTCTCCCAGCCAGTGGGCATACGAGGAGGAGGAGGAGAGATGTTTCACAGTTCTGGTGACTCTGAGCTGGAGCCAGTAAGCAAATGCGTGTTTACTTTGGCAGCAAGCCTTCTGTCTGAGCATCCTACAGCATCTTGTTTGTGCTTATCCCTGATGCAATTACGGCTACCAAGGAGTCACCTTCTTGAGACCACAGCAAGGTGGGCAGGATCAGGGTCTCAGCACTGCTGCTCTACAGGGAGACGCTGGGATGGCAACAGGTCCCATGCTGACCTGAGGCAGTGTGAGTGCTCCCGCTTCTTTTGCCAATGCAAAATAAACTAGCTAAGGTAAAACTCTGTTCTGTAGTGGTTGAAGATGAATGGTTCACAATAATACACACTGGAAAGGATTAGAAGTGCTCACATAATCCCATTAGTGTGACTCAGCTCATAGGGACAGAAGGATAGAAATACATGTATATGTGCTTTTACATAGTTAAATGCTGTAGGAAACAAACAAAAACAACAACAACAAAACAACCACAAAAAAAACAAAACCACCCCACTTTAATCCATGCTGCCAGTGAGAGTCCAGAACAGGTTTATCTTCATGGAAGAACTGGTCTCTCGGGTTTTGTATGGGATAAGCATAAGAAGCAGCTAATATTTCCTATTGTCTTCACTGTAGGTAGTGCTTTTTGTCTGCGGTTCTGATATTACCCTTCCTTGGCCCCAACTAGATGTGATAAAACTTTTCAGAAGGTTACCTAGATGATCGCTCACCTATTTAAAATTACCCACACTCTTCCAGGCTGTCCTAGGTGACTGCAAAGCTGAGTTACTCATTTACATGACAGCAGCTGGATGTTTGCAGCAGGGTTGAGATGAAAATCCCTTTATTAGCACTGTCATCTTGCTCAGTAATGGGCACAATCACCACTACATTGCTTTAGCAGGTAGGCAATTGTGTCCTTACTCCATGTCAGTGCCAGGCCAGCGTTCAGCTGACATTCCTTTATATTCCCACTCATGCTGTGGATGTGAGAGATGTGCGAGTCAAAAGCAGGGTGCCTTTTGCATGTGCACATGGAAGTATAAAATGCTGTCTTGATTTTTTTTCTCAAAACACAGAAGTTGATGTCAAATTAACCTGAAGCACACCATAAAGAAGACTGGCAGTGGTAATTGTCAGCAAAAGGATTTGAATGTAATGCAGTCTTTGGCTCTGAATTAAATGTATGGCTTAACATGCAGCTTGCTTTGTAATATATAATCGCCACGTGGGCTGTTTACAGCGGTTATAATTTTGTTGGCATAGCAAATTATAGGAGTGATTGTAAGTCTGGAGCTATGTGCTTATATACTGCCTGGGGAAAGGAATTCAAGCACAACAGCTGCCAAAATGAGGTGCTCTGCAAGATCACAATCAGATGATGGATCTGAGTCGAAGTAAAAGCTGGCCTCTGGCTTATTCCTGTATGGAGTGTAGGAGCAAGGTAATATGCATACGCAAGGTACCAAACTTGCCAAAGCATTATTCTTGGAAACAATTGATGAATTTAGTCACAGACTATTCTGGTGATGTGAGAACAGCAGGACTAGGCATGTGATTGATGAAACAGCTATTACTGGAAATTAGCATTTATGGTGTTAAAATTCAAAGTTGGCCTGTCTTGGAAATCAATTTGTTTGTTGATTTGCTCCTATTTTGGGGAAAGTAAATCTATGACTCAGTAGGTGTTCTTGATAAACCTCATATCCTTTGGTGTTCTTTAGAGACAGGTTTCATTCTGCATTCTTAAACCATGGGAAGGACAGGAGAGATAAAACAGTCACCTATCCCAAATGAGCCCTAGAGGAAGAGTAAGGGAGTAATTCAGTCTATTGGCAGAAGGTATGGTCAAAAATCCTGCTGCATAAAGGACAGTTAAATAGTTGCGATGCTGCTGGCAGCATGTCTGATAGGTGCAGGAGAGGAGTTCTCTGTTACTCAGTATCATCAAGAATAACAAAGAAATTATGTCTTATGTTTTTATGCAGGATGTTAAGGTAGTGAGAAGTTTTGGAATCTGTCACTGTAAGGAGCTTACAGAAAACTCTGCCTGTAGGACCTTCCTATCAGATCCTTATTTTTCATATTTAGGAGTTATTTTCTTCAAATGAAAGCTTTCACTTTAGAGGTAAGCAAAGAACAGCCATGGGCTCTCAGTCAGGCTGACTTGCTTTGTGAGAAACAAACAAGCAGAAAACAAAGCTCAGGATGCCAAGAGAGCACGGTGCATCCCTGCCTGCCCTGGGCTCCTTTTTCTGGAGGCTACGTCCAAAACGGCGGTTGCCGTGCTGCAGGAAGGAGGTTCAGGGCATCAGTAGGGAGGTTTCTTCTCCACTTATCAGTGCAAAGTACAAAAAGGTCCTAAGTCAAACATAACGTGCTGGAAGAGGCCAGTGGTGTGTGCCCTCTCTTGTAGCTTCAGTCACTCCAGGTTTGGTGTTTACCCATCAGTCATTTTACAGGTCTCTGCTATCGCCAGGGTTGGGACACAGTGGGCTGAGTGATTTACAGTTAGATTTGGGTGGGCTTTTCAAAACCTCACGTGTTGAACAAGACTGAGCATAGGGATTGCGACTAGTCCAATTTACAGACTCTCAATTTGTTAAACATCAAAAAAACCCAAAGTGTAACAGCAACGTGAGTTTTAAAACAGGTGGCTTGTTAGCTGGATTACATTTAACTGAAAGCACTGCAGAGCTCTGGCTTGTCTAGAAGAACTCATTAGTGGTGCATTGAGCTGAAATATTCTTCAACCTTCTTTCATCAGTACTTTGTGGATATACAATCCAGTAGGTTACAACTGGCATGTCACCCCAGGAAACTTCCTTTCTGCTTCCTTTTTTCAGTGCAAAAGAAATCATTCTTCTTGGGGAGAGAGGTGTTGTTTCATTTAATCTGTGCTTTGGCCTAGATATTCAACATCATGTCTACAGATCTGTGTACAGATGCTTATGGACACATACACATTTTTGCACTGGCCCAATGCACAACATCTTATTAAAACGGTTGTATAGCCACACAGCAGGGTCCTCATCAGCCTCTGCCAGCTCCATGGCTGGTGGAATCTCCTGTCCTGCATGAAGGTCTTGCCATGCTCTTACCCATGCAGCTCCGTGTAAGCTGAGCAGGCGTGATCATTTTCCATTTCTCAAGGCATGTCATACTTTTAAGTTGTAATCTCTTTTTGTTTCACAAAAAAGCCAACGCACGTTTCCTGACTGAAAGGTTTTGCCTCAATAAAACCGAAACAGGCATTCCAGCTCTGTTTTCTAAAAACCTGAAGGAGATTTATGTCAAAACTATGAACACTCCTTCAAAAGGCGTTCACAATGGAAAATGGAAATTATCCCTTCAGTTTACAAAGATGTTTTGATGCTACTGGAATGTTTCATTAGATTTTTACAAGGTATGACTGAAACTTCAAAAAAAATAGCTATCAATAAAGTATTGACACAAGTTCTTCCCGTGTCTCTTACCTTTTTGCGTTTCAGGAGATTTACCCAATCGCTCCTGTCATCTGAAACTTAGAGGGTAAGGATATCTACTATTAAAAATGCTGGCCATCTAACTAAACTGTAAGGCAGGAGAAATATGGTTGTCTGTTTTCATACCTGAAAATTACTTAAGGAACAAATACCTGGCTTGCTCAAGGTCAAAGAGGTAGTAAACTGGTTAGGCTAGGACTAGAGCCTACAGTGACTTGATTTTGAGTTTGTCCCTTTCTGCAGCCATTTGCACAAAACCAAGGCAGCTTTCTGGGAAGTGCCAAGGAACATCGTGAAGCAAAGCTGTCATCTGACACAATGGCTGCCCCTTCCTTGTGAGCCCATGTTCCTCTCACCACCTCCCTGCCCATCTACACTCTGTCTAGAGATTGGGCTGCAAGTCTTGTGTCAAAATAGCTTGTGGCTCTTGGTTTTCTCTCTGCAACCTTTAGAGATCCTCAGCCTGGAGGTGTTTCACAAATTAGGCTGGAAGAACCAGCCAGGATCCCTTGGAGTTGCTAACTGCCAGCCTGAGTATCCCAGTGTGTGATGAACTACCTCTGGGCGTTGTGGTCATGAGGCTTATGCCTTCATTAATATTCCAGATGCATAGCTCAGAAATGGCTTCCTCATGGGTGCTGTGCTCTTCCTAGAATGAATGGGACCTGCAGGCTGGAGAGTTTGGTGTGAAATTGCAAATTGTAGATGTAATAAATACCAGGTTTTAATGTTGCTTTGTAATGAACCTGCTGGGAAATCTGCTGCTGGTGTCACGGCTGAGTTATGTGATTTCCCTTGGGTGAAGCTGTACAAAGGTTTGATAAAAACTGATTGCGATGTTTCATTAGCCAGCAAATTCCCAAAAGGCTGATCACCCATCATAGCATCCAATCACTGTCAGCAGTGATTCAGGATGTGAGACAAGGCCACATCTTTGAGAAACTCAGATAAATTGCTGTCAAGGTAAGTCATCGTCTTCAATCATGTTAAAAGCCTGAAGATTGGTTACAAGGCTCACAACAGAAGTGGAGGCGTTGTGGCGAAAGAAGTCCTGAATGATTCAGCTCAGCCAAGGTAATGCAACAGGTAGAAATGCCCAGGGGCATCAGTTTAGTTAAAATAATGGTTAATGCATACATGCTATAACCTAAGGGACAATAAGGAAGCAGCTGGCATCTTGAGATCTTATGCAAGGCTTCGGGAATAAATTGCTGCTAGCTTCCTTATTTTCTAAGAATTTAAGTAGAAATAGGTGATGTTGGCATTTCATGTTGCTTTACAGACAGCATTTTCATTCTTACCCAGGGGAACATCAGTACTGGTGATACAAAAACTGTATCAGAATTTGGTGGATTTTGAATAGTCAGGTGAAATGGAAACAAGATTTAAAATTCTTCTCATTCCATTTTGCCCAAATAAAAACTGACCAAACCAAACATCTTCTCAGATTTTGCCTATCTTCTCTCAGTCTTGCAAACAGTAATTCAGTAATCATCAAATACCTGTGTCCTGAGTGTACAACCACCATAGTTGGTCTGTGATCTCTGTCAGCTCTTTAGTTAAGCAAGCATGGTCTACTATGTCTTTCCTATTAATACTTTTCTCTTAGGCTGCTTTCTACTGCATTATTTAACCAACTCTCTAAAACCCCACTGCCTTGGTACTGCTTTGTGACAGCAGCTGCTTTATGGGTTCCAGCCCTGCATACCCACCAGGATTTGTCTCACTGACCACCCACCTCTCCCAGGGTCTCCTGATGCTCTACAGGCTCCCATTGAACAGGTTGTTTAGGTCATTTGTAATGTCAAGCTTTACTGTCTCTTCTCTCTGAATTGCGAGTCTCAGAAAAATAACATATTTCTTTTAAAAGTGTGTTGCCATGACAATGCCACATCTGGGTCTTGTAAATATTTGGGAAGTGTATATTGTTAATCAGGGGAAAATGAGACTCACCTCAATTATGCATTAGGTGCCTTTTCGTAACTGGACACCTTCGTATAACAGAGTCTGGAGTCAGTAGAGTGGATGATGATTTTGATGGAACAGGGCATGCACGTGTGCTCTCATGGTGTCCAGTAAGTTATTAAAGCACGTGTTCAGAGAAACCAGGGTTGGTGACTGATGCCCTGAATATTGCCCAGCTCTTGAGGAGCCAAGTAAATTCTGTAAAAAGCAACCACTTTCTGCCTACAAGACTAACTCCTCTAACAGCTCTGAAACAATTGCTGGTAGGGATTCTCTCTCCGATGTCTCTAGGAGACAATTTGTTGCCTCTTGAAGGCTAAACTCTCAAGCCTTATCTAGCTGTCTCTTAAATTGCAAGTTTTAAATCGCAATTGGATTGATGAAGCCCCAGGTTCATTCACTCATCCATTTTTTATCTCTATCCCACAGTACAGTGTGGATAATCAGGCATTTTTCCCACATGTTCCTCACTGCTTTGCAAATACAGGGAGAGTTCATCGGCTCACCTGGAAGCCACGCATATTTATTCTGGCACTTGCTTTTAGATTACTTTCACTTCATGCAGAAACGAGTGTCATTTATGAATGTTCAGAGAAGCCTGGGAACCTGCAGTTTGTTCTCAGCCATTTCAGTCCACAGGTGACTCCACAAATGAGCACATCAGAAATAATGCCTTTGGCTAAGAGCTGTGCAACAAGCTATGAGCTTTCTTTGCTGTTAAGAAGCCTTTTGAAAGTTCAAACAGCAATGGCTTCTGAGGCTCTCTCCTGGCTGCTCAGCCCATGCCATTTCCAGGCGGTGCCGCGGTTTTGCCGTGTATCTGGGCTGTGATTGCAAATGTTCTAACAAGCACATGTTCTAACAAGCACTACACAGGCTTCCAGGGTCTGGCAGCGGCTGAGATTTCATGCTGCTTGACAGTAAGACTGTTAGTGTACAAAATACTTGCTACCAAAAACATAACCATGGAGTTGGAATTTTCTGTTCCATTACATGAAAAACAATCCTAACGCTAAAGTCTACCCAGACACATCTTACTTGCAGAAACCAGCCTGTACGCGCTTCCTAGGAAACCAGCTATGGACCTGAATGCTTTACCCAAAATAATGCTTGAAAGCTCACTCAGGAGGTTATGCTTTGAAATATGGCTGAGTGGGCTGTCTGGGGGAGATGGAAAGTCTGATGAACCCCACCCGAAGCTTTACATATGTTCACCTGCAGCTTTCTGGGGTCTATCCTTAGACTGCAAGATGAAGGTGGTTGCCCAGGTTTTGTAGGCTAAAGATACATAAATTACTAAACTGAATGGAGGAGAGTCAGCAGATTCCTGTGTGCTTTGTCTTAAGGTAATGGAAAATAAATTTTACCCTGTGGAATGGAAAGGCAACAAATCTTAACTGGGTTCGGTGCACTGGGCTGCTCAGCACAACAAACTCCCTGCCACAGGGCACGATCCTGCGAGTGTCAGGGCATCTGCGAGATTCTTGTTTGCTTTATGTGATGAATAAGAATCTTCTCAGTAGGTCATCTACCTGTTGCATTTGGCATTGTGATGCTAAGTAAGCTCCTCCCTGGTATTCCATAGTTACGTATTACAGCAATAGTCAATTGGCAGTGGCAAAACATGATTAGCTGAGTCTGCAGAGCGCAGTCTGAAGAGGCGAATTAATCGAGGGAAAGTCTGCAGGGGCTATGGAAGGGAAGGAGGCTCTTGGATTAGCTGTAGTCAGAAATATGAATTGCAGTTTGTCCACGGGGCTTCCAAGTAGACTTCTCTTAAGGAGTGGCTTTCATGTACCTCATGCCTCCATGAGAGATCCGTGTGATGACCTGCTCCATTGTCTGCTGGCAAGATGTGCTGAGCTACCAGATGCAAGTACCCAAAACTTCTAACAAGCCATGTGCAGAGAAAGCCAAGGATTCCCCTTCAAAACATAAAGACTCCTAGAAAGTGATCAGACACCAGTGAATGGCTTGGGAAAGCCAGATTCCTCATGGTAGCATCATGGCTTGGTGTTTGACCTGCTCCTGAGGAGTCTTCCAGGTCTGGTGCTGAGGGAGTAGTTCCTTACACTTATTAAGAATAGAATGCTGCTACTTAATTAAGATCATGTTTTGAGAGAGAAGAACTAGTCAGAACAGGCCATCAGTTTATATGTTTTGTTTCTAGTTATCAAGGAACAGAATAAAATTTAGCATCATATTAACTAAAATATTGCGGAATGTGCTCTAGAAAAACTACTTTATCCCTTTTCTGGGCTCCGGGCAACTGTGTCAGAGCAGAGATAAGGAAGATTGCTGAACTCCTCGACTGGTGTTTCCTGTGACACCAAGTGAAACCCAAGCGCTGATTCCCCATGTCATGATGGGTGGCAGTATCTTGACAAAGATCACTCAAGAAGCAAAGCCATAGATTAGATAAGGTGTAAACGTTATGACACATTCCACAGTCTTACAGACTGCTGTTTTATCTCCTTCCTACATATATTTTCTACCTTCTCTAATATTTAACTAAAAATCAAGGCAGACAGAGATAAGATGTCTCATATGGGCAAGTGCAAGGTATCTGCTGGCAAGCATGTGTTATTAGGTACAATCATATATTGGTGAGGGGATAGCTCAGCTGCAGGAAGGCAGATTTGGGAGACAGAGAGCCCCACGCGAAATGAACCTGGATAGTACTAATTTGTTGTTTACAATGAAGTGTTTCTCATTTCCAGCATGCTTAAAAAAAACAAAGAACTGGCAATGCCCATGTCAGCTCTTGGTTTCTGCAGCATTCCCCCCGACTCACGTTCCCAGCAAAGACACAGCTCCCCACTGACCGCATGACCGGTGCTGGAGGTGGCAGCTCTCATCGGGGTACCCGCGCTGGGACTGACTTGATGCCGGGGGAGGCAGGGACAGGACTGAGGTCTCAGCTGAAGCTGCAGCTGCCTGACAGAGCAGGTCCCCACTGCTGCCCAGGGAGCTGGGCTCAGCCCCACTCCTGCCAGGGCTTGCTGTCTTCTCGTGGGTCATCATCACCCCTGTCTTCTCTGCAAGTGTGTGGTGCTGGGGCTGTTCCCCAGGTGTGCTCAGTGCTTACAGCTGCAGCCCAAGACGATGGGTGCTGCACTTTGTGACAAATGTCCCAGAAAAGCTCTCAAGGCTAATAACTTCAAAACTGGAACCACATGGAGGAAATACTCTCCGTTCTCTGAGCACCATCAAATAAAAGCCCTGACTTTCTCATCCAGGCAGTTTTCTTTTGATGAGGTTTTATTTCATAAGTATATAAACATCATATCCATTATTTACTCAAGCAGCCAGAAGGAAAAAGCAGACTGCAGTTCACCCCAGATGTTCAGCCAGAGAGCATAATGTTTAAAGTCATTACTAGCCCTCCAGGTAACACTTAGGGAAAGTCATCCAAAGGCATCTGTAATAGATAACTCTGGTCCATGGCACAACTCTGCCAGGTAGAGCCCACCCTGCCAGGAGGAGCCACCACTCTGGCACAGCCCCGTCCACAAAAGCTCCTCCAAGTCTCCTCACTCCTGACTGTCTGCACCCTGAGCCCACCAACATCTGCCAGCCTGGAAGCATCAACCTCCTCTCTGTTTGTCTGAAGTCTGCAGCAGATCACCTCCATCTGGTGCTACGGGTTCCATCCTGGGTAACCCCTGTCCAGACCTTTCCAATACGCTATCAAAACATCTTGGTTTGCGCTGATACTCCTCACTAACAGTCTGAGACATGTTTTTCATTGCTGTCAAAGCATTTAGCACAGACATCAGCACACCTCCCGAGCCCTGTGTTTCAGCTCTGAGAGGTTGGCTGCATAGAAAACAGAGAAAAAAAATCATTATTTTCTGAGATGCTAATTAATAACAGAATGACCAAGGTGGAGACTAGAAATTCAGGGCTAATTTCGTCTTCGCTTGACCTGCTTTTTCTATAGCAAAAAGGCACTAAAACAAATAAAAATCCTAAACCAAATGTTTATGCAGAGCTACTTTCTGTGATTTTTTTTTTTTTTACATGCATAGGGATCTTTTCAATGATTATGATTTTTACTGCTTTACCTCCCAGCAATTCTAGCTGCTCAGCATTTGCTCCAGAAGTGTACTGCCCAACACATGTCAAGGCACAACCACGGATCATGGAATAAAAAGGCATCCTTTGTTTGCTGGGCTTGTTGTTTTGCTTCAGTTTGACTCACAGCAAATGTTCCAATATGACTCAGAAAGAGGCGATACTTAATTATGGAGACATTCTGTACTAGCATCTGAGGTTCAGCAACTTAAGATGCTGTAATAATAACTGCACTAATAGCCACTTCATTTCAAGACTGTTTCAATTCAAGGCTGTTTGAGCATTATCCTGTTAAGTTGGCTGAAGAGGTTGAAAAAACTGCCAAGGGCAGAACCCTCTGCCCAGCTTGGGAGAAGTTTGGATGTAACCCAGGGCTACTTTGCTTCAGATTGTCTATAATTAAAAATTCATAATACCTTCTGGAGGTAAGATTTATGTGCAAATCAGATACACCCTGGTGGCCAGCCACATAAAACCTTTTTTGGCCAGTGTTAGAGGTGCTGTTGTTTTGAGCGTATGAAAAGAGACATCCTGTTCCCAAACAGATTATTATTTTTTATCTTTCATGGGGCTAAATTCTGGGAAGTCTTAGGAAAACACAGACAATAAGAATGCCATTAATTTCAAAGGGATCAGGATTAGAGCTAAAGACAGGAGTAGCAGTTTTCGCCTCAAAGCTACTTTTGGGACATTAGGTGCATCTCTGTATTTTGGCTAAGTCTTTGGTCAACACGTTTTGAGCTGCTGGGATACCATTTAAACTAGAGTTGTGCTTCCAAACACTGTCTTCAACTCAGCCGAGCTAAAGGAAAGCAATACAGGACAGCAAGTACATAAATCACCTTCCTTCAGGTGATCCTCCTTCTTCTATCCACCATCGCCTTGGTGCCAGGGACAGTGGAGCATTAAAGCAGCACATCCCAAAAGCCCAGGTGCCCAACTCTGCGGTAGCATCCTGACAGTGCCCGGCAGGACAGACCCACAGCCAGTCAGATGAGCAGCTCCAAGGCTGAGGGCAGAGTATTGTGCTTTTCAAAACCCACCTTTTTATTCCTAGGGCTGCCACTTATGCTAGCCTTAATGTAGTCACAGCTGTTCTTAGTTTAAGACATTAAGCAGAGTCCCAGGTGCTCGTTTTATGGAGATTAAGAATTAACTCGCAATTTTATAAAAGAAGCCTTGCTTCTTGCAAGCAGTTCCTCAACTGCTCAGGCTGCAGGAAAGCTCTTTCAGAGTAAAATCACATGGCTCATGTTTGTTTGAAACCAAATCCTTCTCTCTTCCAAGAGCTTGAAGAGACCCAGAGCCTGGGAGTTCTCTGCAAGATGACTGGCTTGTGACTTTGGCCAGTTCTGCTGTCGTTCCTCCCTTATTCCCCTCATGTACCGACTCCAAAGTCACCACAGGCCTGCAAAGTAAAGTTGTAATGCGTCAAACCAAATAACTAAAGAGTGAATAAGGAGAAACATCTCCAACTTAGATGATTTGACCCCCCACAAAATTGCCCCCCCTGCTGATTCAAGACAGCTGCAATTGCTGTAGCATCTATTGATGAACAAAGGAAATATAAACCATCAAAGAAACTGTCTGCATTTGTTTAATGCCTGAGTCTATCCAACCTGAAGAGAAGTTCCTAAATTTAAGTAACCAGCAGCAGGAAGGAAAAAATGTAGGAAGTTGAAGTCTGTGTTGGAAACCTCCCACAAAGGAACGCTCCCATAGATTTTTTTGTATTTCTTTTCAGATGCTGACGTTAGGAAAGAGGTAATACAATCTCAAACTATATCTCTTTCTCTTCTGCAGTTCCCTTCTTTCAAGCATTTCTTCCAAGCTGAGAGCCTCATAAATTCCCAGGAACAATTGTAGTCTTTGTAGGAAATTAGTTTTCATGATGACTGTAGCCCCAGTGGCATCATTTCTGTTTGAAATGCACCAGTATTAAAGAATGAATGACAGTCTCTTAAAAAATGTTTTCCGGAGGCACATGAGGTCTTGTCAGACTGCATGATAAAGCAAAAACTTTAGGGCAGTTTGACTCAGTCTCTTTTTTCTTTCCCTAACATGTGCTTCCCCGCACCAATGGACTTCTGTTTCCAGTGACTCAATCCTTAGTCTTTCAAAACAGCCCAGTAAAGAAAAAGAATGGCTTTATCTATTTTTCAGAACATTTTTGCCTTTATTGTTACATTAGTTACTTCCAGGACAGTGAATAGTTCAGAGCTTGCTAATGGGTCTTGCTGAGCTGTCTTCCTTCTGATTCATAGGGAACAAAACATGAAAATGTTCTAGTTCCTTACTTATTTTAGCTGGACAAGGTACAAGGGAGCCTCTTTGATTTATTTTTTTTAACTTCCTCCTTCCCCCCGACTCTCGTGGATCACATCACAGAGAAATAGATAAGCACAGATACCCACCTGTTATTCTTCCACTCACTTCCAAGTAACTCTTCTTGAATACTTGCATGCTGGGGAGAAAAACAAGACTAAATAATTTCTACTCTGCTGATCACTACTAATTTACAGTATTGCCAAGAACTTTAAAATACCAGTTATTCAGAATTTAAAAAAAGAGTTTCAAGAAAGGTTTTAAAGGGGAAAGTGATTTACTGGGGAAAACTTTGAGATAGATGGAGGTGATGGTGGAGGGACTGCAGAAATACCTGTTGCTATCACTGATCCTAAGGTCAGAAATCAAAGGCAGAGCAGTGCTGGATGCAGGTGTGATGCTTGGGAGTAGCAGCATGGTAACAGGGCACTGATTTTTGTGGTCAGGCTTTCCCTGTGCTACAGGACAAGGTCAGGCAAGCCCCATTCCTTGAAAGCATTTTAGTGCCTACAGCCCACTGAGTGCGCTGGGCGGACAATTTGCCTGGGGTGTCCTGAGCTCCCCATGATGCTCAGAGCTGGCCCGGGGCAGGCAGTGGGCACAAGGCTCGGTGCGTGACAGCAGGCACAGCCAACCCCCCCAGACTGGCTCGCTCCAGAGCACCCACTCCTCCTCCCACACACACTTTGGGGTCTTTGTTCCCCTGTGGGCTTCAGGCCCCAAATCAAGACCCCCGGTCTGGGTTGGTTGTGTCGTGAAGGTAACGCCGCTTCTGCAGGCAGCGTGCTTGGAGAGCTGACCGAGCTGTGCCGTGGGGGAGAGGGCTTGTCTGTGTGCTGACATCTCCCGTGCACAGCTCCGCCTGGGTCCCCCCCTGTGGTGCAGCATCCCCTGCACGCCGGGTCCAGCAAATGGCAACTGCTCAGGGATCCATTCCATTAAACCCAGCACCACTGTGTTGGGAAAAATAAACTCACCTGTCAGCAAAGAGATGAGCACAACAGGTAGAATTTGCTTTGACGAAGGTGTTATCTACTTTAAAGCTGTTGGCAGCACACCAGCCCATCATCTAGAAGAAGACATCCGCATAGCTCTTTGGAAAAGGGACAGTTTCCCAAGCGTGCAGTGGGCTGGCAGAAATACTGTGGGGCAACACCACAGAAAGGCTTCCACCAATGTGGAAATGGCACAACAGGGCACTGGACCAGGCCCAGCTCTTCATACTATTCTCTTGAAAATACTTTTGTGCAGTGATTTTTATAAACGCACCCTGTGTTCACCCTTGTAAGCGTGCCTGTGCCAAGTCATCACATCAAATTACTGCTGGCTCTTTGAAAATAGAGCTGTTCCTCCATTTCAGCTAGCAGGGATGCACTCGTCTGCGGTGTCAATGCTCCAGCCTTGTTTCTCCTGCAGCAGCCCTGCCTGCCGCCGAACAGCCGCTCTTCGGCTTGGCTGGTGGGAGGCGTGCTGGTGGGAGCAGAGCCACCGACTGCACAGGCCAGGGCACGGCTGCTCCGCAGGGGTGAAGGTGGAGGAGCCGCTGTGGGTGGCACTCCTAGATCCTGCTTGGTGTCCTGCTGGTGGCATTCCTGCTCTTGCATGGGGGCTGGAAGAGCAGATTCCAGGCTGGTTGTGGATGTCCATCTGCCTGTGAAGTTCCTGGTACAGCAGGAGTCACTGCTTACCAGCCCTTCTGCTTGAGCTCCCCTGTTTGGGGCAATACTGAAGCATCTCCCGCTTTTGGTGGGAAGGACAGGACTTCTGTGTTCACAACTTCAGCCTCCACCTTAAAGTAATTGGTGATAAATAAGAGGCTAATTTATCCCAATGTACTTCATGAGTTATCACTTAGCATTTAATCAAAATTATTGAAAACATTAATGAAATCATCACAGCCCAGTTGATTGGAATTGACACCGCTAATGAGCTGTGAGTCACCTCCCTCTTGCTGCTCCCCAGGTGACAGAGCTGCTGTTGGGGGTCCCAGACCCTGGCCCTTCTCAGCACAGGGGGGAAGATGCCAGCAGCGCAGGGTTTGGCTTGTCCCAGCTGCGTGAGCCTGTTCTGAGGACGAGGGAGTGAGGAGGGCTGCTGGAATAACTTGCTCATTAAAGAGCAGGGACTGCAGCTGAGAAAATGGCTGTCTGAAGAGAAGCTCCTGGAGGTCACTAATGTGAAACCAATTTGGTCAGGGGAAACAAAGCTCGGTGCTCCCAGGTGAAAGATTTCACTGCTTTCTGCATGCTCTGAAAATATTTCTGTTTTTAAGAACTGCCTTAGCTCAGTCACTACCCTTGAAAATCCACTCTTTCAGTTTTGAGCTAACTCCGGCTTTGGCCTTCCCTTTCCCTTGCAGGCAAGGGCGGGGGGGGCTGCCCCCAGGGCTGTCCCGGGTCAGGGGACAGTGGCACAGCCATGCACCAGATCTCTACAGCAGCAGACAGATCAAGAGAAGAAACCCAAAACTGAAAAGGAAAAATTGTACTTTGAGAGGGGTTTGTGTTTTTTCTAACATCTTTTGTTCTTCAGGACTAGCTAAATCAAACATCTTTTCCTGGACACACACTCTGCTTCTTTTTTCTTCAATTTTCTTTCAAATCCGAGCTTCACCTGGAGTCCCCTAAGACAAATGCTTGCTGCCACCTGCACTTTGCTGCACAGCGCAAGGAGCCTGCAGTGGCTCCCGGGCAGGGGTATTGCTCCAGAGAAGCCCAGATGGCTTGGCATGGGAACTGCCTGGTGGGAGCTGTGGGACAAGCCTGGGGCTGCTGGCTCCTGTCGCCCGAGACGTGTGGGAAATACCTCCTCCCTGCTCTCATCCAGGGATACTAATGCCACCCACCTGGCTTTCCCCCCAGAATGAGGAAAAACAGGCAGCAGACTCCTGGAGGCAAAGAAGAGGAAAACTAGGATATTGTAGAGAGAAGGTAGCAGCTGTGTAATTTACATAACAAAGAAATTTTGGGAGGTTTCAGCTCGTTCTTTTTCCATAGTAACATCTTCTTCTGTGTGGCTGATGCAGCTATGGTTGGGCTGCACTCTGAAACAGATCGGTGTGAGAAAAGGGTTGTCAAAACCATAAGCTTTTGATCAGGTGCCAAAGTGAAGCTGTGAGTCTTATTTTGATGCCTGCAATTGGTTTACATCTCCATAAAGACATGCCTAGGCACAGGGTGGAAGGTGGTAAAGTTTAGCTGGGAGATGGTCAACAACCCCTTAAAACCAGCTATTCTCCCCCCAGCTGCCCCCACTGCAGGGGCAGGCAGAAGGGTGCTTATGAAAACGCCCTGCCAAATTTTTCTCCAAGATAACAGACCCTTTTTTGGTGCTCAGTTTTTGAGCACCAAAGTAAAATACACTGACATAAAGCCTGTGGCTTGCCAACAAGCTGTTTGGCACAGGGAGAGTCGGAGACGGCTCTTGGGAAAGGGCCTCTCCTCCTGCCGACAGTGCCCTCATCTCCGTATGTCAGTTTGCAAAAGAGCGAGGTTTGCCTTCTGGAGTGCGTGGTGTCCTATCCCTGAATTTTTGGATGTTGAAAAGAGATCTGGCTTTCATAGATCATTCCAGAATGTGAATGCAGAATCCAGCCTTTAAAGGAAATAGTAGATGCAGATTTTTTTTTTTTTTGAAAACCAAGCATTCTAGTGAATGCAGCTGGGGATGTGGTAATAATGTTAAGGAGAGAAAATAAAGCATTGGCTAATTCTGCTTTTCTTGGAGCAGAGTTGAATGAAGTGCAGTTGAAAAGAGAGAAGGGACTGAATGCAAGAAGTATTTTTCATAATATGAATGCAAACTAACCCAAGCTGGAATAGTCATCAGTGTTTCAAAAACTTAGCCCCTGAAGCACTGAGATATTTGAAGAAGTGTAAAAAAAAAAAAAACCACCAAAAAACCCAAAAACCCCAGAATGAGTAAGACCCTTTGAAAGAGACTGTGAATATTATAAGGGCAAAAGAATCCAGTGGGAGATGCCCAGGCTAGAATAGGTGCAAAAGGATACTGCAGAGTAGATGAGCGCTGGTCAGGCGAAGGTAGGGAATGCTCTCTCAGGGTGAGCTTCTTCCAAAGCTAACTTCCACATACCTGAGATGAGGACATTTTCCACTTCTCTCTGTTGTTCTACCGTGACTTTCCTCCCTGAAAGACATGCTCCCTGCACAGGGCCGTGTCCTCTGAAGTCATTTGCCTCCTCCAGCTCCATAGCAAGACCCTTTTGAGCTGGCAGCAGCCACACTCAGTAATGGTAGTCTGGCTTGAGAGACTGACGTTGAAAATTTTGGGTTTGTAGAGAAATACTGGCTTCCTAAGGAAAAAAAGATTTTTTTACATTATTTTTTTAATTCAATGGGGTAAAAATTATTGTATGTAGCTAAAATTTCAGGCTGGCGTTGATTACATTTATGTCCTGGCTTTCATTCAGATTTTCAGTGAAAAACCAGCATTTTCAGAACACAAATATGACCTGCAGAACACCACCTATTCTCCGGTCACTTTCTGGAAAAGAAAGCTATTGTTCAAGGATGGGTTTTGCAACTGTGTATTTCAAGGCTCATGTCATTCCTGCCTCCAGGGAGTCTTCAGAAGCATTTCAAGGCTTCTTAATTCACTTTTCCTTTCAAATAATGTTTTATCTTCTGCATCACTTACTAAAGGAACAGGGCTCTCGTTTCCCATTTGCACGGTTGTAGCTGCTACTAAGATATGATTAGTTGGGGTTTTTTTGTTATTTTTCAGCAACTTCAGAGCAGTTTTTAGCCTAGTGCATCTTCCCATCCTCCCAGAGGAGTTTTCTTCAAACTAAGGAAAAAAAGGCACGACAGAATCTTCCGCAGCAACTCGCCTGCCTCTGCCAATGGGACTTGGCTCCAGAACAGCCTGTCTGGCTTTTTCTCCTGGTATCGAATCCTCTACAAAGGAATAAAACCACATTGCCTGAACCTGGCAGTGCTCATTTCCACCTCCTGATGGACTATGATCAGCAGCTGCCACATTGCCGATGATTGCCTCCTCCGTACGTCTTGTCTTCACTATCAATCAACTCTTCCCTGTCAAGAGCAAATCCTCAGGATTAGCATGTCAGGTTTCATGTCCTGAACTGATAGTGTGTCCCTTGGTCACTTTGCCTTGTTTTTACTTTACAGCCATTTGATAGTCACAGGAAATAGGAAATAACATGAAATTTTAGAATATAATTTTGTACTTTCTCACTGCTTAGAATTATGTGCCTATAATTCACTGGAGCATTTTGCTGTGGATGACCTGTATGTACTACAGCTGATCTCTGCTGTGTGTCTGGCACACTGAATTAGAAATAATTGCAGATACATTAGAGAAGTCACGGAAAACCCGTCAGGTACATTTGTACCAAGCTTTATAAAGGCCTCTGGCCGGAGCTGACTCCCACTCTTGATCTGGGAAGTTCTCCCTCTCCCAGCAAGGGACACACATCTAACCAAGACTGCTCTCTAGGAAAGGAGCAAAAGGGGGTCCCTCAGAGCCGAGTTCCCTCTCAGAAATGGTGCTGCGTATCTAGCGCAAAAGTGTTTATTTGGCCATAAAATGCAATAAATTATACACATCCCCTTCTCCAAAGACCCTGGAATAAGTGAGCTGTTATGAACAAATGTAAACTCCTCCAAGAAGAAATTCAACGGAGGGACTTTTTCTTTCACATATAGCCCTGCTGAGATGAGGACGGCTGCAAGTGACCGAGATGAAGGGTGGCTGATGGGTTCAGCCTCCCTTGGCTCCTCTGAGGATGGAGAGCGGCCGTGGCCCAGCTCCGACGGCCCACAGGGAATCTGCTGGCAGAGAGTGTCTGGATGGCAAAGGGTCACGCTCCTCTTAAATGACAAAGAGTTGTGCTGAATTAAATTGCTGTTGCAAAAAGAAAGTAACAAACATTCAAGTGTCTCTTAGCACAAAATGTGAGAAAGATTTGCACTGGTTCCAGGCTGTGGAAGTGCATATTTTAGGTGTTTCAGGAAAAACACCTGGGGTGCTGTGCATGGCTCCTTTTAGTTATGTTTGCAAAATCAGGTCCATGATAATACAGCATTTGGATCACAAGGTCGTGTAGTTCCTCACCACTCGCTGTGGATGTTTTTACAGGATGCTTATATGTCAGTCTTCACTACAGGAAGGCTGATCCTGCGTATCCAAAGAAGTAATTTTCAGCCCCTAACTCAAGTGTCAGCGTCCTGGGTAATCCCACACAGGCCCTCTGATCATCTGTCCCTCTCCTCTGTCTGCAGAATGGCAATTGTATTTCATTACCTCCCAGGAAAGCTGTGAGAATAAAAGCTCAAGCACTATTTCAGGGAGATTTAATCCAGTACCTTGGCAGATAGACAGTCCATACCCAGCACCTTTCCTTCACGTTTTTCCCCACAAAGAGGAATTCTATTCTCTGTGAAAAAAGACAGTACAACTGTACAGTGTCTATTTACCTCAGGGCACTCTGTTCCACTGAAAAGAAATCACAGCACTTCAAGGACGACTGAAGGTAATTAGTGAGGTTTACATTGGAATGACTAAATAAACTGTATTCCACCCACTCCTTTTTCATCTGAGCATCTTCTCATTACACGATTCATTTATCTCTTTGTTTAGTGCTGCGGTGCCGGTGGAGCGAGCCGGGGGTGGCCACTTGCCCCCAGCCCACCCCAAACACGAAGCAACCCGCTCATGCTGAAGGCACCGCTGTGGCCCCAGCAGAGCTGGCAGCTTGCACCACGTCTCCGATTCGGACCGAAGGGAAAATAACCATCTCTCCACGTGACACACAGGATTTGTAGGCTGAAATTGGCCTGTAGGCACAATTAGGAGCGTTCGGAGCTTTATGCGTTGTAATTTGCAGAACCATGGAGGCAGAACCTGGTGGGAGAGCAGATGCAAATGAGTATGAAAGGAGCGCTTCATCCTTTCTGGGAGCTCAGCCTGAGCGCGTTCAGGGTGTGAGCGAGGACATAACGTCTGGCTCCGCTCGGCTCCTTGTTCGCAGAAGCAGAATCCTGTTTCAATTCAAGATAATTGGCTGGAATAGGTTTGCCTTTCCCTCGGCGCTTGTTCCGTATAATGTGTGCTCTTAATAGTGGACTCTTCCCCATCTAAAGCCACCGACAAGCCTGGCAATAGAAGGAACTGGCAACTTCACATGCGTTTAAAGGTAGCATGAAGAAATTCATCCGTCTCCCTGTCACCCCTATTAGCTGGGAAGAAAGTTTTGCAGTAGATTTGCAGTGGCTTGGCGCGAGCTCTTGGGTAAGGGTGTTCTGCAGTAAGTCCGCACTTTGGAGGGTCTTTTTCCCAAGTGGTCTGCTGGGTCTCCCAGAGGGAGTAAACGAGCATAAGGATTTCAGGAAAGGAGTTTGTGCACTCCATGCTGAGCTAGGATTTGGCTGCTTCTGTTCAAGAATCCCAGAGCAGGAAGAGCAGGTTACTGGGAGAGATACAGGGCTTTACCTCCTACTGTCTCCCTCAGAAGTGGAGGCCCAAATGGCTCAACTGTCTTAAATAATTTTCCTCAATGTTGCAGACATCAAAACTTTGAGTAGTAGGGCAATTCCGACGGACTGTCCCTGCACATGAACTTCTCGTGTTGTGCCTGGCTCGCACTGGAGGCGGCAGAGTGACCCTGAGCGCAGGAGCACGAAAAGGGAAGTGGCAGGGCAGAACTGTACCCATTTATTTCAGCATATTTAAGGGAGAATTAGTAAAAACAATGACTAAAACACACATTTCACTCTGAGAGCGGGGGCTGAAGGAACCTGAAGCAAAGAAGAAATACTGTAAGGTGTTGCCTACCAAAAGCCACTATTCTTTACTGCAGATTGCTGAGATCAGAGAACAAAGTTGTTCACACTGACACTTATTTAATTCTGAGCAGGTCCTTGATGATGCTGGAGTTAACACTGGTGGTGGGTAATGGTGTGTTACCACAGGCAACAGCAGCCCTGAAGCTCAATGCTCTCCATCTTCTCCCTTTCCCTTCTCAAGAGCATCTCTCCACCAGATTTTCTGACTTTGCTTTTTAGGCTGCTCTTCTCTGGTGCAGCGTTCCTCCGCCTGGAGAGGACGCAGCTCTGTGGGTCAAGAGCCTGTCTTCTCCGCATCCCCCAGCTCCAGACTGCCTGTCTGTAGTCCTGAAAGCCAGAGGCACTGCCAGCAGCTCCCTTGGCTGATGCTAAATGATTGAAGAGCTTTAGTTCAGTGTCTACATCATTAAACATGGCATTAATTGGATGCTGTGACAGATGGGCAGACATCAGGTAGGATATGTAATCATTTGCAGGTCACACCTGCAGGGATCCTGCCTGGGTCTGAATTGAATCACTTTGACAAGAGATACGGGGTGCTGCACTTAGCACAAGGGGCTCCCATTTTTGGGCTGCACTGAATCATTTAAGTGTTCACAATGTGAAGATCAAACAGTGGACTTACTAGACTCCCTAAATAAACCTTATCTGCACCAAAGACACCCATCAATTTTATTGCCATCAAGCAGATACAGAAGGAATTAGTTGCCAGGGAATGCTTCTAATTTAAATGTTACCAGCTGTTATTGTTTCAGAGTGGCAAATTTTATGATTTTGCCTAAAAGTCTACATTAAAACATTTTGTAAAAGCTGGATGATATCTGCAATGACTCTCACATATTGAGAGGGGAATGCAAGAGAAAGCCTCCGGTGAATAATGTTAGCGGGGATGAAGGAACACACAGGTAAAACTCGTGTTGCCAAGTGCTGCAGGCTGAGCAGATCTTTTCCTCCCCAGAAGCCAAACCTTGGTGTACCTGCACAGAAAGCGTTCCCCAGAGGACTCGGTGTCCTCACACCCTGGAACACCCTCACGGTGTAAAAGGGCTCTGAACCCCTTTTAAAGTGAATGCAGCCGGGCGTGTTGCTTCCACCCGTGGTGGCAGTCGCAGCCATGCCGGCGGGGCTGGCTGGGTGAGCTCAGGCAAGCCACGCTGCTGGCTCTCGGCAGGCTGCGGTCCCTCCCGGCCCTCCTCGCACCGGGCGCTACGGCGGGATGCTGCTGCTCGGCGGGTCTGGACATGCCAAAGCTCGCCTGCCTTTCCCTGTCTTCAGATGCAGTCTACTGTAGGCTTTACTATTGCCATGACAGTAAGCTGTTCTGCACAGTAAACAGCCCCTAACTTAAATATATTTGTGAATTTGAGTTGTCAGCATCTGTCTGAATTACAGAGCTGCTTTATTTAATTCATTACTGGGGTATTCACTCCATTATTGCTAACCATGGTTTATTTATCAAGTCTTATTATCAAGTCCGTGAAACGTCCTGCAAGATTTCTGCGCCTATTCATCCCACATTTTCTGAGTCACAAAAGCAGTACTAGTCATTGCAAATGAAGAGGAATACAGTGTCCTCAGTCCGTTAAAGCAAATATAAAAAAAGGGAAAGTTCCCAGATCATGGTTTTCAAGGGCTGTCCACACTCTTATTTATAACACACCATTCGAGTGAAAGAAAAAAATCTAGGGGTTGATACATAACTCTCATTGTTTCTGTTATTTATCAAACCTGTATTTAAAACAGAAAAGTGTAAACTATTAGCTTGTCTAGGGAACAGAAATCTTTCAAAAAGCTGCCTGATGCAACAGACACATTGAATGAATTTTTCCTCATCTAGACTTGGGAAATTTAGCTGTGGAATTTTCTCCCTCTGGACAAGGCTCAAGCACTAAAACTTCCCATCTACTCCAGCTGCTTTCAACTCTGAATGGCAAAGCAGAGACATTTTCTTTTTCAAGCCAGAAATCTCATTATTGCACCAGTAGACCTTGTTTTAGGTTTTGCCATAATCTGTGTGCTCCCTTCTTCCTGTGGCATGGTCCCCTGCGGACCCTGGCCTGGGAGGAGAGAAGGTGCTCTTGGAGTCACGGCTGGTTTCTCTGCGGGTTGCTCTCTGGGTCTCCTTTATGTGTTCAGAAGCAGAAATGGCTCAGAAGTGGGAGTAGGTTTGGAGAGGCAGTTTTCCTCGAGCAGCTCTCACGACCTTTCCCCACCAGCATGGGAGTCCTGTGCTCGACACCAGCAATGGAGCTCGGAGAAGGATGGACAGAGACACAGGCAAGAAGCCGAAAAACGCACTTTTGGAGCGTGACGGGAACTTTTGCATTAGGAAAATGTTTAATGTAATGGCCTTGTATTCTCAGTATTTCTCTTATGCCCTCTTATGAGGTCTTTATATACCTCATAAATATGAAATACAATAATCTGCAGGGACCTGTAGGGACAATTTGATTCAGCTTTGCAAGCTCAATACTCCAGTAATGAAAGCGTTCTCTTTACATCTTCATGGGAGCAGACAGGGACAAGTATTTCAGTACGTGTACCTACTAAGACTCTGGTAACAGCCTGATGGGAAAGACTCCATTACTTTTATGATCTGGCTCATCGTTAAGTACTGTCCAGTAATGAAGATGAATCATGTCTTTAGAAGCCATTTCTTTAAAATTAGCTTAAATTAAGGTGAAAGAGTGAGCAGCCTTGACTCTGGACACTTTTACATACCGTACAATGAAACTGACTGCTGAATTTTCTGCATTATCTTTGCCAGACAGGAAGAAGTCCCTGCAGGCAAATACTGGGATGAAACCGTGAACCCACCAAGTCCAGTGACTCAACCCTAACAGCCGACTTGGACTCCCTGAGCAAAGGCGATGCAGTCCGTGCTTTTGTTGGCAAGACCATGCTGTCCTGTGTTACTGGTCGTAAGAGACTTCACTGAGTGAGAGAGGTGAAGAGCAAGCAAAACACCATTTAAAAATGAACCATAGCAATGCCCCATGAAAATGCTCATAATCTGGTCTTTTAACATTCCCAAGTGGGATGAAATCCCTAAGAGCTTACAGATCCAGACCCAGTGACTCTCCTGAGAGACCAGTTAGCTGCACTGCTGAGGTATGAATTTGTATTTAAAAAATGCACATATCAACGGCCAGGTAGATTACAAAGTCAGGGACAGGAATTGAGTCAGACTGCAAATGCTGACAACATGAGTCATGTGACTAACATCTGGTGACTGCTGGAAAATTTTAACTGAGAGGTTCAGACCTTTTCTTAATTTACCTGTCAAACTCCAATCAAATGTATGTATTTCATTTATTTTAAAGTGCGTGGTTCGATCCCTTGGTATTTAGATTTGCTAGACTACTGACCAAACAAGGACCTGAATTTTTATGGTACATCTTTGATTTCTTTCATAGAATCACACTCATAGAATGGTTTAGGTTGGAAGGGACCTTAAAGATAATCTAGTTCCAACTCCATCCAACTTGGCCTTGAACACCTTCAGGGATGAGGCCTCCACACTTCCCTGGGCAACCTGTGCCAGTGTCTCACCACCCTCAGAGCAACAGACCCTTTGGCCCTCATCAACCCTTAGTCTACATTAGATCTGTTCAGAAAATAGATATTCACCTCAATTGAAATTTCAGCAATTTGACATTTCTTTTTGACACAAAAAAGCATCAAAAATGAGAATGTTAAATAATGTAATGAAAATGAAAATTCCAACAATTTGTAACTCAAGGAGTGTCAAAGTGAGAAAGCCAAAAATCTTCTATAGAGAAGAAGAGCGTGTTTGAAAAAGTACATTTCTCCCTTGCTTTCTCTGTTTGACTTAGAGGAGCCAGCACAAATGTTAAGTTACGACGCATGACGAACACTGAAGTCTGCTAGAAGCAGGTCAGGATGTTTGTAAGTGGATAATAACTGCAGCAAAACAGCATGTGATTGCTTAAGTGTTTGAACCTTTGGCAGAATAAATCAGTTCTGCAAAGAATACTGTAGTATGAGAATAGCATGCCTTTGGCACACGGGGCGTTGCACAACGATGGGGTTTATGCATATGCATCTAAACGCTGTTCTGCCAACTCGTCCTTCTAATGCATGACAAAGAAATGAAAGGGAACACCGGGAAATGAGCACGTAACCACACAGCGAAAAAGCGCCAGGATGAAGCCCGGCGTATTTCCACAGCCTCTGTAATGCCACTGTGGAGATGCTGGTGAGTGTTCGCCCAGCTCAGAGCTGGTCAGCACAGGGTCCCAGCCACGCCAGGGCTGCAACGAGTGCGGCCAGGCACTTGCCACCCATGTCAGACAGGCCACGTGTGTGCATAGATATGCATATATACACATGGTGGCATCCATCACCAAGCCATCAGCAGCCATTTCTGACAGCCTGCGTCTCCAGAAGACATGTGCAGGAAAATGGTTGCCATTTCTCCTTTGGTAGCAAGAGCCCTCCTGCTGATCTCATGTGTGCCACAGCCCTTCACCTTTATGGCTGTAAGTGACGTATTTGTGATTTACCGTCCTCCAAATAAAATCCTGACTGAGTCGATTAGTATCCTTACACAACAGAAACTATGAAGAAAATGACAAAACGGCCCCCTTGCTGGTTCATGCCCTGACCCAGCTGTGTGCCTGGCTCAGCACCTGGGCAGGGTGCAGGTATGGGCCGGCTGTGGGCCAGGAGAAAAAAGTGGTCTGGGGATGCTGAGGAAGGGTGGAGAAGCCTGGTGACACCTCTGAAGGCACTTACGACAAAAACACTTATGGCAAAAGACATTCTGTGTTGCCAAACAAATGCTGGGATGCCGAGTCTGTCAAAAACATGAAGTTGACTTTTGTCTCCCATCCCACGTCGGAGATGCAAACCTGCCTGCTCCCCGCGCAGCCCCTCCTGCCCGCCCAGCAGCCCGGTGCTGCCAGACACCCCCACCCCGGGGCGTGGGGACCCACTGCAGGAAGGCAGCACAGAAAGGCTCTTCGCATCCGAGTTTCTGAGCTTGGAGCCTGAGCTGCTCTGCAAATGACTGTGTCTGCAAAGGAAGGGAAGGAGAATAGGGATTTCCACCTACATTGCTGCTCTTTGCTCCTGCTCCCTCCCCCTCCTGGTGCAGCGCTCAGAGCGCCAAGCTGTGGCAGGAGTCTCTCTGGACACCCAGCAGCACCCTGAAACTTCTGTTCTCATTTTCAGGTTGCATTTCATTTTTTACACTGTCCTCCGTGCCACGGGAGAGTGAGAAGGGGACAGTGCCAGGCACAAAGCTGGGAGCTCTCTGCAGGCAGAAATCCTCGGATGTTCTCTGTCTGCTAAAACTCTGGAACAGAGAGAAAGAAAGATGCTGCAAATTAGTAAAGATGCTTCACCCCACAAGCTGCTGTGCTGGGTACCCAGAAAGGAGGAGGAGGAGAGAGGAGACAGGGAAGATCAGGGCACATCCACTCTCTCTGTATTTTGCTGCTCGGCTAGATCTGCACATGTCAGACTCTCCCATCGTCTATGTGTGGGGTTGCAACATACCTCCGGAGAAAACTAGGAAGAGATACACTATTGGCTATTTCATATGCGGTGTGTCATCTGGCAGGCTGGATATATCTCAGAAAAGCGGGGACCACTCAGCCTCTGAGCAAAGCTGCTTCAGTGTATGGCTCAGAGATACTTCGAGGGTGGAAAGAAAAGGCAAAGGCAGCCTTTGCTTTTCCGATTCTGACAAGCTCTGAAAACTCTTGGGAAACAGAGACCTGACAGATGAAGGACTGTGTGGAAAACCAATAAAGCAGATTTCCAAGGACAAGTTGCAGGAGAGTGGCAGAACAGTGCCCCAAAGGAAATATTCACTAGGATTTCTTCCTAGGTGCAGAGAGAAAGTGATTGGGGATCTCTGGTATTTCAGCATCCGAATCAGCTATCAGCTTCTGTATGTAGGACATATGGGACTGAAAAAGGAAGAGCAGCTGGAGAGTACCTGGAGCAAAGCTCATGTATAATCAGCACAGGAAGAAGGACCCACTTATCAACTCTTTCATGCAGTTTGCAACCACGGGGCAGATTTTTAAAATGCAAGCATGTGTGTTCCCTCCTGCAACCACTGACTTTAGCACCTGAGCTGCTAGGAAGGAGGGCAGAGAGGAGCGTGCAGCCTGCCCGGGGACACAGGCAGTGTTAGAGTCATGAGTAGGCACACATGGTTCCCTTTGCAGTACATCTCCAAGCCCTTCTGGAGAGCAGAGAATCACAACACGACAAACTTCTTCTCTGCACTGTATGGCTTCCCTAACCAATCCTTCTTCCACAGTGATTTGGACCTGGAGGACCTGGGGGACTTTGACAGCAGGACCAAGTATGAGGGTGAGTCCCAGAGCCGGACGGTGAAGGCGCTGCTGATAGTAGCCTACTCTGTCATCATCTGCATCTCGCTCTTCGGCAACATCCTGGTGTGCCACGTGGTGATCAAGAACAAAAGGATGCACTCTGCCACCAGCCTCTTCATCGTCAACCTGGCGGTTGCCGATGTGATGATCACCATTTTGAACACCCCCTTCACGCTGGTGAGCATCCGGCTTGTCTGTGTTTTGCTGGTGTCTGTGTGTGCCTGTCAGCTCTGTACACGTCTATTGAATGGGCCGGTAACAGGCTAATAGGCAGAGTTTCTTTTTGGCTACCTGCCCCCCCTCCTCCTCTTGCATCCCAGACAAGCTGCAGTCGTGTGTTGTCCCCCCCACCCCCGACACCCCCTCGCACGCAGGCAGGGCTGGGTGAGCAGAGCCAGGGCACTCGTGCCCCCACCTCACGATCCCGTCGGGAGGCATCGCTCCTCTGCACCTTTCCTCCCTCTTCCAGGATGGTGGCAATACATGGATGTCAAAGCCCTATTTGTCTTTTGAAGGGGAAGGAAGAGGGGACAACTTTGACACTTGAAAGTCCAATTAACTGCTGATTTCCTATGGAAATGATGCAAATGAGGTCAGTCCTTGTGAAGATGATTGCAGGGGAAACTGCCAGGTCTACGGTGAGCTGTGTCAGCTTGGCATGCCTCTTGCTCCTGCACCACAAACTGTGCTTCTTGGGGCTGACTGTCCTTTGTTTATTTTCAGTTAGTAAATAACATGAAGAATAAAAAAATACTAAAAGAATGAGGTAGGAAGACTTCAACAGATTTATTTCTTGCCCCACAGTCACAATCTATAAACCATGTGTAAGCAGGACTCTGTATAGCCTAGTTTGACACAGCCCTCTGGTTTGAAAGCATCCGGAATACTTCTGCTTCAGCCCTTGCCCAGAGTTGTCCATAGTGTTCTTCTGCCTTCCAAAGGCAGTCCCTGAATTATCAGTTTGAATTCACCTTTTCTTAAACTGATCCTTTTTTTTTCGTGGGATTTCTCTGCCTTGCTCTGATGGGATTCGCTTCCCGTAATCTGTTCAGGGAAAGCATAGTGCCCTCTTGTGTGTTTGCACAACAACAGTCACACATTAGGCACAAGTAATTAAATAACTGTAATGTCTTTTAGGAAAGTGCTTTACATTAACTTCAAAGAAACAGCACATTGCTACTCATGCAGTGACAGAGTCATTACTCTAGAGCTGTCTCTATAGGGAAATTAATTAGATTAATTGGAAACAGATTAGCTAGTCTTGGCTAATTTTGTGTGTGGACAGATGTTTTGTAGTAAATGTGCTTTATTTCAAATTAGCTTAATCTGCTTCCAGAATGAGTTACATTAATTTGGAATAAATATTGTGGAGTCAAGAATAGCAAGGGAGTGAGACAACAACTGTTATTTGGAATAACCTCCTCAGCAGAAAAGCCACAATAAGTAACACCTCTCTGGGAACTCGTAAGAAATGCCACACTGCCCTTGCCACTGCAGTCTCAGGGGGGCTTTAAATGCTCCCTGCCTCCCTCCCCTCCCAAGAGCGGCTGGATTTCGTACCCAGGTGGAAACAGCTCCCGTACCTGCAGAGATCAGATCAGTGAAGAAGGCAACCCAGCTTGTGAAGTGTGAGTGGCTTTTTCAACAGGGAGGTAAAATTTTCCTCTCTGTTTGTGTAACTTTATCGACACCTCTGAAATTGCTGTTGATGTATCTCACACAACATGATGAGAAGAAACTTGGGCTTAGAGATCAGCGTGCGAGCAAGACCCTGCCACCCAGCTCCACGTCCTGTTTCGGTGCGTGGTTGGTAGCTGCGGACCCCAGGAAGAGTATCGACACGGGGCAGGTAGGCAGGGATGCTCCACAGACAGGCAGTCCCTAACTCAGAGGTGTTTCAATGCCCTCGATGATTTTTTCTTCTATGAATTTATCTCACTAAGTTTTGAACCCATGCAACTTTCAGCATCCACAAATTCAAATGTTTTAACAATGACAGATGTGCAACTGTTTTTAAGGAGGGAAGCTACTGTTTTTCCCTACAGAGTTGAGCAAAGATTTCTTTACATTTTCCAGAAGGGCCGTGTTACATGTACACCCGTACACACAAACACACATACACAGAGCACTACTCAGGCAGATTTGTTTGCTCAGTGTAATAAATCGCACCTCACTTTCAAAGCCTCTTGCATAGTCACTGTTTCCCCAGAAAAAATGAGTATAATGTGTCTACAAAGCACGAGGAAACGATATTAGAGCATTTCTTTCTTACCATACTCTAGGGAAGCCTATTTGCTACTCTTCAGATAACGCACGCTGTTTTAATCCAATTTTGGCTGTTCCTCAGGTGCGGTTTGTAAGCAGTACCTGGGTTTTTGGAAAGCTGATGTGTCACATAAGCCGGTTTGTTCAGTACTGCTCCGTTCATGTGTCTGTGCTGACCCTTGCTGCCATCGCTCTGGACCGGCATCAGGTATGCAATATACACCACCCCTGTGTTTGCTAGAAAATAAGGTGCTAAATACATAGTTTTTTCCCCTTCAAATCCCAGTAGCTGGAAACCTGCATTGTCTTTGGAGTCAAGGAATGAAGGGGAGGATTCTAGCTTTCACGATGGTGGACAAAAACCCCACTTTTTTCTACAGTGAGGGTGATCAAACACAGGAACAGGCTGCCCAAAGAGGCTGTGGAGTCTCCGTGCTTGGAGATATTCAAAACCCAACCAGAAACAGTGCGGGGCAGCCTGCTCTACCTGGCCCTGCTTTGCACAGGGAGCTGGGCTAGATGATCTCCGGGGGTCCCTGCCCACCTCAGCCACTCTGTGGAGTACAGCCCTGAAAGCATGGCGGGAATATATTCTGAAGTTCAAACACCAGCAAGCCAATACATTATCTCAGCACTTAGTTGTGAAGAGTCTTACAGTTTTTAGGCTTGCCCCATTATTTTGGGATGCTTAAGACTGGAAGTAGTGAGAACTGCGTTACCACATTCAGTTCAAAGTGAGAAATTCTCCTCTCCTCCTCTCCCAATACTTTTTTGGTGAATACCAACAAGGACAACCTTACAGGTCAAGCAATGAGTGCAAACCACAGGGTTTCCTTGAAGTATAATGCAGTTTGTAATTTTTGCTTAAGCTGACAAATGCTGTGCACTGGGAGAGCAGATCCTGCAAGGTGCTGCCAGGCAGACCGTCTATTTTTCTTGCAGTGCTGGAGTCACAGAAATAGTTGTTACTGAAAAGCAATTTCACGTGATAAATGACACAGCTAGATGAAGTTCAAAACAACAATGGATTCCACTCTGATCATCTGGGATGTGCTCCATCTGGTGTCAGAAAATTACAGTGACTGCCAGAGTATAGATCATCTATTTCTGTCTTTTATACCACAAAATTTTGGTAGTCTGCCCATTCTGTGTGCAACATTGCAGCTCCTGAAAGCAAAGCATTTGGATAATAATTCATTCTAATCAGTATATTCTGGGTTAATTGCAAAGTATGGCTAGGTATCAAAAAGTGTCTGTTTAACTAAGGGCAAGCACAATACCTGCCTTTAAATTCAGTGGAGTAGGTTCCTCAGAACTGGAATTAGCTAGTTTGGCCCAAGGAGATAAAAATAGAAGTAAGGAGATGTCACTGAGCAAAGAGAAATCAACACTTGTCTCTCAAAATATTGCTAGTCCTAAGAGGTACCAGAGCAGACAGATGCTCCAGGGGAGTTGTAGAAGCTCGATTAAGTAGATATTTATAATGAGACTAGAAAAGACAAGCATAAAATACCAAAGGCTTCGTCTGCCAAAAGATCATTTAGATGACATGATAGGTCTATTTTTAACTATTGTTTCATTGCTTAATTAATCATCCTTAGTGCACGTAGCTCAACAGATATCTAACCATCATGAACTCTGAAGCCAAGCTGATGGGTGACACTGAGCGTGTCTCTCTGCTCGGGGCACTGGGCCAGCAGTAACAATACTTGCACAACTCTGCATTTTCCATCCCCTATACTCTCCGAAGTGCTGTAAAATGAGTCTGTCCTTTCTGCCTTTTAACACTGGAGGGATGCAGAGCCGCCTGCAGCACTTTGAACTGCAACGGGAGGCTGAAAGAGTGACCAAGACATTGTCAGATAAAGTAGCCCTCCTTAGCAGCAAACCCACCCGGACTACACCATGCTGTAGCCAGGACTGCTCTGGGTAAACTGTGAATATAAAAGAGACCAGCCATCAAGTTTGTAACCGCTGTGTTGGCCAAAGATTACATTCAGTTGTGATTCTCAAGCATCGCGTCACTGTGTCTTGCAAGTCCACCAAATGCCAAATGCTGTGAGCCCCGTGGCTGCCATCTGTACTGGAGCCCTTGTCTGTAGTAACGAGGAGACTTTTTGCCCTCCCTATAGCACAAGCCAGAACAGCCACTTGGCTTTCAACTTGTGCCACACTTAATGTCCGTGCTGAGCATTCCTTGCTGTCCTGGAAAGCACACACGCTGTTTGCTTCTTTCTCAGTGATCAGCGTGAAATGCTCGCTCCTGGACATGGATAAAACAAAGATGCATTCTTTTTTTCTAAAGCTTGCAACTTGTTTTTATCAATTGAAGACACTGTAAATCCTCAGGATTGGTTGTTCTCTGCAGGTTATCATGCACCCTCTCAAGCCACGCATGTCCATGGTGAAAGGAGGGATTTGTATCATTATCATCTGGGTTATGGCCAGCTGCTTCTCACTGCCTCATGCCATTTATCAGACTTTGACAAGATTTTATATCGGGTAAGACATTTACATGGTGCTCTTTTTTATATGACATATGCAGCTTAATCAAAGCCCCACAGATCCTAAGGCACACATCTCTCCCTCTGTGTTATTAAAAAAGAAAGTATAGTGAAACAGAGAAGTCTTCCTTCTCTTTGACTAGGTGTTGCATTTCTCATAAAAGAACAATGAAAATCAATGGAATTGCTTCTGGGCTTGTCAGTCGATTTTGGCTCAGACATTCAGCCCTGTAATTCAAGGCAGGCACAGAAGAGAGGTGCTCTTTGTCATTAGAGGGCACAGATGTCAGTATGGATTATTTTTTTCTTTTCCTGGGGATGTGTTTAAAATACCTGCATTGGGCCCAACGGTCAAACTTAAAGCAAAATTTTCCATTGAAAGTGGCAGTTCCCCATGTTACGGAATGAGTTCTGCTATCTGTACCTTTACTGAAACTTGTAAGAACGTCTGAGATGTTTGTCCTTCAGGTGTTGTGTGCATCTGGGAGTGGAATTGACAGTTCTTTCTCTCTTTGATCTTCAGAAACAGAACAATACGAATGGTCTGCCTCCCCAGCTTCCCTCCTCCCGCTGATCTTTTCTGGAAGTATTTGGACTTGACTACTTTTGTTCTCTTGTATGTCCTGCCCTTGCTTGTGATCTCCATCACATACACCATGGTGGCCAAGAAGCTCTGGCTCAGAAATGCCATCGGGGACCTCACCATGGAGCAATACTATGCCCATCAACGGAAAAAGAAGATGACGCTGAAGATGCTGATGGTGGTAGTGATTGTGTTTGCAGTATGTTGGTTCCCCTTGAACTGTTACGTGGTGTTGATCTCCTGTAGGGCCATCCACAGTAGCAATGCTCTGTATTTTGCTTTTCACTGGTTTGCCATGAGCAGCACTTGCTACAACCCCTTCATTTACTGTTGGCTGAATGAGAGCTTCAGATCTGAGTTGAAGTCCTTGCTGTGTGTGTGCCGGCGAAGGAGTGCAGCCCAGAGTCATGCTCTGCAGTCCATCTCCCCTGCTTTCAGGCACGCCTGGGTTGAGAACTGCCATTATAAAAGAGGCAGTGCCTGCCAGAAGGCAAAGGCATCCTCCCAGAGGAACTCTGCAAAGACAGACATATCCAGTGTTCAGCCAATTGTGGCAGAAAGCTAAACCCTTCAGCTGATGGCCAGGGAGCACCATGTTGTAATTGCAGAATCAGGGGGAAAAAATGTGTTGGGACTGCTGGAGACCATCTAGTCCAACCTTCCACCCAAAGCAAGCTAACTTCAACATTCGATTGGGTTGTTCAGGACCTTGTCCAGTCAAGTTTTCAAAAATCTCCAGGGATGGACTTCCCATATGTGGGCTCCAGAATGAGGGGTGTCGAGTGAATTTTTCGTCAGAATGGTCAGCAGAAATGGAGAGAACTCTTTAACAGCACACAAAATCTTTCATAGCCTAAGCAAATAAGGGGAAAATTAGTAAAAATTACTGAAAGGAAAATTGGTTCTGATTTACCTCAAACCAGGACACCTACACTGATCATACACGTGCCGACTGATACACACTTTTAAAGTAGATGGCTGTTTAAGCACATAGAAACACTGCATTGATTGCTTCTTTTTACTTATTTGTAATTTATTCAAGGTGAATAACATTTATAGGCATGCTCAAATTTGTACCCAGCACATCTCAGCTGCTTGCTCTGCTGTTACAGAGGTGCCACAGCTCTGCCTGTCCACCTCACTGTGTCCCAGGCGTGTTCCATGCAGCGCGGCGGACGGCCGTGCCTGCCAGTGGAGGGGGACACATCCCAAAAATCACAACAAGAACACTGCTTAGAAGCAGGACAGCAAAAACTCACTCCATTTTTGCAGGTGTTCTTCTTTCAGTGGCTTTGTTCTGTAAGGATTACTAGTGGTCACCTTAAAACACCGCTTATGCTGCAATCTGTGGTCAAGAGAAAAATTATGCAAATGAACTTGTTCTCAAACACTAGCTAGCTGAGGAACCAACCCTTTCTTAAAAGATATACCACCTGTCATTTTGCTAAGGACTAAACTAATGCCCACTCACCAAACACCACCAGCCACCCAACAAATAGAAATGGTTCCAGAGGAATTTTTTATTTTTGCACTTTCTACCGTGTTTCTTTTTTGATGTATTTCTATTATCTACATAAGAGATACTAAACTGGAAGTCAGATGTTGACAGTCAAAATCATTTTATGGAGCTTGTACCAGTGGAGACATCAGTTTGATTCTAATGGCATGACAGTCATGTCCATTGGTCCCAGCAAGTTAAGCTGGTTGACTTCAGGGCAGCTCCTCAGCCTGGATGGCAACGGTTCACTGGGTACATTCAGAGGAGGCCCTCAGGGACTGTGGACTTCAGAAACCAATCTCCCTACCTCACCTTCCAAATCAGGGGCGGTCAGTTGGCAGGCCAGGGATAGGAACTGGGCTGTGACCAGTTTCTCTAGCACTGGGAGCGTGGGCTCTCTGTAAGCAAGCAAATGGGAGGTATCGCTCCATGCGTGAGGGAGAGTGGGTTGCAGACTCATGTAAGGGCTGTAAGGTCCACACAAATATGCAGCACAAATACGGCTCTTTACCTATTCCATGAAAAAATTTGTGGTTAAGAATAAAACAGTATGTAAGCACTCAGAGGTGGTACAGTCTGAATTGCCTTGCCAGGATGTATATAGAGACAAGAGGGGTGCTGGCCACTAGGTACCTGTGCTGCTGGTACATATATATGTAGAGCTTTGTTATAGTCTCTAGACTTTCCCTCAAGAATGTCTCACGTCTTTCTATGTCCAAAGAAAACTGTAAATTGCCATGTTTTAATATTGTTAATTGACATTTCTTTAGAGTAAAGTCTAAATTCTCTTCAGTTTCAATAATATTTTTTTCTTTTACCAGCCCTCAAGAACTGTGTCCTTTGTGGCGTGTCAGTCTGTCTGTCTGTCCTGGAGTTAACCTGCCGGGCAGCAGCCGTAACTGCTTGGCAGCTGCAGAACAGGGCGCCCTGCTTTGCATGAGGTGGAACCTGCATTGTAACTCCAAGAGTTAGGAACAGATCCGCAGTCTTTAAAACCAAAAGGCAGGAGACAGGAAAAGTTGGCACTAGATAAAAGAGTTCTTTTGTAAACCTTTATACGCTCCGCCGCTCAATAAAACTGAGCATCTGATAACGTGCCATGGCAATTGCCTCAAATACTGATACTTGCATTCCTGCTGCTCTTGGTGGTGATCGAGTGCTTTCAGCAGCGTTTATCCTGTTGTGAGCAGTGGCTCCAATATGTAGTGAAATAGCTGAGATTCCTCGGCATGTGGGCAAGCCGGCGTGCCGGACAGCCGGTGCAGGCAGCTGCTGGTCTGACTGGTCACAGTGGGGAGCCAGCCCCGGCATTTCAGAGCTGGATTTGGATCCGCAGTGAGAAATACCAAGCGGGAGCATGTGGCCAGCTTCAAACTAATGGCTGTGAAAATTGACCAAAGCTGCATTTTTCTCTTCCTCAGAAAGAATAACCAGTTTCCTTACTTGTGTCAGTTCAGTGCTGGCTTGGCCTTTGCGATTGCGAAGGATTTAGCCTCAAAAAACAGTGAAAGGAAAATTACTTTCACCCTTCCTATGCAAAATAACACTAATTATGCTTCTACAGCTTGGCATTTCCACTGAAGACTGGCAGTTTGCTACAGTTGCAAACCCAAGTGAAAAAGTATTTAAATTTGGAAATCGAGGTGCTTTGATAGGTACAAAAATGTTACCGTGTGACCTGAGAATGTATTTGCATCTGAAAAAGAAACTGTGTAGCTGAGGAAAGAGAAGCGTAACACAGATCTTGCTTCTTCCTGAGGCAACTGTGGGAGGGGGAGAGGACAGAAGTGCACCAGGGAAGGAGCAGAGACCTCATGTGGCTTGAGATACTGCGAAAAACACCGGCATTTCCAGTGCTTCTGCTGCAAGTAGGTGCCCCTTCTTACAAAGGGTGATCGCTCCTCCCTACGGCACGTCTGCAGGAATTACTCTGCAGAAGGATGCGCTTAGCGGGGGGAAACTGAGTTAGAAAAATCTCTTCAGAGAACAAGCACCCAAGACTCAGATGTCTGTTCTGAGTCACTGACAAGAAACGTATTTAACAGACTTTCTCCTGTGGGCTTTATCATGTGAGCCTTTATTTCATTTACACTAATAAAGAAGCGTAAGTGGAGATCTGAACGGAGCTGGCCCAGCGGAGGCGGACATCTGAGTCTTTCATTTTATGTTACAAGTAAGTAACAGGATAAACCTGGTATTACTACTAAGTTGGGTTTTTTACTGTCTGGAAAACTTGGAATTCATATCACTGCAAATGGCATTTCCATAATGTAACTGTCTGGAGGGTCTCTATAAACAAGATGTCTCTTGTTAAAAAAACCCAAACAAACCACAAACCCAAATACAACATTGTTAAGGTGAGTAATTTAATGAAACATCTCCTTCAAATATTCTTTCTACATTGGAAAAATTCAATGAAATTAAATAATGCAGTTTGTATGTATATCCCAACGCACCCCCAGAGAACTGCTAGAACTGGTTACTCTGGAACAAATAAACCAGACAGAGTCTGTTCTTGCTGCTCATCTTTTTAGCAGGACAGCAAGCTGGGTCCGGCTTCCGTCAGGCTCTGCACAGAGGGATCCACAGTGTACACCAAGGTCAAACCCACAGTCTGCCGGTGTGACAGCAGTGGGTGTGCAGAGACATCCCTCACCTGGCAAGGTTTCTCAAGGGACAGTTTGCTCCCAGATGGAAAACTGACGCTGGTTTCCTAACTGCACATCCTATGCTAGTCCTTACACAAGCAGTGCTTTCTTCAGCAAGAAGCTGCAGTCAGGCAATGTTGAGCTTCCTTAAAAAAATATTATTTCCTTGAGGTGATTGTCAAAAGCTTACATTTTTGTAAGTCTGGCAATCTTCACTATCATTATATGCAACCTTCCACTGAATGCTTTTGCTTTAATACGACCTCTGTTAAAATTTCCATATGATTGTAATACAACAAGATTCATTTCACCAACATTTTTTGGGGGGCAGATAACAGCCAAATAAAATATCTGGTTTAGGACCCTCTCTCCTATGGATTTTATTGGAAAAAACAGAATTAACTTTAAAGTCTTGGAAGGGAGCTATCCCCTTTTGATTACATGCACAAGAATTAACAGGAAAGCATAGACTGCTGCTCCTGACAGTCTCAAAACCATGACGAAAACTTATGTCTGCATGTGTTTTGACATCTTTCAGCATGAAAAGCACTTTGTAAAAAGCAAAGGTATGATTACCCAGATGAGGAGTCAGCCGTGGATGTGTGCCGACTACAAATGCCCTTTCCTTCCCGTGCATTTCATCGCAGCTCCATGCAGTAAACAGTTGATCTCGGCAGCACTTCTCTTCACCTCGGTGCCTCAATCCAGACAGGAGCATGTATGTACAACTTGAATTTAACACTTATTCTCCAATAAACACTTCCATGAGCAGAAGCACAGCCCAATTTCTTGTGCATTTCTCCCAAATGCTCCTGCTGGGATCCTCAACCATCTCATGGGTCTCCTTCCCCTTGCTGGGGACCTCGCTCTCTCCATCACCTGCCACCAAGCAAGTAGGGTAGGAAAGGTGCTACATCTCTGCCATGCTTCTCTGAAACTGGCTAATGAAGTCATATTTATTTGGAAGGAACTGCTTGGAAACAACACATGCAGTGTGATCGTGCAAGGCCTGGTCTCTTTGAGCAAAGCTGGAAGTACAATTCCAAAGTCTCAGAGAGGTAGCCTGGTTACTGAAGTTGCTACATCAATTCCCAGCTCCACGCCTACTGAAAAACAGCAGTATGCCAAATATAGAGAGCCCTTCATCTACATTAAAATAACACTATAGTGTTCAAAGTGTTAAAATTAGGTGACTATACCAAAAGAACATTTTATTGTCATCTCTGAAGAGCCGTTTCTTCTATTTCTCTTTGTGAAAGAAACTTTACAAGCCGAATAATGAACTTGCAGCTGTGAATCTGTTAACCAGCTCTGATCAGCTTCGTGCAGCTCCAGAAGGGTCAGAAGACTCCCTTTCCTGAGAGGGGTCTGATGTGTGTAAATATTTTAAGTCACTGAATACAGTGACGTGAATATAGGCACCAAACGATGAGGCAAAGTACCCCACAGTATGGCAGCCAAGGCATTTTGTTTGTACTGGGAAGTGGTTCAGGCAGAACAAAGGTGAGTCCCTTGTTGTATGACCTTGGTGCAAAACCCTTTCAGAAAGAGTTAATGCAGCACAAACGTGGGAAGGTCCCCAGGAGACACAGAGCAGCACAGCTCGCCTCCTGCCTCCACCCCATGGCCCCCAGCACAAGGGTTGCCACCCCCACCAGGAGCTGAGCAGGAGAGCGGTCAGAGCACCCAGTCCCAGTGTCCTGCAGCCCAGGATGCCCACACCTTCAGCCAGGGCTGGCCAGAGAGTGAGGAAACCAGCTGTCCAACATCTCCCCTCTACTCCACTCAGGCTAAGGTGGTGCAGCAGGGAAAGAAGCAAATCGCTTTTTTTTATGCTGAAAATAACGGCTGCCATCCTGGATACTGACCTGCATGCCTGGGTTGTGGCTCAATATTTTATAGCATCTGACAGAGGCTTAATAGTATACGATGCTGTGAAATGTGCTGTGAAACCAGAGTGAGACCTCTGTAAAAGAGGTTCCATGAAAATGATTTTTTTTTTCACTTCGAAATAAAAGATACGCTCTAAGGAGCATAGCCCATTGAGGAATGATATTGTCATGCGGCATGACAGAAACACTCATCGTTCTGAGTAACATAGGTAAAGCAAGCTTGGTACTAAATAACTTATTTTCATATGGAACTGTCTTCTTTATGTGCAAATAGTCTGTGCCATACCACCCAATGCTGCAGAAATGACCTTATTTCTTTCCTATATAATACTTGAAAAAAAAATCAGAGGTCTAAAAATGACATTGCTTCACATAGATGTTTTTTCCTCCTCTAGCAAAAGCCAAAAGCAGCAAAAGCTCTTTCTTTTCCTTCCTCCATAACTAGATTCAAAGGTCCTTAAATTCAGTGGAAAAGCCCTCACTGATTTCAGGCAAGTCTGTATCAAGCGTCTGGCACAGAAGAAAATGTGTTTGCTCTGTGACTTGCCCCCAGCATGGGAGGGAAAGGCGGAGTAGGGGTCCTCACATTCTCCTGGTGCAGAATGCAATGCCACAGGCTAGGGGGGAATTAGTCACATCCTGAGCTATTAGAACTGCACCAGTTAATTGGGTTCACTTCACAGTACCGTCAAAGCGCAAAGCATTGTGGCTCTCTCCCAATCAAGACCAAATGCATTTATTTTGAAGAGCAAGGAGATGTAGAAAGAGAGAGGTATATGTAAGAGAGAGGAAAAGGGACATATATCCATCCATAGAGGGTCCTTCTCATTTTGTCTTTAACTGTGATAAGAAGAAATGTGAGATTCACTGGTAGGGCTCCCAAACACATTGCTATAAACATGTCAGACTGACTGGCAGCCTAAATTTAGAGTCAGTTTAGGATCATTGCTATTACTAAATAATCTGGCACTAATTGTGCAGGAGATAAGCTTGGCAGTGGAGTAATTATTATCTAATTGTGTAATTATTAAGCAAGTAAAACCAACAGCAACTTTACTTCTACTGTGGACTTTGAACATTTTTTTAATTTTTGGTCACTGACTCAGATTCAAGAATTTTTCCTTGTTGATGACTGTTTCTTTACAAGAAACATGTTAACTCTCACGATGCCATTATTTGCACAGAGATTAATGTCCAGTAAGGTGAGCAAGAGCGGACCCGATATTTCACATGACAAAATGACAAGTCATTCTTTTTTGCCTCAGCTTTATCAAGTGGAAAATCCTCATCTGTGGTATCTGCACTGGCCCTTAAACTGTCCCTAATTAATTTTCGGTTTTAACATTGTCCTGACAAGAAGTGGACAAAAGTAAATGGGATTTGTATTGACATTCCTCTCATAGAAATCTGGTGTAAAGCTGTCCCATTGACTGCTCAAAATCCCCCGGGCTGTTAATAGGCAAGGTGCTGTTCCCGGGTGTGCCACGCAAAGGCAGATGTGAACGCATGTCTCGGAAAACAAAGACACCGCAAGGAGCGGCGTGATGGAGAGCCAGGAGGGGACTGAGCTGGTGGCTGCTCATTAAAGGTCTGAGGGCCCAGAGGGTGGCACGCAACACGTGCTACTTTATGTCTTGTCTCTCACCCACTGTAAATCCAAAGGCCTGGAAGATCGGAGACTATTTTTTCAGCTGGAATGTGTCCCACTGAGGTCCTGACATTATTGAAGGTCTTGTAATTCTTTGTAAGGTTAGCTTTACCAGCACTGCTCATTTATTTTACTTCTTTAACTGCACTTCAGCTGACACCTCTGTTCGTTTGCTAAAATGCAGGGGTTTATTTCTCTTGTGTTTTGCTTTGCTTTATTCCAGAATATGTCAATGAGGTATGGAACAGACTTTCCAGGTGAGAAAAACTGATTGCCCCGACCACTGCCAGTTCAAACGCTGCTGGCCGACCTGCACTGACTTGGAAGTAATTTCTGTAGGTTTTGCCTTGCTGATTCAAAGCTCACTTAGCACCTTATTTCCCAAAGGAAGTCCTACATTAAATAAGCATGAAAATATAGCAGGTCTCATCTATATAAGAGCTTCCATGAAACCCAGAGCTGAGGTACTAATAATTAATAACCGGTTCTGAATCAGAGCCACCAAGAAGCACAATAGCCAGCATCGTTAAACAGAATAACAAGTTTCAGGATGTTCCCAGTAATACTCCTGTACATACACTCGAGTCCTCCTACTAAAGAATCTTATTAATAAAGCTTTCTTGTAGCATTTTGAGAGAGAAAGAAGCTGCTTTCTTCTTTTTCCATTATCCCTACTTCAGACAAATGTTTGTGTTACATTTTAACTTTTCAACTTGGTCCAAATGTTTTATTTGTTCTTAGGGTGGAGAAAAATCTTTGGAGTGTCCCGGGGCTGTGAATGACTCAGCAGGGAAGAGTGTGGGTCCCTCTCGGTGTCTGGCTTCATGCGTGGCACCCACCCACTGTTGTGTTGAGTGTGTTGGAGCAGCGTGGCAATGAGAAAAAGCAAGAAGTGTCAGAGGCAAGGAGGTAATAAAAATGTTGTTCCATGAAATCGTATTTGTATTTAAAGTGCAGAGAGTCCAGAGGGGAGGAAAAATGCTCTGAAGAGCAGATCAAAGTGGCTTTGAGATTTCACTGTTAAAGAAAAAGCAGCCACGATTATTCCTGTAGCTTCCTGCTTGGGTTCAAGCCTTTTGTAGTAAATGCCATTTGCTGCTCTTCCAGAAACAAAGAGAATTGGTGTCCAGCCTTGGAAGTCTTCACAGTGTGAGTGCGAGTGATTCCTGCAGGACAGGGCATTGCGGTCCCCACCTGCACTGCCTGCGTTGGGGAGGTCTTGGCTGGTCTTCCCCTGGCTGGGGAGGGGATTTCACAACCTGCACCTATCCCACCTTCCAGCATCTGCGGACACTGAACCACAACTACACACGGGCTAGGGTGAAAGATGCCTTTTAGACAGAAGAGCAAGGCCTGGAATAACATTTACACCTCCAGTTTTGCTGGCTCCACCATTGCCCTAGATCTAGTGGGGTTCAGTGCACGTAGTGTAAGCACTGCAATTATGTGAAGGCTCCGACTCCTGCCTCGCCTGCCACCGGCATCGCCAGGAGGAACCGCTGAGTCCTGGGGCTGCAACCCATGGCTGGCAGGACCGGAGGGCACTGGGATGGCTGGCAAGAAGAAACAAGAAGGTTGGATGAGAAGAGTTTCCTCAGGTAAAGAAGAAGCGCATCAGTGGAAAATAGCTTGCCTGGGTTTCCACAGTATGTGGGGCAGATTTCTGGTAATTTTATCAAGAAGTTTAGAATCAGCTCTGATTCCACCACAGGGTAAAATTAAGCTGCGGACCACCTGGTCTGTGTTCCAGCGTGTTACTTTGAAAGGTACATTGTTGCAAGAGTTACACTTAAACTGACCACGTTTTCTTTCGTCAGCGTTGGTTGTCATTCCTCTGACTTTTCAAGAGAGGAAAGAGCAAAAGGAGAGTAAAGAAAATATACGCACAAAACCGGGAAAAGCAGAGGTGAGTAACTCCACCCTCAGTTAGCCACTGACTTCCCAAAATACCGCTGAACGCGGTCCCCGGGATCAGCGCTGCCCCCCCCCGCCCCGCTCCCGCCCCGCGGGAGGCGCCAGGGGGCGCTGCGGCACCGCGGGCGCGGAGGGGCCGCGGGCGCCTGTGTCCCGTGTGTCCCGTGTGTCCCGTGTGTCCCGTCCCCGTCCCGCCGCGCTGCCCGCAGCCCCCGCAC
>VFFE01006104.1:445301-526632 GCA_008921705.1 Burhinus oedicnemus
CACACACACAGTTACCCGCTGCGCTTCGTACTGCCGCGGATGCTCTTCCCGGGGAGGCGGCTCAGCAGGTCCGGTGCCCCCCAGCCCCGCCAAACCGCAACCCGAAAGGGCCCGGTGGGAGAGGTACCAACACGCCCGACAAAAGCAGCGCTGAAACCCGCCGACTTCATCTGAGGGCCACAGCGGTGCAGGGCACGCTGAACTAACCTCATGTGACTCATCAAGTGGTACTGAAAGTATCACCTGGAGTCTGATTGAAATGGCATTTGATGAGGCGTTGCCGGCTGAGGTTAGACATGGGCAAGACTGAAACAACATTGCAAAGCCAGGAGAAGTCAAACTAAATGTCAAGCATTCCATCTTCCACCTAGCAGCAGGCTATGGGATCAATAAGACATTCAAATAGTTGCCCTGTTGGTTGGATGGACCACTCAGTGGATAAGGAATTGGCTAAATGGTTGCACTCAAAGAGTTGTGGTCAACAGCTCAAAGTCCTAGTGGAGACCAGTGATGAGTTGCATTCCTCAGGGGTCAGTAGTGGGACCGGTGCTGTTTAACATCTTTGTCAACAACATGGATAGTGGGATTGAGTGCACCCTCAGCAAGCTGTGTGGTGCAGTCGACATGCTGGAGGTAAGGGATGCCATCCAGAGGGACCTGGATAGGCTTGAGAGGTGGGCTCATGCGAAATTCATGAGGTTCAACAAGGCCAAGTGCAAGGTCCTGCACGTGGGTCAGGGCAATCCCATGCACAAATACAGGCTGGGCAGAGAGTGGATTGAGAGAAGCCCTGAGGAGAAGGACTTGGGGGTGTTGCTTGATGAGAAGCTCAACATGACCTGGCAATGTGCACCTGCAGCCCAGAAAGCCAACCATATCCTGGGCTGCATCAAAAGAATTGTGGCCAGCAGGTCAAGGGAGGTGATTCTGCCCCTCTACTCTGCTCTTGTGAGACCCCACCTGCAGTACTGTGTCCAGCTCATATGTCCAACGTAAGAAGGACATGGACCTGTTGGATTGAGTCCAGAGAAGGGCCACGAAGATGATCAGAGGGATGGAGCACCTCTCCTATGAAGGCAGGCTGTGAGAGTTGGGGCTGTTCAGCCTGGAGAAGGCTCCAGGGAGACTTTCTAGCAGCTTTCCAGTACCTAAAGGGGGCCGACAGGAGGGACTCTTTTATCAGGGGGTGTAGTGATAGGACAAGGGCTAACAGTTTTAAACTGAAAGAGGGTAGATTTAGATTAGATATTAGGAAGAAATTCTTTACTGTGAGGGTGGTGAGATGCTGGCACAGGTTGCCCAGGGAAGTTGTGGATGCCCCATCCCTGGAAGTGTTCAAGGCCAGGTTGGATGGGGCTTTGAGTGGTCTAGTGGGAGGTGTCCCTGCCCATGGCGGGGGGGTTGAAACTGGATGATCTTTAAGGTCCTTTCCAACCCAAAACTTTGTATGATCTTATGACCTGGTGCTACCACCACCACGGAGAAGCAGTTCCATTGCTGCCTTCCTCCAAGGTGTCTGGTATGAGAGCAGAAATAACCAGCAAGGGATGTCATACAGTGGAAACAAGCCTGTCCTCCAAATCGTGACCCAAGATGGGCAGTTTTATTAATTTTCAAGCTTCTTTGGCAATGGATGAAGGCTATCATACATGCAGCCCTCATTAAACTGCTGTTTTTCAGCAATGCTGTAGCAGTATGAGTGAAGAGGGATGTCTCAGAGAATTTGAAAAAGCATATCAAATTGTAATTCAAGACTTGAGAAGTACAATATGAACTTGGGCACCTATTTGGAGCATTTTAGTCATCTACAATTGGAGGTGAGATTTATCAATATATGACTATTTATGTGTGTGCATGCATTTCCATGGAAGTTTACCTGCAATTCAAGAAACCCAAGGCCCTGATAAACCAACCAACCACCCTTTTTCAGGGATGTGCCTCAGTTTAAATCACTCTTTGCTAATGCCAGTGCTGTGATTCTGGAGCTTTGCCTACTGCCTTGGCAGAGATCTCTTGGGCCTCAGACATACTATACATCTGAGGAGTTCTGTATCTAAGTTAAAAGAACACATTAAAATAAATAAGATAAGGTAGCCTGACCTCGAGTTCCTAATGCAGCCCAGCTGGATAACTACACTGAGCCCTGAGTTCCCAGAAGTGATAGCACAGATCGGCAAAGGAAGCGGAGCAATTATGTTCAAAACACTTCACTGACAGATCTTAACCAGCCAGCCTGGCAGAGAGGACTTTGGCAGAGCCTTTTGTACTCACAACCATAGAAAACAATCAATAGAAGTGCTTAACTTCCTGGACCTATGCTGAATATTAAGTTAGCAAAAGAGTACCTCATTATTATACTACTTTTTACAAGGAAGCCGTGGGCAGAGGAAATGTGACTCACTACAAACACTGGGATAAAAAGGCACTGTACAAATGGACAAATAAAGCACTTGCAAGTGAGCTCCGCTGAGTGCCACTATCACATTCTTGTTGAGTCTCAGGACATTTCAGGATCCACTCCAAAAGTTTTTCGTTATTCATCTGACTAAAAATAGGTCTTGACGGCTAAATTGCAATGGTCAGTCAAAGCAGAGAGTAGCCAAATACCACTGACACATCGAACTTAAAACTTTGGACTCTTCCAAAAAAGACAAGGTAGGTGACAAATTTCCGGTGAAGTTGAACAAAATGTTGATGGTATCAATTTTTGTCCTCTGACATAATGTCTCTCCTTTCCAGCTTATGATTTGTTAGTAATAGTATTGCACCTAAATATACACAAAAGCCCACGACTGGAAAACACTTGCCCTGGGGAAGTGAAAACAAACAGATGAATCCCACAGATATTTTTCCCTGTCATTAACATGTCTTCCAGAGTTTCATTGCTTCTCTGAAGCCTGTTTCGAACAGCGTGCCATCTTTTTTCTCCATTCCTTCTCACGAGTGAGCATCCTCTCTTTTGTCCACTCTTCTCCTGAGTCCTCTACATTAGTCTCAAAATCACAAGACTTTATTTTTTATATGGAAATCACCATGTATGCAAGGTTTGTTTCCATCAGCTGACAGAAGAAAGGATGCTAAGATCATAGAAATATGCAAAAAGTATCAGAAAAGGAGGTGTTGGCTTAGTCTTGTAAGAAAAATTTAAAAAGTGACGACTTTAAAAAGTCTATGGAGGAATAAAAAATAGAGTCGTGTCCTTCTTTGTCACAGGATTGAATGAACGATGCTGAGATATCGAGGTTGGACTGGTTCGGGAGGACCAGAATGAGGAGAAATGGCATGTGACTGCATGGGACCGCAGGAAAAAGAGGCTTGTGTGCCTTGTTCCAGCTTTTCTCCCGGCACTCAGGGTGGCTGAGTCACGCTGTTAGTGCCTGTGAAGGGATGGAAAAACGAAGGCAGTGAGACTTGCCCACTGCAGCACAAAGGCAGTGAAACCACCATCGCGGTGGGGTCAGCGTGCCTCTGGAGCAACCACCAGGGGCCCGCAGCAGCTTCAGCGAGACACCTCGCACAGGCTGCTTCACTCCAAAAACGTCTTGAGAAAACAAGGAAAACTTCCCGCCTCACTCAACAAGTCTGACAGAAAACCAGCCAGGGGCTGCATCTGAAATCCACAGTGGGATTTTCAGCACCGCCGACAGACTCGCCCTTCTGTGGCTTTCACAGGTGTTCACGTGCATGGCTCTGCTGTCCTGCACTCTCCTGGCATGGGGGTCATTTACCTTAATGCTGCCTCGAGAACAGAGGGATGCGGTTCAGTGATGCTAAACCTGAACATGTAGCGGATGCAGCCTCACGGTCTAGGCTGAAATTCCTCTTCCCAAAGCTCATTGCCCAGCATGCTCCTGGAAAACTGTTCCACCCCAGGGTGAGCACTGAGGTGTCACTAGTGCAGCCATGTAATCTCACAGCTGAAAAAAACTTGACAAGGTCCTGAATCCTTCAGGGCTTTGAGATCCTTTTTAGGATCACCTTCTCAGGGAGCACCTCAAAAACAGTATCAGAGCCCTTCACAGCCCCAGACAAAACTTTTTTTGAAGAAGAACCAGACCAAGGTGTTTTTTTAAAAGACTGTCAACTCCAAAAGAGATGTAACAGAAATAAAATCGGTCACAGATCCTTTCTGCCCATTGTATCATGGCTGGTCCTGGGCTGCAGTCCAGCAACCTTCTGTCCAGCTGCAGCTAACATCACACCATCTCTTAGGAAAATGCGTTCTTTCCTATGTTTCTATAGCCCGGACTGTGCCAGCTCCCTGGATTTACTGTCCATTTCCCTGTCCTTGCAGGAGTTGTAAGTGCCTTCACTGCAGGGCTGCTGCCGGGGAGGGTCCCTGTGGGTGCTCAGCTGGACCGGTGCGGCAGCCAGACCTGCGGCCACAGCCTGGGCAAGAGCACAGCACCCTCCTGTGCAGTGGGCATCAGGGCTGTAAAGCTGCTCTCCCCCACCGCCAGCATGCCGACAGGCACAGGAGGGGGGCACAGACACTTTGCAACCATGACGCCACTGCAAAGTGTGCTGGCACTTTCTGTCCCGGGAGAGCTCTTTTCCCATATGTGAAATGACGCTGGTGGTCCTTGTTTTCACAGTGCTTTGTGGAGAGAAGACACTAGGTGAGCAGCTTCTGTTGATAACAGAGGAAAATCAAACTGGTGCTGTGAGGCCAAGCCTGGCTGTTGCCTTTCGGCATCTCTAATTCGAGCAAAAGCTGACGATGTTCCTGAGGGCGATCAGGCCATGCCAAGCTCTGTGGGACCTGTGACGGTGAGCTGATGGGAGAAGCCCTGCCTCTCTCCCTCGCCCAGCTGCACAGCAGCAGGCGGGCAGATGCCTTTCAGGAGAGCGCTGCTGTGTCTGGCCCTCTGGGGTTGGCGCTGGCAGGCTGCGAAGGACCCCCATGTCATCTCCCCTCCCTCCCCAGGTCAGCAGAGCTGTTGCCATCCGCAGCCATGCATCTTCCGAAAGCCTGCTCCAGCGGGGATCAGGCATCGAGGGCTGCTCGGAGAGCCAGGGCTGCCCCTGCCTGCTCTGCCCATCTCCTGCCTCGCTGCAGGACGGCTGCCTGGCTGCAACAGGCCCGCCGCTCACTTGGGTTTATTTTGGGAAAAAGTGTGAGCACAGGATGGGGGAAAGAGCTGGAGGCAAGATCTGCCATAAGTCTCTGCACAGGTCACAGCAGAGAGAGGGAAACTGAGGCAGCGGGGAAGGACGGGGCTCAGCCCATGCCGGGAGTGGGGCTCAGCTCTCCCGATGTGCCAGCCCCACGGCACTCCGCAAGGGAAGTGGTACCGGCTCCCACGCTAAAACTTCCCTAGCTTCCTCACCTCGCTGTTTCCCTTATCATACCAATCAAAATCCCATTTTCTCACCCCTGTTTTAGCATCTGAAAGCTGACGACAAACGTCAGTCAGCTCTTTTGAATTAATATCTTAGTAAAGCTTTTCTGGAGGAGTAGGGTTGAGCTGGAACCCACACACCTCACTAACACCTACTCACCTTCAATATTGTGAGTAATGACTTAATATTTGCAAAAGTTCTGTGAATGCTTTAAGTGATGAATACTGCCATTACGTGCCATTAACTTTTCTTTCTCCTCTTTCTTCTACCTAAAGCTCCTGCTGTGTTTAGCAGCATGGGTCAGATTCAACTTAGTCCCAGGGCGTTTGTACCTCCACTCAAAAGCCCTGTACGGGGAACCAGGCATGGCTCAGTGTGTACGGAAAGGTGGCGGAATCAGACCACAAATATATTCATATAGATCGTTACTTGTTTCCACAGCTTTCAGGAAAGGAGCAGAATATTTCCTTGGCTGTGTAGCTGAATTAATAGCGCCTTTGCTGTAGTCGTGTGGTACCACAGGTAAACACAGGTCACAGGGAGGTTTTCTGGAGATGCACCCGAGCCTGTCCCGCAGCCGACGAGCCCGGTGAGCCCCGGCGCCCAGCCTGCCTGTCGGCTGCCGCTGCAACCCGCCGGTCACAGGGTGTCACCTCTGCCCCTCCGCTGCCTGGGAACGAGAGACCTACAGGAGGTAATCTTTTAGCCCAGTCTCGCAGAGCATCATGTATTGAATACCTGTGGTCATGGACTAAAGGTCATTGGCTGTGTTATTACCCTATCTTTAGGTGCCTGCAGGGTGTTTTTTGAGTTTCCAGATGCAGGATCAGGTCTTTCCGTTAATCTTTTGGGAGAGCACTTCCTTCTTGTTACATGAACACAAGTGGGAATAAGGTTTCATCATTTCATTTTGTATAAAAAGCTGCAAAGCTTTTAAGTAAAGTGTGTTGTAAAAGCCAAACACACAATTCTCATTATGTATTTCTTCTCCTTTTTCCTTTTAGCTAGAAAAAACAATCAGAAGCATTATTAAAAATGCTTTGAGTCTGCCATCATCTCGAGTTGGAATGACACTCCTGACAGCTGCTTCATCGCACATTGCCAGCTCCTGCTTTCAAGAGTTATATAATTTACAATGTTTGTACTTCCTCAGGAAGGTCATCAAAAAGTTACAAGTTGATAAATTCGGAAAAATATCAGCCAAACAAGATTAGTCACAGCCACTTACCCAGGTTACGGTCTTTGTGTTTGGAGAGATGCTTCAGGGCTCAAAGGCTGTAGCCAGGGCTTTGCAGGAAGGAACAACTTTTCCGAAATCCCAGAATTGTTCCTCTTCTCCTCTCTCCAACACACTCCAGAGTTAAAACGGACTGCTGGTGAGACGTCACGCCCAAAGATTTTTATCCTCTGTGAGATGAAGCTGATGAGTGCACCCTATATATTGCCTAAACGCAGAGAAACCCTTCCCGGGGTTTAGCAGGTTTAACTGTGCACATAGCCTGTGGCAAGCAGGGCGACTGACAATAGATGAGATGGTTAATTAGGGCTCCCTGCTTTAAAAATTCAGGACCGTTTGGGGTTTTTTTAAGTATAAACGTGCATTTAGGTTACAAAATTCTGACAGCTGATGGGGATGCCACAGGAGATTGTGGATGCTGTTGAGTAATGTGAGAAAAGGAATCGAAGCTCACTGAAGACGATGACCCTGCCAGGTGCGATGGTGGCAATCCCCTTTAGGTGTCGGCTGTGTGTGTCCCCTGAGCAAGCTACAGCTCATCACCTTATCACCCAGGGCCTGCTCCCCACAGTTCCTCTGGCTTCAGTTCCTCAGCACCCTGCTTTTGTCCTAGCAGTTGGCTGGATCCATTGTATCCAGAGATGGGTGAGCTCATGGTTATCAAGTGGCCTATTCTGGTTTTTTTGTACCTTTACCCAGTTTCCTGAGTTGGTCTGCTGCCCTACAAGAGGACAGCTAATGATCAGCTTGCCTTAGAAAACTTAAGAGAATAGATATTAATCCAGATTCCTCTGTGTCTTGCTGTCATGATACGTACCGAAAGGTATTTTGGGGAAACATCCTTGATGTAGAGAGAGCCAGACATTGTGAGATTTAAGTCCAGGTACAACTGAGTAACAGAAATTCAAAGACCATTTGCCTTCCCCTGTGTCTCCAAGAATGGGTTTCAGGTGTGATCTGGGGGCCTTGTCTTGTGATTAGAGGTGTGCTTTGGTTTCTTGCTCTCTCTGCTGAGAAGAGCTGGCTTCCACCCTGGGGCTCACTGCTAGGGCTGAAAGGAGACACGATAATTTTTCTTCAATTGTGGTTCTTCTTTTGAGCAGAAAAAAACACTTAAGCCTTGCCCCAGATTTTTTTCTGTCTGTGTTTTAGCCTTTGCTGTTTTGGATCCTGACCGTGAACTCAGTCACCACTGTGATTAAATATGATTTTGCCTTTCTTTAATTTGCTGAAGCTGACTGGGCTTTCAGGCGGCAGTTCCCAAAGTAACATGCAGTTTGTGATATTTTCAGTCTAGGAAACTCATATGATGTGCTAATATTCCTGGTAATTAGAGTGTGTGTGTTTAAATGTCGGTTCAATTTTCTTTGTGGTCCGAGATTTTTAGATGAACTGCATCATCCTGTTCTTTTCTATGATAGCAAATGTCTGTCTATTAAAACACTTTTTGTCCTCATTACCATGGTGCCTTTGTGTCTACCTGAAGAGACAAACACCTCTGGTGTCCGTTTGGCCTTTCCACTCCGGTTCTACACAGCAGGAGATTCCTGTTTCCCTGCGTAGCCCCATCCCATTTGTGTTAGGCTCTTCATACGCGCTGCTTGCTTGAGGTCCTCAAACCATTGTGCTTGCTGGGGTGCTGCTATCGATGTTGCGCAGCTAAATAATCTTAAAGCTTTACCCTGCCCAAGGCTCCGGGCAGGTCTGGGGAGCGGGGGATGCAAACCTGACCTCAGCGCTTTGCTGTACGTCAGGTAGCAGGGGGATTTTGTCCTGACACCCTGCCCTGCACCTCTGCGAACGTAGATGCCGTCATCCTCCTGCTCCCTCTTCCACTGGGGCTGTCGCTAATGTCCAGCTGGTGTGTCTCACCTTGGACTGCCGGATGCTTTAAAATACAGCATTTAAAATGCAAAAATCTCTATTTTTGTTCCCTGTACAAAAAAGTTTTTTAAAAAGTTGAAAAGAAAGAAAAGTTAAACTTAGGCATGTGTGTTTAAAGAAAGCATAAATCACTTACTTCAAATCTGAACCGTGAAAGCTGCCTTCTTTTTCTGAAAACATGCACAATTTTCTCTAGCAACTGTTTCTGCTCTTTCTAGAAATACTAAGTGAAAAATACAAACTTCTGCCTCTGGGTAAGGAAAAATTCTAACTATAAAATTTTTTTGTGAATTATTTACCTGCCTTTAAACCAAGCAAAACACAGCAACAGAAAAAAAAGCCCACAAAGCCATTGTTTTTAAAGGAAAGCCTTTCAGTGTCCCCTTTAGTAGACTATTACTTTCACCTTTTGGCTCAGAGATTAGAGGCCATCGGGTGTATAATAACCTGCCGGGGCTCAGGCCAGCAGGGGACAGCAGAGAGCGGTTGGGGCAAGGGGCACTTGGGGGTCTCTGGCCGTGTCCTGCTGGGCTTGCAAAGCTTCACCAGTGCTTTCCATGCTGTAAAGACCTGGCGCGTGGTGTGGAATCCACCTCACTAATGTGCTGGACATGGCACTGCACCCTGCCACCAGCCGGTACCTCTGTGGTACCTTTGCACAATGGTGACTGGACCCACCCGTGCTGCTTGTGGACCTGGTGATTTCAGCATCATTTGCTAGAGGTGAAGATCGTGATTTGTAACTATTACATGGGGCAAAAGAAGGGATCCCAGGGGTTTCTGCTGTTCCTTTGCTGGGGGCTTTTTGCCAGTTTCCCACAAACCTCTGGTGTAATTCAGAGATGCAGTGAGGTAAGGAAGGAGATGAAAGGGATAAAAGAGCCTGTGAAGCCAGTATGACAGCTGTCAGTCACACAAGACTTTCAAAATATTTTATGAAAAAGACTACTTTCACAGGAGATCTAGCCAGCAAAAGGAGTTGCCAATTGGAGTGGAAAAATCAAATTTTTTTAGCTTAAAACACAAACTAGCACTATTAATCTTAAAGTGAAAAAAAATCTTGGGCGAAAAATATTTTCCAACAGCAACTTATAAAATAGGAATTTTTAAAAAATATTTTCCTATTGCAGACAACTCACTTTCTGCTTCAAATTTTTTTTTGTATAGGAATCTTCTGCTGTTCTTGGCAAAGAGCTTACTTGTGTATTTCTTTCATTAGGACACAGGAATCAAAGAGGGTAAACAAAAATGAGCCATTATTTTCCTTCTTATCCCCACTCCTGACTACCTGTGCTTAGGCTTCCTTCCAGGTCTCTGTGGTTTGGATCCACCTGTAGGCTCATGTCACCAACCTTGTTAATCTTAGTTTAAAGGTTTCCTCACTAAGTTAGCAAGTCTGTGATGAGAGAAATTCTTCCTTCCACTTCAGATGGACCTTGTTCCTGCTCAGCAGTTCTCTTTCCTTAGAAAATCTCTTCCTCCGCTGCTGTCTGTGCAGCCAGGCAGGCGCTTACCCCATTTTCTTCCTGTAGTCTGTACAATTTTAAAGGTGTTGGGTATACCACAAATTGACTATTGCTTTTAAAACATTCAAACTTGATTTTAATGCCTTTATTAATGAGCTTGCCAGCCTAATAACAGTGTGATCTCTTCCTTCTACTTCTTCAGGGAGTACGTGGTAATACAATGTAAGCGACAGAAAAAACCAAAGATTTAGAAGGTGAAATGCAGAAACAATGGGAAGAAAGAATTGTAAGACTAATGGTAGTGTTTTGCTAGGCTCAGTGAAGTTCATGGGAGGATTGTCATGGTCTTTTATTGCTTGATTTAAAGCCTATTGGAACAAATTTCGATGACCTCTCATTGGGGCTTTAAAAATCCTCATGAAACTTTTCCTGGGCTATGGGATCAGGAAAGAGGATTCACCTTCCCATGAGTGTCAGTAGGCATCAGATGTTTCATTTTGACCAAGGCATGCTAGAGTAATTCCCTTGGTTAACATGCTTTGGGCCCTTGTCAGGGAGAGATGCTGCAGCAGTATCTCACCATCATATAAGGTTTATAACTGAAATCCTTTCTCTGCTGATAGTCAGTGGTAGAACATAAGCCCAGTGAAGATTTACTTTCTCTTGTCAGTGTATTTTACTGATTTGCCAATCATTACATTCTAATATGAAGAACTTAATGGTTTGAAGCGACAATAAGCGGTGCCAGGAGTAGTGTTGTCCATGGGGTCCTCAAACTTCTGAGCAAATGGGCAAGTCTGCAAGACCAGCACTGACTGTGACTCTTGAATCTTGCCTAGTTCCCCAAACGACCGGTTTACAAACAAGACTCCAGTATAGGAAGGGGTCTCAGTAGAGGAGAATGGGTTCAAGAAATTTGGAGAGATGCCTAGGAAGGCAGGAAAAGGTGTTTCTGGAAAGATGGATTTCACCTGGAAGAGTTAAGAGTTTAAAAAAACTATTCCAAATAAGCATATGCTTTAGCTTGTCTGAGCTGAGCCAACATTAGGGTGGCATGAAGCCTGTGAGGAATAAATAGAAATGATGCTGTGAGCATGCAATCAGCTACAAGCCATCAGCATTCCTCTGCTACTGCATCATAAGGGGAGCAGAGCATCTGGGCAGCATCGTTCTTGAAAAGGCCTAGCATCTGCCAGACCGGGCAAAAAAACATTACTTGGTGAGTCCCCTTAAACCAGGGGTGAATTTCTCCCCACGCTCTGAATCAAGTATGAAGCAACATCAGTCTCTAGTTCCACAGTGTCAGAGACCGTAGTTCGCCCTTCTTCACCCTTGAAAATCTATGTGTATAGATGTGTATATGTATGTTGTACATTTATACAAGCCTCATTTGAAATATAATCCCCTTCATAGATACTGAATGTGAAGGGCAGACCTTTTCTATCTTCACAGAAACTAGCTGAATTACACCATAAACAAATTTGGCCTGAGATCTTAGAAGATTGCATCACCTCTTGGCAGTTGTTGCAGTCACCACCCTTCCATGATGCCTTGCGAGTTAGAATAAATAATCGCTGAACAGATACTTCTGGGATGGTTTTTTTCTGCTCAGTCAGGCCCAGAGGCTCTTCACCAGTATCACCAAGTTTGCTTCTCCCTTCCCAAAAGGGATAACCACAGATTCTCTCAGCTTCTAGAAAGTGAGATATAAAATCTAAACCATGTGCAAGGAACTCATTTCTTAGCAGCCTCATCTGCTGTCATGATCTGTTTGACTGATACTCCTCCTCAGTAAATCACAGCTCGTGGAGAACAATAGAGGTGCAGACTCATGGCCAAACTGAGGGGCTCATTCAAATAGCTGAAGAGTTAAATACTGGCAAGACAGAAAGAGTCAATGGAAATAAGCATAGCTCATAGAAAAACTTAGTGTGTGGTAGTTGGTAAGATGCTGTCAGATGAGGCAACCAGAGCCTACTCTACCCAGGCTTTGAACCACTCACATTTTGGCAGAGGACCTTTCCCACTCCTTCTTCCCAAGCCAGGCAGAACTTTGGAGACAGGCATAGGTTTAGTTGTTTTCTAATATTTTTTAGGTCTGGAAGTCTTGCAAGCACTTGTGTGCTTCTTCCCATCCATCACTTGAGGTGACATTCCTATAATGGCACCAACTTCGCCACATGTCTGGTGGGATCACATCTTTTCTGTTCCTTCTCCCTCTTCTTTTTTCTTCTGGTGATGCTGAACTAGTCATCCCAGGAATAAAGCTGTCAGGGGGAAGAGGGTGCAGTGTTCCTTTGCAGTGATTAACGGGCAGTGTACTTGGAACTAATAAATGAGACAAGTCTTTAAAATAACATTCATCAGAGGGAAGAGCTTGTTGGTTGCGAATTTATGAGAGAGAGTCACTACCCTCCCGCAGTAGGCTGATAATCCGGAACTGACTCACTGACTAAAATTGTTTAAAACATCATATTCCTGAAGTATTACGTTTCAGATCAAGGCTTAAAGGGCCAGCAGCCTAACTGGTTGGCACCCTTATGCATGTGTCACCATCCATCTTGAGGGAATACTGCAGCAGCAGGAGCAATCTCAAAAAGCTCTATCCATTGGAGGTGCCTCTCTGGTTGCTCCTAATAACCCCCAGTTTCCTCTGTTTTCCCATGAAAGCCACATGCTTTGTAAAAAGACAGTATGCTTAGGAAGCTCGTAATTTGGATAGCACAGAAAAGAGATTCTTCCCACCAGTGTCTTCTGAGGGGCTTGGACAGGGAAGCTCTCACAGCACATGTCAGATATAGAATCATAGAATCATAGAATGGTTTACATTGGAAGGGACCTTAAAGATCATCTAGTTCCAACCTCCCTGACATGGGCAAGGACACCTCCTACTAGACCAGATTGCTCAAAGCCTCATCCAACCTGGCCTTGAACACCTCCAGGGATGGGGCATCCACAGCTTTCCTGGGCAACCTGTGCCAGTGCCACACCACCCTCACTGTGAAAAATTTCTTTCCGAGATCTAATCTAAATCTCCCCTCTTCCAGTTTGAAGCCATTACCCTTTGTCCACACAGCTTGGTGTCATCAACAAACTTGCTGAGGGTGCACTCAGTCCCTACATCCATGTCACCAACAAAGATGTTAAATAATACACAGGTAGAATTGGAGTGATCCTCACAGCTATGCTTTTACCGAAACTGCACAGTTAAATCACTTGCCCAGCAAGGGAGAAGCCTTCCTTCTTGGTGGGAAAAGCTCCTCCTGAGCCAGAGGGGACTTTGGCCTGTGTACCTCCCCTCCTCAGAGAACATCTGTGCCTCCAGCAGACGCCCACATGGAAAGACTGTGCTTGAAACACAGGCCTTCCTCTGGAAAACTGTTCTACTTCATATCTATATGGAAATGAAAAAAAAAGATCTAAAAATGAACTGGTTACTCTGTAGTCTAATAGAGAACTAATCAACTCATTTTTCACCATGATCACCTAAGTAGAAAGAGATGCATCAGCTGCAAGCTGGTGGGGCTGAGCAGGCATTCATGGCCCCATGAGTATCACCACCGGCGGGACCCAAGGGACGTGGGGAGCAGTAACAAATACAGGATCTTGCACAGGAACGTGCATGCAAGCACATGCCTGGGACATTGGCAAGGATAAAAGCTTGCTCCAAAACTTACTTGCTTTTATAAACCCAGCTCTGGGGTCTTATTCTGGTTGTCCCAGTTTGGTGGCTGGGCACTTATTCAGGAAGAGAAACCTGGCAAGTTCAGCAGTGATAAACATCTGTGTTCGATAAAATGGAACCCTGAACTCTGCTACCCATCCAGCTTTCAGTCTTTTATGTCTTCGGGCATAACCAACCACAGGGAAGATGGATGGAAGGAAAGAAAGAATGGGGTTTCCAAGCAGGGCAATGCTTGTCTGCCAGCACAGCCCAGTGCTGGTCCCCTGGCAGGTGTGTGTCCCCACCGTGCCACTGGCCGCATCCCCCAGACCCCTGTGCCACCACCGCAGCTGGGGAGTGGCAGCGGGGACAGGCTGGGCTGGTGGTCCAGCGGAGTGCTGCTGTTCAAACGCAAACACATTGTATTAAAGTAGACAAAGAACGGTCAGAAAAGCCTTTTTTTTTTTGAGTCTTGCTCAGTTTTCTGCAAATTGCTTAACAAAAATTAAAGCATTTGAAAATGACACCAAAACTACTATGAATTATATCTTTGGATTTCTTGATAGCCTGGGAATGGAAGCCTGTTGCAACCCAGTTCTGCTATTATTAACGCTGTTTTAACTTTCACCTCTTCATATGGAAAAAACATTTCATGTCTTAAATACTTCCCCTTGCCCTAGTCATGCATGAGTCCTAAATATTGGCAAAGTCTCATTAATTGTGCTCAGCCTTCAGCAATCAGTCAACTAACATGATTTTTATGGTAGAGGGGTTTTTTGGTCATAGTCATCCCTCAAGCTACAAAAAAAAATCTTTTAATGGACATATTTTTTGGAAAGCTAAACACATACCCAAAAGACCAGGAAAAATGCAGTGGGTAAACAAAATCCTTTCCAAAATAAAATGAGGGAGAAACAGAAAGGGCAAAAGAAGTGTGCAGTCAGATAACTTTCCCCTCTCTCAAGTCTCAATAAGTACCTATGAGGCATTAGTAACAGGAAAGGGTGTCCCCTAAACTGCTGTGCATGCTCTGCTTTGTCTTTTGGCTGTATTTGAGGAGTGCAGCATCCCGTGCATGTGTGCAACAAGATCAATCTTCGGTGCAACCAGTTTTTCATAGTAATTGCACTTCACTGACTGAGCTTGTCCAGAACTTCAGAAATATCTTTCCTGACACCTCCCCAAGCTGAGATGTAGTTTTTGGCAATCCAGGATTCTGCCAGCCAAGATAGGAATTTCCAGTACATGTAGCATTAAAAAAGGATGCCCAGTGATTGCTGAGGAGAGTGCTTGTTTTGTTCCAGTGTCAAGTATTGTCGGCACGTTCGCTGCGGCTCAGCCCTGTGACAGCTGGGAACCAGTTAACTGCTCCTGTGTGTCAGACTTGTCACTTGGCAAAAATAAAAACAGCTGAGAAAGCCCTGCCTTCTGGGAAACCGGAGATACCGTCTCCGCATGTCAGAGCCGTGACTGTGTCAGGGAATGACATTATCATTTCACCTTGGCGTGATGCACGGTGTTTGTACTGGCGTGCTCCCGTGCATGTGGCAAACCCCTGCCGGAGGCAGAGCCGTGCGGTGCCCGTGGTGCGTGCGGGCAGTGCCTGGGCAGTGCGGTGCTGCCGCAGCAGCAGCCCTTCCCGCTGCAGAGACCAGTGACTGGCCCCAGGAGACGGACGGATCACGCTCTCGCTGGGAAGGGACATGGTGTCATCTTCAGGTTGAAGAAAAGCGGCACTGAAAGCAGAAACTTTGAAGGCACGTTGCTGCCGGTCTGCCGGATAGGAGAGGAAGGGAACGCAGACTTTCCTCGTTGTTCTAGTGCCTGGGCAGCCCCGGTGTTTTTAAAAAAGATTATGTGGGATAAAACAGAAGAGAAGATGTCAGCAAAGGGTGATGTAGGTCTCTGTGCCGGCTACCCAAAAAAGGATGCTGCACTCAAGCTGCTGAGGAGAGGGATGGTTTAGAGACAGGACCTGTGAGCTCTTACTCCCATGTTAATACTGATTCTCCCTCTTTGCCCTCAGCAAATCACTTAATTTCTCCACTCTTTCCTTTCCATAAAATGAGGTTAATAATAGCAATTTCTCTGCTTCACAGGAGGGCTGGGTATGAATTAACATTTGCCAAATAATGAGACATAAAAGACATGGTATTAACGTGGAGTAAAACTGCTGCAGAGGAAATGCAGTTTTAAAACTGTTGAGATCTCAGGAGTGAAATAGCTGGGCATGATGGGTCTAGACCGAGGAATATGAATTAATGTCAAAAAGATTTGGTAATTCATGTGATCTGGACTGGAATGCCTATTGCTGAGGCAGTGAGATCATGGGATTTAAGGAATAGGGCACTGGTTTTCTGCAGAGTACAGAAAAGTGTTAAATCTTTCACTGGAAATGGAAATGAGACCCTAAGTTAACAGCAAGGATCCTCATGACGGATTTTTTGTCTTCCCTTTTTTATTGGCAAGTTAACATTAAACACCAGGATTTTAAGATAAACATTCATAGCAGCAGACAAAAGCTATCTCTCTTGCTTTCTACCCTCCAGCTAATGTGGAAAGCCTGGTTCAACATTTATCCCCATACCAGCACTAGAGTGAGGAAGATAAATGAGGAATTTATATTGTTGAACTAGATTCTGTGTTCGTCAATAATTCCAAAGTAGTTCCTGAATTAGTCTATTACTAATAATCTATTTTCACCATAACTGGGAGGACAAGAAGTTCTGGCAGGCGGCGCATGAGACATACAGGAGAAAATGATTAAAACAGAGCCAAAAATATCACCATACTAGAGTCATGAGTCAGATCCTGACCTTTCAAATAAGCACCACAGAGACTGAGCTCATGTGGATGGGATCCCAGTGATCCAGGTGAGACTAATAGGACAGTTCAGCATGACTGGCTTTTAATAGAGGGGGGGAAACTGGGAATGTCCCAGAGGGACACCGGGATCTAAAGGGCACGAGGGACTGGGGACAGCAGCACTGCCCTTCTGATGGGTCTGTCTCCTGTGGTCTTCCCAAAGGAAAGGATTGCCCCACGCTGCTGAGCGTCACCGTTTTATGTGGCAGTACTCCTGATCATCTCCTTTTAAAGAACTTGCATCCCCTGGTTAACGCAATCATAAACAGTAACAAATTCCAGCTTCCTCTTGATTAGCATTTTAAAAGCCCTTTAAGGTTGTGTCAAGTCACATTTTCTCAGGAAGGGGGACTATTATAAACTGACTTCTTATGAAATGCACAATTCTTTGTGAAATGATATGACTGCAAGAGACAGAATTTCAAAGAAAAAGTGCCTGTTGCGAGACTTGCTGTAAAACACAGAAGTTGGCTCTGCAGCGACAGAGCCGCAGGAGGACGGTCCTGCAGGGCTGGTGGGAAGGCTCCATGTTGTGGGGTTTAAAACGCCAAGCTGCTTCCGCGCCCTGGGATGAGCTGGGGCAGGGGCCGGTGCCGGCTGTCCCCGTGCTGCTCGGATGCTGCTCAGGACCCACCGGTGCTCCGTGCTGCCCCTGACACCCCCATACATTGGGAGCCACTGGTGCCCTATGCTGCCCCTGACATCCCGTACATGGAACAGCACAAGCAGCCGGAGAGGCTCAGCTGCCCTGGGAGCAGAGGGGCCTGGCCATTGCTCTGTTCACACCTCGGGAATGCCGGCAGCAGGTGAAGTCTGGGGATGCTGAGAGCAGGATCCAGCCGAGCGCCTGGGGAACCTGCTGTGGGGTATCACTAAGAGACAGGAACCCTGATGTGTGGCTGATTTGTGACTTAGGAGTGCTCATCCCCAGCTGTGCAGGGCGAGACTTGCCCATGGAGCAGGACGGGTCTGCCCCTTGCCAGGCGCTCGCACTGGCTGCTCGATGTGTCCTTCCCCAGCGCCGTGGTGGTGACGTGGCCATGGCCAGGCAGGCTGTTCCTGCATCCGGGAACGAGTAGCAGAAACATGCCAAGGCAAGAGACATGCTTGATAGGAACAAAGCGCTATCAGTGTCTGTGGATTTCTTCCTAGTTTTGGCTCAGGATCCAGACTTTCACCGAAGTCAGAACAAACCAGACTGGTTTATGCCTCAGGCCATACAGAGCATAGAATCACCTGCTCCTCAGCAAGCAAAGATGTAACTGAAGTTTAACCCTCAGCCCGCATTTGTCTCAAAATTGTACCTCTCCTTTACCTTTGGTTTTTCTCCGTGCCTGTTATCACCACCCAAGTGCACCATAGGAGACAGGAGCGATGTGTGCTGGGGGCTCTGCTGTGCTTTCCCACCAGCAGCCTGTGGCAAGCAGGTCCTGCAGCTCAGAGCGATGCAGTGAGCTCTGCTCCTGGGGCTGTGGCAGAGCAGGAACGAGATCCCAGGCTTGTTAATCACCTGAGCTGCTGATCTTATCCCTTGCTTTGTAAGAAAATGCTTGCTTTCACTCCATTGTAAATATTATGCACAGAGCTTCCCTCGGCCAGTCGCTGTGAGATCCTCTGCGGAGACAGAGAGGAAAAGCCCCACCTTTGCCCTGAGCAGAGATCTGTGGGATTCTTCTTCGTACGCTGTCCCGAGGCCTCTTTTGGGAAAGCTACTGCAGTGAGACTCCCGGAGGGGGTGCGGGAGAGCACCCAGGAGGGCACCCAGACCCCATGGAGGAGATTTCTCCCTCAGGACTCCCTGCCCATGGTGGCTCTGCCAGCCTCTGGGCATCCCTGGCTCATGAAAGGGGCGAGAGCTTTCGTCCCGCGTACCCAGGGCCCAAAGCTGTGAACCCTGCAGAGGTTTGTCTGTCACCTTGCCTTCCTGCTGCCCAGGGAGCCGGGCAGAGTGCCGCCTGGCCTACGCGTGATGCCTGGAAAACCATACTGACAGCTGCCAGCAGGAAAGAAATATTTGTCTGCGTTTGTTCTCTGTTAACAAAAATAAGTCTTTTTTAAGGTCACGGGCAGAGGAGTTGTCATGTCACATCCTGCTCTTTATGCCTCCACAACAACTCTTAACTTTCCAAACACACAGAGCAGAGCAGCAATGGTCCCTTTGCAATAAATTAACTCTGCTCGCCATCCCGGCTTTGTACCAGCAGCACTCGGCAGGCCCCGATGCCGGAACAGGCGCGGACGGAACAGCAGCGCACGACAAAATGACAGGGAGGTATCCAGGCGATCCTCTGTGCTTTGCTCCCTGAAGACTGCAGGAGATGCTGCTTGTGCACCTCAGCAGAGCCTGCAGGGTCTAATCAAAAGCTGGTAGATGGGAAGAATAATTGGAAATTTGCCTCTATATTTGGTTCCCAAGTCCAGAGTCACTCGCCTTCCCTTGGGTCTGTGGGTCTATGACTGTGGATGTTTCATGGGATTATGGGCACAATTTTCTCCCTCCCAAGAACAAATTACTCAGCCAGATTAAACAAGCAAAAAATACTGGTTGTGCTGATTCACAGGGAAACAATTTCCCTTCTCTTTTAGCACCATACCAGCAGGAAACTGCAGGGTGATTTGCCAGAGGGGCATAGAAAATGAGAATAAGTACAGATTATCCAACGTTTCCTGGGTGTCTGACAGTCTTAAAATCTGTGACTAGGTTTACGCTGCACAATATGGTAGAGAATAAAGAGATTCATCCTCACCTTTAGTGAGCTTCAATACCAGGAGGAGCTCAAATAAAGCTGCCTGGAGCTCAGTGGAGTCTAACTGACATCACTGGAAAATGGTACCTGAAGGGAAGCAAATCCCCATGGTGCTCCCTGCTGCATCAGCTACGCCGGGGTTTGTGCATGAGCTGTTGGGTATTTAATAAGCATTCCCTGCAGGGAAGATTTCTGCCCCTGCCTTCCACACCTGCTGGCAAACGGTGCACATCTCCCAGGGGAATCCCACCTCTGAGAGGTTTTTTGGGCACTCGAGCCCTGGAAGTTCATGGATGGGCTGATTCTGCGTCCTGGCTCTGCGGGTGGTGGAGCCTGGCATGTGTGCGGTCAGGAGAAACACCATGAGACGGAGTCCTCCTCGGCTGGGACTGGTGGGCTGTGGGGAGGCAGAACAAGGTCTGGTTGTGCTTGATGTGTCTTTCTGGCTTCCTCCAGTTCAGTATCCACTGAAGCAGTGGCTCTGCTTTTCACAGAGATGCAGACAAAGTTTCAGTCCCCGCATCTTGAAGCACTTAAGAGTTTCAGTAGGAGTTTAGACTTCATTTTGCAACTAAAAGCCTTATTTGCTACCCATAGAAGTATAATCACCTATTCTTGTCTGCTTTTCAAAGTCCTGAAGTGGTTTCTCCCTCCTGTGAATCTTGCCATATTACCTCTCTCCTCTGTTGATGGTAAGGCTGTTTCACAACTCTCGGTTCTCTGAGCATAGCTGTAGTACTGTGAGAATTCAATGGCATCAGATTACCCTTTGGCAGCTGCAACTGCCCTTTTTGCCTCTGCTACCTTCACTAATTACCCCAACAAAGGACCTGTGATGCCCAGAAGGATGTTATTTTGTGATGCTTGGAAATGCTGACTCAGAATTGATGAAAATTCAGCCCTTCACAAGTTACCCCAGGCTTCCGTGGTGGGGAGGCAGCACCCCAGCTTCTGCGACTGTTCTTTGTGTCTGGAGCCTCAGGCTTTAAACAGCACCCGCTCAGATATGCCTGTTTGTTTCAGGACAAAAAGACAAAAGATTCTCTAAACAGAGCAAGCAATTTTGCTTTCTCTGAGAATTAAGTAGACTCTAAACTGATTCTCCACTTAACAGCTCCAAAATATGTTTTTCCCCTTTATCTGTACTCATTATTCTTTCTCTGGGCTGCTGTGTGGCCCGGAGCGCGGTGATGCGGTGAGTTAGATCATCCATTTCCTGTTTTCTCCTGCGTCAGGACCATACTATTTTGAGTGGAGGACAGCGGAATATCGTGGCTTGGTCAGATGATGGGAGATAACAAAGGGCAGGGCAGCAGAGAGCTATTGGAAGGGAGAAGAATTATTCAGACATCACCAAAAGAGCAAAATGAAAGACATCTGCTGTCTAGTTGAGTAATCCAGCCTTAAAGATGTTGATCTGTGTTAAAAAAAAGGAATCATTATAATTGTATCTTGGTATTTCTTTTATTTTTTCTGCTATGATCTCACTTCAGTAGTGAAATAGGCTGTAAAGAGAGGTACAAATTTAACAATTTGTTGCTATCCATTGCCTACAGCTCTAAAAGACAATTAAATGCTCAGCAAATATCCTGCTTTCTAGCACCCTTTAAAGGAAATTATATATGGTCTGCAATCTCTGCAGTTACCTTCACTTTTGATTTTTGAGGTCATGGTCCTCAATGTCTCTGTGAAGTTTTTAATGCTAAGAGAGCATTAAAAGCAATGCATGTGCTCAGATACAGAAAAATAAGGACACAGGGACTGGGTTATGTTAAAGGACACGAAGCAAGCGAGGCTGAGCTTGAAGTAAAGAACCAAAGGAACAGCACACCCCCCCACCAGTGAGGCTTCCTCCTCCCTTCCTGCATCCCATCTGTTTAGGAGGTCAGCACCACTAACAATGCCCACTTGGTCATCCTTGCAAACTTCTCATACTTTTTTATAAATTTTTCAAGAAAACTTGTTTCTGTCTTTCCTGGTTTGGGAAGAAATGGACAGTCCTTCTATACAGCTCCAGGTGGAGGAGTGTAAGAACTGGGATGGTGGTTTTCTGGCATCTTAGTGAAACAAATCCTCAGGCTATCTGGGGATATTCCCAGGAAATCTCTTTTCTACCCCAGTGATAAGCTGCCTAAGCATCCAGGAAGACTTTACTTGCAGCAACTCCAAAAGCACTTTCACAGCCTGTGAAGAGCTGCCCTGTGTCTTCTGGTTCCCTTTTATGTTCGATACTTGTCAGAGAGTTCAGATTAGTATTAATTGCTGAGCCCTGCAGGACAGGGGGAGTGTTTTGATGCAGTCTGTAAAAGCAGATCTCACGTATTTCAAAGCATTTGAGAAACAGGCAAACGCACGCAGATAACAGCATCAAAGCCAACATTATACTGTTCTGGTATGTACAGCGTTTGGTAGAGGAAGCAGATTTCATACGATAGTCATGTTTCTGGGGGAGAATACAAAACCACTGGGTTAACATTTCCGAGCTCCAAGAGCCGTGCCGCTCACACCCCTGAGCTCGGTCGCTGATCCTGAGCAGCTCCAGCAGCCCGATGGGCAGGACAGGGCGCAGGGAGGGACTGCACCTGGGCCAGGGAGCATGAGCTGGCTCAGCCCAGTGTCTGCGCCCTGTACCGGGGGGACTGTCCAATGCTTGCCAAGGGCTTGGGTTGACATTTTCTTGAAATGAGTTCTTTGAAGTACGATTACATTTAATAGCTTTTCGTTTTAATACATTGACTTCTAGAAAGGAGGCGTGAGCTAACATGGAGAAAAAACATTGTTTAATCTAGATTTGAAGTTTTGAATAGTCATTGTTTACATCCAGGCCACCCCAGAGTCTCCAGGATGGCATTCAGTAGTGTGAGCTACAGATTGCTTCAAAGCTTTTATTAGAAAACTAAATACTTTTGAATAAAAAAGCCTATGTGACAAATCTGAATGTCATCCAGCAGAACAACTCCATAGTGCCCTGGCAGCTCATCTCCAGAAAGCAACTGCATATTGATAAAGCGCTCATTAAATAAACATTATCTAGTCCTGGTGGAGAAGAAACAGAAGTCCTGATGGAGAAATAGTACTGGACTGCGTAAATGAAGACTACCATAAAACAGACACATAAGCAGCAAGGATTCATGTTGCACAAGAAGTCTTTGCTCTGGCATTTATCGATTGATGCATGTCTGGCTCTGCAGCCTTAGCAAGTGCTCTACCAGGCAGCTTCCCGTGGCTGCAACGGCAGGCGAGTCTGCAGAGGGTGCTGTGCTCTGAAGCTGCGGTACTCTGCCGCTTCGCTGCAGAAGCTGCTGGCTGCCGCTAACCCAGCTCCTGACAAACAGCCACTGCTGCAGCACAGCTGGTTCTGTGGAGCAGAGGCCACCAGAAGATCTGTGGGATGGTTTAAGTTATAGGATGCTGTTATTTTGCTGTGCCTATTTCCCCGCGTATACACACAACACTTTTCTTTCTTTTTGAAATCTTCCTTTCAATTTCATTGTCAGCATGTATGATCCCAATCACATACTAAGGAGAGAAGAGAGAAAATTGCTTGCTGAGCGGCCTGGCAGAAGAACCTCACTGCTTAAGGTCTTCATCCTCCTGGCTGCAGCAATGAAGGTACTCGGGTGGCTTTGTAAGTCGCTTCCATCGCTTCATTGCAGTCCTGATTGACGAGCACAAAACACCAGCTGGCATGATTTGGAGACGTGGAGATACAGCTGCCTCAAAGACTACCCCTAGCTTTAGCAAATCTTTTTTGACAATGAGCTTCTTGCACACGGGGAAGCTGTCAATTTATTATCACTTGAACTGCAAGCAAAGCAGGATACCGGCCCGTCTTTGTTCGCAGCTCCCATGCAACTGTAACAGCCATTTCTGCACCTTCTCCTCTTCTGAGGTAAACAAATATTGTTTCCTGAATCAGAATGGGAGGGCTTAGACCACAAAAATAAGTGGACGGCACCAGCCCTGAGGTGTATCTCTGCTCTCATACGAGGTCTCCAATGTTGACAACAGATGGCTGTTTTCATCACAGAAGGATTTTAGGGTTCAGGTCCACAAATCAGTTTAGGCTGGTCTAAGCCAGCCGTCCCTCCATCCCAGCAAGCCACATCAGTGACCAGGGTCACTGACCTGCACTGTCTTTTCTCACTTAGATTATACCCTGTTGATTAGAACAAATGAACTGAATAGAAAGAGGAAAATTGCTCCCAAGGCCCAGCACTTGGCAATAAATTTTCTGTACAAAAAGGAAATGCCTGTGTCTTCGGTTTTAAGTGTTCATATTCTTAAGCTAACAAAGAGAAGTTCCTGGTATTCCTCCTCTGCAGCCATTCATTTGCCTCTGGGAAAGATTTGGCTTCTGTGCTTGCCAAGCTAATCAGTGAAACAGAAAGAACAGAACATTGACGTGCATTTAAATCCCAGGCGCTGTATAGTCACAAAAAAAAAAGAAGAAATGTTTGAAAGATATACCCACCTGATCCCCACAGCCATTCGATGGTAAGTGCTTTAGTCTAGCGAGAGAGAAGCAGAGGGGACTTTTCAATTTGAAGTTTCCTAACCGAGATAGCAGCTAGGACAGGAGAAAAAACTGGAAGAAAAATGGATAGGACATGAGTTCCAGATTGGATAAGCCCCAAATGTACAAATGAATCCATCACCCAGTGTAATTAGGCACGGCTGACATGATCAGCAGGTTGCCAGTGAAGCTGACGAACAGACAATTCAGGCAGGCTTTCCAGAGGTTCTGGCGCTGGCCTTGGCGCCAAGGAGGACGGTGTTGAGCCGACCAAAGGCTTTGTAATCCCACTCCACATTTCCTCCTGGGAAAAGCCTTCATCAGCAGCATTTCACTCGACGTCTGTATTTTTGCCCACCAGGAGACTCCTGCCACGTGTGGGTCTCCTTCTTTCTGACATGGAATGCCTTGCAGCCTGACGTTACGCGTTTCAGGGTTTCGGGCATGGGCTGGGCGCAGTGTGGCGTGCATCAGGGAGGGAGCGGGCAGTCCCCTGCGAGCATCTTCTCCCCAAACCCTGCTCCTTTCACCCCTATCCCAGGCGGTTTCTTGGAAAAGCGGTGCCGTGCCATGAGCAGCAGCAGACCCGTTGGAGGGTTAGGGCCTCCTCTCGTTGGAGGGTTAGGGCCTCCTCTCGTTACCAGCTTGCTAAACATTACAAAAGCAAGACAGGGTTTCATAATTTTTGCTCTCACACCTGGAAAGGGAGGAACCCCACCGGCCTGTGATTTAGATCAGTCCCTCGAGCAAGAAAGCTGAACAGAAGCAGGAAATCAGCATTCCTGAAACTTCTCCTTGTACCAGAGGTACCTCAGCTTCAGAGAGGGCCAACAGCCTCTCATCTGTTCTGACAGGTACCCAACAGCTGAACAAAGCTCCCCTAAATCCGGAGGGAAACCTGAGAGTTTCAAAAATATTTTGAAGCTTCATATGAACCCAGTGGCAAGGAGAACATTTTCCACCTTGGCCAGGGAGGGGGACCAACCCCTGCGGAAATCCCACAACCTGAAGGGATGCAGCGTGCTGCTCCTGCTGCACACCAGCCGCAGTAGCTGAGATGTGACCCCCCACTGCCAGTGTGACAGTTTGGGAAGCTTTACTAGCTGTGCTCGCTAATAACAGGTATTTTTTCTCTTTTTTGTGAGAACCTAATCTTCTGGTGTAATGAAGCTGCGTGGTTTTTTTTCTTAAGCTGAGTTAAGCAGGAATTTAGCTGAAGCTGGCAAATGCGTGGTATTTCCCTGGAGATACCTAACCCAAAGGGAGTGTGTGGGTGAATGTCCAGGGTGTCCGGCTGGGCGGCAGCACCCAGAGCTGGGTTCGATCCCTGTGGATGCACGCTTGTCACTGCACGTCGGATCTCTCTGCGGGAGGAGGCTCCAGTGAGCGAAGGCAGTGAGGCCGGTGGTTAGAGACCAGAGACAGGAGCTGTTTCAAGCCTTGGCAGTTTGTCTGAGACAAAAAGACCATGAACTGACAAGAGGCAGTACACCATAATGTATTGCTTTTCCCTTTTTGCTGACTCCTGTGCTTGTTCACCAATCCTTGTTCCAGGAGATTTAAGTTTAAAATCCAGAGCAGCAAGGGTGCAAAATATACCTACGGCCGCTGCCGGGGAAATGTGCTGGATGGCAAAGGAGCCTCATGCGGAGAAGAGGAAGGGACTGGCCAGTGCCTGACTTCACTCCCAGTTTAAGCTCTCTGGTTTCTTTTAGATATCTCCTGTTTTAAGAAACAAGCTACAATAGGAAAAATTGCCTTTTAAAAAAAAATTTGTATTTATGCTTTTTTTCATAGAAAACAGTATACTAATATCATAGTGAAGAGGAAAAAATCTGCCTCAACTTTACCCAGCAGTGAAATGCATATTGATGGGCCTTAACTTTGCACTGTGAGACGGTTTCCATTTGAGTAAGTTGTACAAAATATTGTAGATAAAAGAGCCAAAGCTTGCACATGCAGTATGTTTTGCCCAATAATTGAAGCTAGGAGCAGCCTTCACAGTGGATGCTGGCTGGCTGTATTCTGCTTTCTCCAAGTCATAGAGGAACCAACATGGAGAGGTGCCATGACGGACCTTGTTCTCACCAACAAGGAGGGACTGGTGGGGAATGTGAAGCTCAAGGGCAGCCTTGGCTGCAGTGACCATGAAATGGTGGAGCTCAAGATCCTTAGAGCAGTGAGGAGGACTCACAGCAAGCTCACTACCCTGGACTTCAGGAGAGCAGAATTTGGACTCTTCAGGGATCTGCTTGGTAGAGTACTGTGGGATAAAGCCCCAAAGGGAAGAGGGGCCCAAAAAAAGCTGGTTAATACTAAAGGATGACCTCCTCCAAGCTCAGGGGTGATGCATCCCAACAAAGAGGAAGTCAGGCAAAAACATCAGGAGGCCTGCATGGATGAACAAGGAGCTCCTGGACAAACTCAAACACAAAAAGGAAGCCTACAGAGGGTGGAAGCAAGGACAGGTAGCCTGGGAGAAATACAGAGAAATTGTCCAAGCAGCCAGGGATCAGGTTAGGAAAGCTAAAGCCCAGATAGAATTAAATCTGGCCAGGGATGTCAAGGGCAACAAGAAAGGCTCCTACAGGTACATCAGTGATAAAAGGAAGATTAAGGAAAATGTGGGCCCACTCTGGAAGGAAATGGGAGACTTGGTTACCCAGGATGTGGAGAAGGTTGAGGTACTCAATGACTTTTTTGCCTCAGTCTTCACCAGCAAGGGCTGTTGCCACTGCTCAAGTTGCAGAAGGCAAAGGCAGGGACTGGGAGAATGAGGTACCACCTGCTGTCGGAGAAGATCAGGTTTGAGACCATCTGAGGAACCTGAAGGTGCACAAATCCATGGGACCTGATGAGATGCATCTGTGGGTCCTGAGGGAACTGACAGATGAAGTTGCTAAGCCATTATTCATCATATAGGAGAGGTCGTGGCAGTCCGGTGAAGTTCCCACTGACTGGAAAAGGGAAAACATAACCCCCATTTTTAAAAAGGGAAAAAAGGAACACCTGGGGAACTGTAGGCCAGTCAGTCTCACCTTTGTGCCTGGCAAGATCATGGAGCAGATCCCCCCAGAAATTCTGCTAAGGCACATGGAAAATAAGGAGGTGATTGGTGTCAGCTGACATGGCTTCACTAAAGGCAAATTGTGTCTGATAAATTTGGTGGCCTTCTACGAGGGGGTTACAGCATTGGTGGATAAGGGGAGAGCAACTGACATCATCTAACCGGACTTGTGCAAAGCATTTGATGCTGTCCTGCACAATATCCTTGTCTCTGAATTGGAGAGACATGGATTTGACGGATGGACCACTTGGTGGATAAGGAACTGGCTGGATGGACACACTCAAAGAGTTGTGGTCAACAGCTTAATGTCCAAGTGGAGATCAGTGACGAGTTGCATTCCTCAGGGGTCAGTAGTGGGACTGGTGCGGTTTAACATCTTTATCGACAACGCGGATAGTGGGATTCAGTGCACCCTCAGCAAGTTTGCTGACAACACCAACCTGTACAGCACGATCAACATGCTGGAGGGAACGGATGCCATCCAGAGGCTTGAGATGTGGGCCCCTGCAAACCTCATGAAGTTCAACAAGGCCAAGTGCAAGATCCTGCACGTGGGTCAGGGCAATCCCATGCACAAATACAGGCTGGGCAGAGAGTGGATTGAGGGCAGCCCTGAGGAGAAGGACTTGGGGGTGTTGCTTGATGAGAAGCTCAACATGACCTGGCAATGTGCACCTGCAGCCAGAAAGCCAACCATATCCTGGGCTGCATCAAAAGAATTGTGGCCAGCAGGTCGAGGGAGGTGATTCTGCCCCTCTACTCTGCTCTTGTGAGACCCCACCTGCAGTACTGTGTCCAGCTCATATGTCCAACATAAGAAGGACATGGACCTGTTGGATTGAATCCAGAGAAGGGCCACAAAGATGATCAGAGGGATGGAGCACCTCTCCTATGAAGGCAGGCTGAGAGAGTTGGGGCTGTTCAGCCTGGAGAAGAGAAGGCTCCAGGGAGACCTTCTAGCAGCCTTCCAGTACCTAAAGGGGGCCGACAGGAAAGATGGGGAGGGACTCTCTATCAGGGAGTGTAGTGATAGGACAAGGGCTAACAGTTTTAAACTGAAAGAGGGTAGATTTAGATTAGATATTAGGAAGGAATTCTTTACTGTGAGGGTGGTGAGATGCTGGCACAGGTTGCCCAGGGAAGTTGTGGATGCCCCATCCCTGGAAGTGTTCAAGACCAGGTTGCATGGGGCTTTGAGTAACCTGGTCTGGTGGGAGGTGTCCCTGCCCATGGCAGGGGGGTTGGAACTAGATGATCTTTAAGGTCCCTTCCAACCCAAACTGTTCTATGATTCTGTGATTCTACAGCCCTGTGCTAGCTGGGTGGTTTGTGTCTTTATTTCTTCCCTGGACTGTTTAGGATTCTGTACCAGTAAGAAAAGAAATGGAAAATTACTACCTTGTCCACAGTTATTACAGGAATCTAAGTCTCCAGGAGGCTCTGGAAATCTTTCAGTATTGCTTGATCCCAGGTCCAGAGATCATTCCCCAGTGCTCTTATTTAGCTCCTTTGACCTGAGATTTTGTGGCTCAAATTTTCTAAAGCACTGCATTTTGATAAGACACGATAGCCCCTGAACTGTTTGTTTGCTTAAAGGTGTAGAGGTGCAAGTGTGGTGCTGCATAACTACATGCCTAAAACTGCAGTATTTTTCCAGCACCTGAAGGCCAGCCCTTCAGGAAAGTCCCAGCACTGCTCAGCAAACCCAAGGCTCTTCACGACATTGAAAAATGCCCCTTTTCATTTCAGATCATTTCAGATTGGTTAAGTTATTCTTCTTTTGCTGCATTGTTTCCCCTGAAGAATGTCTCTGAGCCTACAGCCTTGCCGTCATTGTCCCTGTGTCCTATGCTGGCAGCCTGACACCGTCCTGGGACAGGCAAAGTAGGCAGGCGATTTCTCTCTGCCACGTTTGCCCATTCCTGGGGCTGGTTGGGCTGCCCCAGGCCCATGGTCCAGCAGCAGCTCAGTTTCTTCAAAAACCTTTGTTGAGAAACCCAGCTGAAATCTTCCTGGAGACACAAACTGGCTGTACGTGCGGGGTCCTCCTCATCCGCGTTGCCTCCTTCAAGCAAGGAGATCTTTCCTTTAAAACGAAGGTGTCTGGACTTTTCCTCCAGTCAATCACGTTTCTTCATATGTGTGTTCATCCTATTTTTCAGGCTGCTTGGAAGGCAAGTTGGGTTTAAAATAAGCAGGATTGCCCCTGGAGCCCATTTTAGAAAGGGTGCCATGTTTGCCATTTTCTGTTCCCTTGGTAACAGAAGGTAAAGACAGGTTTAACTTATAAATTAAAAAGCATGATAATCAGTAATTTTGTATTTGAACTCTTTAGAGCCATGCGGAAGAGCCATTTGAAGTATGTTCTTCAGATTTCATTATTATAATTTCATAATTTAGCTGAATTATCATAATTCCATAATTTAGCTGAAAACTAAATATTAAATGCTTCAGAGTGAGTGATTGTCAAATCCCCCTCCTTTTCTGATTGTTTTTACTTCTCTGCCATTTGTTTGCAAATACAGAATGCCGTACTGCTCAAACGCCTCCTGTCACCCGCTGAATCTCAGCTCTGCAAAGGCTTTCGCCCCCCGTCCTTCCTGCCAGCATGCCGCTGACTCGCTTGGCTTTTTTGCGTTCAGAAACCCACCAGAGCCTTCAGCACCCTCCATCCTCTGCCTCTGCTGGTGCCCCAGCCCTGGCCACCCCAGGCTGCACGGGCAAGCCTCTGAGCTTACGGTACAGGAAAAGGGTCAAGGTAAAATTCTGGCAGACCAAAGGGTGGTGCAGGAGGATATCTACCACTGATGCTTCGCCACCTTTTCTCCCCCATCCAGAAGGCAGGGAAAATGCACAGAGATCCTTCCCAGCTGACCAGGTGAGCTTTCACCAGAGCTCCACAGCTCAGAGGTTTTCTGACCTGACACGTCCGTTAACAGCAGCCCACAGACACATCTGCCACCACATTAAGGTCCCTAAATCAGGGGCCTGGTGGGTGACTTGGACCCAGTTAGAGCTTGGAGTTGCTCTCAGCTTCTCTACATCACCATCCTTTGCTGGCTTATGAAACTTTTGGCTTTGTCACCTCTCTTCCTTTGGTCAGAGCTGCACAAAGGGACAGTTTTGAAATAAATGTGTGTTTTACCACTACTTTTTGAGTCTCATCTTCCTTCATTCCTCCCTTCCTTTGGTATATGAGTCATCCCAGCAAACCTATCATGCCTTTAATTTAATCATGCCTATAAAGGGAACAGAGATGATGAGCCATTACAGGATGCCATTATTTAAAAGCCAGGAAAATGTACAGCAAATGCTAAGGTGCTACCTAAGTTTTCCTCACCTTGTCACATGCATCCAAATCTCAGGCTTTGCCTCCTTAGCTCGTGACGGGTGAGGTGCAAATGAGAGGTCTCTGTGGTGTCTGCTGGTGCTCTTGCCTCCAGGTCTCAGGCACCTTCCAAATGGTCCAAAGTGACAGCGTTTCTGTTGTAAAGTCTTGCCTGCAGAGTTTCAGCTCTCTGGCCTCAAATCAGCAAGGCACTTGTAGACAGGCTTAGTTTTCCGACTGTGAAAAGTGAACGAGTTTTGAACTTTTCATCAAAAGCAACAGGGCTCCTTGTGAACTCAGTGAAGTGTGGTTTTAAATGTAGTTTTTGCATGCTCTCACCTGAACTTGGGAGTGTCCCTGTTTACTGTTTCTGTATCTTCACAGGCAGGCTAAAAGCAATATGCGCTGGCTGGCGCACCCAAGAGTAAGCCGCAGTCAGAGATGAAGAAATGAATGTGCACAGCAACAGTCGTATGTACATCACACACACAAAGTGACTTACCCTTTCCAATCATTGTCAAGTCACTTTTATCAGCAATGAGTTTTCTGTTAAGGAAAACATGGTTTGTTTGTTTATTTTTCTGTCCTGTACTCCTACACAGAGGGTGAAGAAGAACTGAAGAAGAACTAAAGAAGAACCTCCTAAGAAGAAAACATACACTAAGGGGTTGTAAAGGCTCGGAGGCTTCTGGAGCCAAGAGTCTACCACAGCAAAGGAAGATGCATTCTTCAGAGAAGGTCGGAGGAGTTGGTCATCCTACACATACAGGCTGTTCCGATCTGAAGGACAGTAGATTGCTGACCCACACAATGAGCCAGGCTGGAGCACTTGGAGGTACAGATAGGAACTGTCTGTCTGTCACTGTTATCTGCTGGTTTTTCATACCACAATGGAAATCATGTGGCCAGCTGTCAGGCAGGAGCTGAACACGTTGTCAGTGGCATTCTGTATGATTTCAAGGAGGAAAAAAGGAAAAAAATAAAACAAAAAAACAAGGCTGAAGATCCAGACCCCAGTGGAGTCACTAGACGATACCCATCAGCTCAGGGAGAGGGCAGATTTACAATGTCATATTGGTTTTCTTTGTTCTGTCAACCAAGCCTTTCAGCTGAAAATTCAAGGACTATCAAATCCATTTTAAAGCCTTTCTTTTCCAACTGCTCTGAAGTTCCATTATTAGTAGCTATTACGTACTTGCCATTTGAATTTTGAATAATAAAGTCTAAATTGTAACTGTCCACAGAAAATCAAATGCAATTGCTATTGCATTGTTGCTCTTTTCTTATTTCTCCTATTGAAGCCTATTTTGTAAAATTTACCCCTCCACCCACTCCCTTGCGATGAATATAAGTGCTCTTTAAAATATATGCTAATGGCAGACCCTAATCTGAAATAATGTGTTCGAAAGCACCGTTCCCATTTAGATGGGCAGCTAATGCTAGATTGTACTCTGACCCTGGGGAAATTGTGCCTGAACATCAGTGGAAGATTAGTTTGCATTTCCCAGTTCCTGCCACCTGAATTTTAATTTGACTTAAAATAGCAGATGAGTTTAAAATTTGGTTGTGGTTTCTGCTTTAAATGTGAAATGTCAGTTGTGTAGAAGTCTGGCATGTTTATCGCAGGTTAGGAAAGCCTCCCCAGTGGCTGCTGCGGAGTGGAGGGAGGCTTGTGGTCCACGCTCAGTGAGCCGAGCTCAGACGATACAGTAATATGAAGGGAAGCGGTCTGGTGCAGAAGATCTTGCCCTGCAGTTCAGAAGTTATTAATTCAACCCCTGGCTGTGCTGCCACCACCTTAGGTAAACCGAGCTGGCGTTTTTAAACATGTGCCTCAGGAGCGAGAAGGGGTGAGTGACCCGTCTGTGCACATTAAAGAGTGCATGCAGGTATAAGGCTCGGTAATAAATATTTCAGGGACTCAGCTATACCTTTTGTGCCTTAAAATCTGGTGGTGATAATAGAGTAGACACCAATATTTGAGAGCAAAAGGAAGAGTTCTTGCAGCTCATAAGTTACAACGCCTCTGGTGCCTGTGTATCTGCAGTATTATTAATTCATCTGTCTAGAGGGCATCTAGCCCTCCAGGAAACAAAAAGACCTTCTGACATTTAAAAGTAAGACATGAGAAGGAAAGATACTCAATGTCTTTAATATCTCCAGGCTGCAAAGTCTCCGCAGAGACAGGCAGGTAACTTGAATTTTGCCCAAGAAAAACAGGCAGAAAACTCTAAGCAATTTTATTCCACAAAAAAGCTATTCCTGCTCCTAATAGCAGGATAGGTACCAATAGGTAAAAAATCAGACAAGCGTCAATTAGACACTGGTCTAATGACATGGAAAACAAAGGACTGGCAGCTTCACTGAATGTCTGTGGGACAGGAGGTGGTTGGCATGGAGCAAAGGCAAGAGTGTGCAGTGTCAACGTCAGTCAAAGCATTAACATCATGGGAACCTTAAAGTAAAGGAATTTCATTGCTATGAATTCTTTTAAAATAGCTTAATTTCAGTCAAATGCTTTGAACCATGCCTTTGGGAACAAGGCTGACAATGATTCTAGTCTCAGCTTGGATTTCAGGTTGCAAACTGTCTGAGATGTTCAGTTCATCAAGACATCGAGGCACGTGCATGAACATTGACTGCAGCAGCAGATCAAACCCGCCGCAGCACTGGGACCCATAGATGATGCTCTGCTGAATCACCTCAACCAGTGGCTGCCAGCGGGGACTGGCTGGAGGCTATGTGCAGGCTAGCTGAGCATGGAAGGTCAATGTTAGCCACCAGGGAAGCATACAGAGAGAGAGGGGTGGAGAAGGTGAGTGGCTCCTGGTCAATTGCTCCCTCTTCCCCCTTCACCAAGCAGAGGGGCAGTAACCCAGGGCCAAGCTGGCAGGGTTGTCCTGTCCATGGGCCCTGATGGGATGCAACAGTGAGTGCTGAGAGAGCTGGCAGATGTTATTGCTAGACTACTCTCCATCATCTTTGGAAGATCATGGGGAACAGGAGAGGTGCCTGAGGACTGGAAGAAGGCTGATATTGCTCCCGTCTTCAAGAAGGGCAAGAAAGAGGACCCAGGGAACTACAGGCCGGTTAGTCTCACCTCTGTCCCTGGGAAGGTAATGGAGCAACTTGTTCTGGATGTCATCTCCAAACACGTTGAAGAACAGGAAGTTATTGGAAGTGGTCAACGCGGATTTACCAAGGGTAAATCATGCTTGACCAATCTGATAGCCTTCTATGATGTTATAACTGGTTGGCTGGATGAGGGGAGAGCAGTAGATGTCATCTACCTTGACTTCAGCAAGGCTTTTGACACTGTCTCCCATAACATCCTCATTAGGAAGCTGAGGAAGTGTGGGCTAGATGAAGAGACAGTGAGGTGGATTGAGAGCTGGCTGTGTGACAGAGCTCAGAGCATTGTGATTAATGGAGCAGTGTCAAGTTGGAGGCCTGTAACCAGTGGTGTCCCCCAGGGGTCAATACTCGGTCCAATGTGGTTCAATATATTCATCAATATGAATATATTGGATGAGGGGACAGAGTGTATCCTCAGAAAGTTCACTGATGATACCAAACTGGGAGGGGTGGTTGACACTCCAGAGGGCCGCGCTGCCATCCAGCGTGACCTGGACAGGCTGGAGTGCTGGGCAGAGAAGAACCTAATGAGGTTCAACAAGAGCAAGCATAAGGTCCTGCCCCTGGGGAGGAAGAATGCCAGGCACCAATATAGGCTAGGGGTGGACCTGCTGGAAAGCACTTCTGAGGAGAAGGATCTGGGGGTCCTGGTAGACAGTACGTTATCCATGAGCCAGCAATGTGCCCTTGTTGCCAGGAAGGCCAATGGAATCCTGGGCTGCACAGGGAAGAGTGTGGCCAGTAGGTCAAGGGAGGTCATTCTCCCCCTCTACTCGGCACTGGTGAGGCCACAGCTGGAGTGCTGTGTCCAGTTCTGGGCTCCCCAGCTCAAGCATGACAGGGAACTACTGGAGAGAGTCCAGCGTAGGGCAACAAAGAGGACTGGAGCACCTCCCTTATGAGGAAAGGCTGAGAGAGCTGGGACCCGTTAGCCTGGAGAAGAGAAGCCTGAGGGGAGACCTTATTCTTGCTTAGAAGTATCTAAAGGGTGGGTTGAAGGAGGATGGAGGCAGACTCTTTTCAGTGGTTCCCAGCGACAGGACGAGGGGCAACGGGCACAAGCTGCAACATCGGAAGTTCCATTCAAACACAAGAAAAAACTTCTTTACGGTGAGGGTGACAGAGCACTGGAACAGGCTGCCCAGGGAGGTTGTGGAGCCCCCTTCTCTGGAGATTTTCAAGACCCGCCTGGATGCAGTCCTGAGTAATGTGCTCTAGGCATTCCTGTGTCAGCAGGGGAGTTGGACTAGGTGATCTCTAGAGGTCCCTTCCAACTCTGAAAATTCTGTGAAGAGGAAAAGCCAGGAGGAGGAGTGGGCATCCAGCTTCTTGCCTATCCTCAATCCAGAAACCGAGCAAGCAGTAAGGCGTAGTGGGCAATCATGGGGCTAACTGCAAAGGAAAGGGTCTCTGTCCCTAGTCAGGAGGGTTAATAAGGATTATTGTTATACAAAGGAAGGCTAGATGCAGCAATTGTAATGAATCAAGTCTTAATTCTTCAACCAGTGAGCGGTAGAGTGTTTCAAGAGGTTCTAGCACATACCTGTAATTAAATAATTTGCACCTGGGGAAAGATAACATGCCTGGGATTTTTCTGGAAATTTGATTAGACTCATAGCTTTCCTCTTTGAACATACTTGCAGTTATAAAGTAATAATAAAGTATAAAGTAATAATAAGTGCCAGGCAAGAAAAATGTGAGAGGATAATGAACTGACTCTTTAGATGCATGGGAATTTCACAGTCATGATGAGAATTACTTCGAGAGGGGGAAAAAAAAAGCAGAAGCCTACCAGATCATCTTGTTCTAATGATAATATATGTATAGCATGGCCTTTCTACAGCCCTCAGGCAAGAAATTCCATTTAGTAAATACAAGACTTCATTCTGCTTCTGCTGAAAGCAACTGGAGTTTTGGCATAGCCTTGAACTGGAGCAGCTTTGAGACCCTGAGAAACAATAAATACAAAATTCTGAGCAAAGAGCTGGTTCCCTGGAAGCACACACATCAAATATACATATCTTTCCTCCTGCAGAAGGAATGGCTATCTCTAGGCTCCCTTTTTCTCCTATTTACTAGGAAGTTCTTCACTGGTTTCTCAAAAAGCCCCCGGCTGACGTGCAAGCTGGGATGCTCAGTTTGCTTCACAACAAACAGATACCAAAATGTGAAAAAAATAAAATCTTTAAATTGTCATCACTGTTTACTTGCCTTGACAGAGGTTACAAATGTGGCTGGAGAGCAGGGTGCACACTAGAGCCAGGACAAGTGATCCCGACAAGACTCAGTAAGCAACCGGGAGCACACAGACCGAGGGCTTCAGCCCCGCACAAGGCTCCACGGCTGCCAGCAACTCCGGCTTTGGGCAGCGTAGGAGAGGGCACACTCTGGGTTATCTCTTCCCAGCACCACCTCAGCTTTCCAGGATTGGGAAACTGAGCTTGAGGATGCTTCTGGATTATAATTTTTTAATTCTTGGCAGTAACAGCTACTGGAGACTAGTCCATCTTCCCAGAGAAGAACTGGGGACACCAACTGCTCATTCTAACAGCACGCAGAAAACGTGAATTTAATGCCAGAGAACAGGACACATGTTAGGAAGTTTATGTATAACAATTTTAAATGCATTATTAATTGGAATTAGCAATAATTAGATAATTTGACAAATAAAAGTGGTATTAACATTGTAACAAACAAGACTACCAACAACTGTTTGTTGAATAGGACTGGACTATTAAAAGCTTAGACTCACAATAAATTTGAATTACTGGCTCCACACATCAGTGTGTCACTTTTGTACCTGTAAACAAAATTTTGAATCTAGCAGGATGCATGTCCTCTGTGTCCCATGTCCCTCTCATACATTCCCCATCCCATAGCTGCTCCCCTGCCAATGACACACAGCCCAGCAGCCAGCCTTCAGCTTGGCGTGGCACAGCCGTAGAGGTGCCAGGCAAGAAATGGGCAGTGGGAATGGAGCCACGGGCAGGATCAGGAGATCACAGAGGTGACTGGAAGTGGGTAGAAAACAAAACCTTCTTTCTTTTTTTTAAAATAAGGTGTGAGTGACACACACAGTGTGCAAAATGAGAGAGACAATAATCTCTAGTTTAAAAATATGTCGTCTAAAATCTTTGTCTGAAACCTAAATCTGTCAGGAGGAATCCAGACATGGGAAAAACACTTATCTAAGAACAATCTGTCAGTGCTGAAAACCCACTCAGAGCCTCTTTTCAGAAATTCGGGCTTGGAGAGTTTTGCAAGGATATTTTTTTCTTTTTCTGTTCATTACATTGCCAGTGTCTCTGCACGCATAGATGCTCTGTACTGGAAAAGGCATCAAAGGCGCCATGCTCACGGCCCACCCAGCCTGGTTCCGCACCCACAGCCCTGCAGCTGGCGTGGGCTCTGCTCTTCGGCAGTTGCCACATCCTTGCCGGGCGGCTGCAGGCACTGCAGGTCTGCCTGTCCCTGCCCGAGGACTTAATCTGGAGCCCAGAGGAGTCACCACAAAGATCTCCATTGAGCTCGCTGGGCTTCGAATCGGGCTTTTCAACAATCCCCTTTCAGAAAGGTGGCACAGGCACTAATTTTCCATACCAGCTGGTCTGGGAATTATGTGGGGAGGAGATCAGACTTTCATCCTCAGCATCAGTATGTATGTTTTCTGGCAACCCACACAGAAGAAGAAAATGATGTATTATTCTAGACTTTTGAGACAGCCAAATCTCTCAGAAGAAAATAATCTTGTTCCTTTTTCATGAGAACTTATGAACAGCTCATCTTCAAAAGCATCAGTGACATGTCTCATTACAAGTGTCAAGCATCCTATCTGCTGTTTCCTATACTTTTAAAATGAAAGAATAAACTGAAACTTGGAAGCAGCTCTTCAGTCTGCTAAGATGCCATAAAGGAACACCTGAGTTATGATTCCTATGGAGTTCTCTATGCTGCAAACTTCTGGCTTTGTCTGGACCTCTCTTTTAACACCTGTAAAGTATATGCAAACCTGTGGCACAGAAATAAAGCAAGAAAGACTCACTAACCCCTGGTGTTGCTTTCCGATCGAACGTGTACATGCCTGGAGATAAACGCTGTTCCTTGGAGCTCAGACCGATACGAGAGCCTTGCCCCGCGTGTACACAGCGGGGGTCACAAGCAAAGCTTTGCTAAGAAGGAAGGAACTGACCGAACCCACAGGCCTGTCGGTGGCTGCAGCGCGCCCCGCGTGGGACCGCCTCCCCCCGCGTACTCCGCAGGGCAGGTAGCGCCGCGCCTGGGCCTTTTTTATGAATGGAGTGGAGCCCGCTCCCCTCCCTCCGCGCCCCGCCCCGCCCGCGGATTGGCTGCTCCGGATCCTCCCTGCCGCACGTGCAGGCGGGCGGGTGCGAAGCAGCCAATCCGCGGGCGGGGCGGGGCGCGGGGGAGGCGGGGCTGCCGCGGCCGCGGTTGCGGGAGGGGTTCGGTACCGGGAGCCGGAGGAGCCGCTGCGGCCCCGTGGGACCTGGCACCGGGGGATGCGAACGGCCGGATGGCGGGGGGGGTAAGTTATGTTTTGGGTTTTTTTTGTTGGGAAACTGTGTATAACTTGTGCTTGCAACATATATACTCTTACGTAAAGATTTATCTGGTTCAGTGAGTGAAACATTGGTTTCTAGTCAGAATTCAAACCGTTTGGCAGACTGCTGTTGGAAAGATGTCTTTAAGTTTGTTAGAGTGGAAGGTTAACATTTCTGCATCAGGAAGAAATTACTGCTGAAACAGCCAGGAGTATTCAGCCAGCCTGTTTGGAGCAGATGCCAGAAGAGCTAGGAAAAGTTGTACTGAGGTAGGCTCCTCCTCTCTGGTCCTTCAGATCATATCAGGAATAAAAACTGAAAACTAATATAGCTTATTGCATGAAACTGTAGTATTTCAACTCATCAGGATAACCTGCTTTTAAACACACCCTTCCTCAGGAAAACAGGAGAGTCCTCTCTGCTACACCTGCGGTCTTGTCCAAGGCAGCAGCCAATGCTGAGAGCTTCAACGGTTACTGAAAGTAATGTTTTACGGGATAGAGAAAGATCTGAAAGAGAAATTTCATGTTAGAAAATCAGGTTACACCTCCATCCTCTTAAGCTCTTCCATTCTCCCAGGGCATTTGTTCCTAGTGCCTTCCCTGGAAAGAGCAAGGTTCAGGCACGCAGTGGGTCAGGTCAGGAAACTAATCCAGCTGAAAACACTGTTTGTTTAATTTTCTGATGGATCAGCTTTTTTGTTTGATTGTACAGAGACCTGGACATAGGCACAAGAGAAATGGCTACGTGTAGTAAAGGAGAAGAGAGGTCTCCATTCATTGTCCGCATTTAAGGCCATGGTTACCTGATCACTGTGACCTGCTCAAGAGTGCAGATCCTACAGGTAGTCCTTGAGAAATGGGCTTCTCAATCACATGGGCACTTGAGAAAGCCTGTTCGGCTTTTTTAAATTGAATAATATGTAAAAGATTCCTTCTTGCTATCCACCAGTCTGAAGCGTACAGGCTGCAAATCTGATTTGACCCATGCATTATGGCAGTTTCTTGAAGCTCGCCCTCATCTCATGGCAGCAAAGACAAGTTTCCACATGAGAACCTGATGTAAGTTGATGCAGGGAAGGTAATAGGTGGTTTCGTCTGTCACACCACAGCATCCTGTCTCAAGCTCAGTGATGGCATTTCAGTGTAGCATGAATATCGCAACTGTGCTTGTTCAGAGATCAAGGTGGTTCAGCTGGAGCTGACTAAAATCATATTTCTCTGTTACACACATGCTGCATTACCCTTACAGCTTAGTGCCGCTCCGTCTCACTGCCTACTGAGAGCTGCCATGCACCATAAAGAATGACATCCTCAGTATATACTACAGCAGACAATAAAGAGGTGTGGAGTCCTGTGTGCCTTACCCAGGCGTGGGATGAACCTTGCAGGTCTCTTCAGGCCCTCGGTGCCTGTCTGCTCTCCCCCCGCAGAAGCCCGGAGGGATGTAGTCCTGGATTCTCTGTGTAAGCATTAAATCTTTTCTGACTTGTACCAAGCCCCTAGTCTCAGAGATGTTTCGCTGCAATGAGTCCCGTGTGTCAACCATCTTTTTCAAAGAAGGTGAATGATTCCTTTCCCTGCTTTCAGCTCTGCTCCCAGTTTCTTGGCAGCTCCCCAGGTTCATGTCTTGTAGGAAAGTCAGACTGGGACCTGGTCTAGGGCTGGTCCTGATGCTCCCAATACCATCAGCACTGGGAGAACAACAGGGAGCTGAATTGCCCGTTGCCTTAGAGCTGCTCTGCTGTAGGAGAATCCACGAGCATTTGTTACTCTCTCTGTCCTACCCAAGCTTTTTTCACTGATAAATTTGTCCAGAAAACAGCCATAGCCTCTTTTCAAGATCTGTTCTCCTCTCCGTCTTCTGTATGATTCCTCCCTCCTTCCACCCCACCGAGTTGCTTTAACATCCACTTGCTTTTGACAGGCATCCTCTTGTAGGTCTTCCGGTATTCTTGACACTCCCCAGAGTAAGCAGACAAGCCAAAGCAGATTGTATTATGGGAATGCATGGGTACAAACACACTCAGTCCCCTGCACCTGATTTCCATCAGAAAACAGTTGTCTCGGACTCTCGGTGGTGTTTGCAGCCAAGGCCACTGCTGTGACTGAGCGGTGTGTTGGTTTGGGGTCTGCTGGCTGTCTGCTTCAGGCCACCACCTGCCATGCAGCGAGTCGGCTGCCCTGGGTAGCCTGCAGCTCTGCTGTGTGGGAAGGTACCAGGGAGCCTTTTAGCGCTCTGAAAGCTCTGCTTATTAATCCCTCACACTGTGTGAGGTCCATCGATTTGTGCACACAGCCACAGGGCTCGACGGGAATGGCATGTACCAAGCAAACCAGCCACCCTCTTGGAGAATCCGACAGAGCTTCTAAATGACTTTCTCCTCCCATATGTAGCACATCTGTAAATACTGGTGTGCATAGTTAATAGGTTCCACCTAACATCAATAGATCGATGCAACCTAAAATCACCAGAAATATCTAAAAATGGGTACCAGTAAAGGTGAGGAAGCAGAGATTTTTGTCTCTAGGGAATTGTTCTTGTGTATCTAGTGCTGCGTGTTGGTTTGCATACACTGTAAGTGGATCCTTTGTGAGCTGCACGTTTCTTCACTGCTAAGTCTCACCTTTTGCAGGAACGATGGTTTTCTTGCTGGAACTGAAACACTGGAAGCAGGATTCAGTTGCTGTTTGGAGGAGAAAATAGGAGACAGACTAAAGTCAACTTCTGATATGATTTCCAGGTTCTGAATTGCTTTAGAATAATTTCTGGGGTTAGATGCAGACAAAAGCTACCTGTGCTCTTAAAAATGGTCCCCCAAATGGCTCTGCCTTTACATTTCAGCAAAAAAGAACCGGGTGTTCTTGAAGTAGAGGACGAAAGCACCAACAGCACAGCCTTCTGTGGAACTTGGAGGAAAAATGGACCCAGGTGAGAACAAAGAAGGAAAAGCTGATGTGGGATTAAAACAACTTCAAGCCCCAGCTGAGGTTTTCCTACATTTGCTACAGGTAATAACTACCTCTTCTTTCCAGCCTGCCTGTGGAGCTGTTGCTCTTCTTGATATATGAAGGGGTTGAGAGCATGCAGTCCCAAACCAGCCCCTTTCCACTGTGTCAGCTGGAACTGCTCCCCAGTGCTGCCTCTGCCCCTGGGGAGCCCATTGCACCTTAGAGGCTCCCTCCAGCTTTCCGTTTTAAGGTGTTTGTAATGGCAGCTGCATCTTCACCAGCTTCCTAGAGAACCAAGCAGTTGAAGCTGATGGACCGCTTGCTACATGAGCTGGAGTTGTGATCCCAGGGCCTTGAGCTGGTTGAAGACTCAGGTTAACCCACCATGCCTCGCTTGCTGCTTCAGTCATACAGGTCACAGACAATGGCATTTCTTGAGGAGTTTGACCATTACTCTTCCTTGGCCAAACTCATGTCAATCTACCAAGCAAGCAATAGGACCACCTTTAACTGGACAGACAGCCGCATTGTTGAGTGGGAGAAATTTGCCGAGCTGGCTAAATACGAGCCAGAATCCCAGAAACCAACAGTGAAAGCTCTCCTAATTGTGGCGTACTCAGTCATTATCATCATGTCTCTCTTTGGGAACATGCTGGTGTGTCACGTGGTGCTGAAGAACAAGAGGATGCACTCGGCCACCAGCCTTTTCATTGTCAACCTGGCGGTGTCTGACATTATGATCACGTTGCTAAACACGCCTTTTACCCTGGTAAGTGGCCCATTGTGCTGTCCCTTCAGCCAGGAGGTGAGTGTCTCACAAGAATGCTCTGCCTGGTGGTCGCACCCTCTCTATGCATGCTCTTCTAGGACTGAGGCATGAACCCAACACAATCAAGTCTAATAGACAACTCTGCCAGGCCAGTAAAACACTGTTCAGCAGCCTATGGGGTCTCTTTGTTCCGTTAGACTCTGTATCTCCTAAAAGACTAAAGTCTCTCCAAGTGTGCCACCAAACCACTGCGAGAGCTTCTTGGGGAATGCAGAATAAGTGCCTGGATGAACATGTACTTCTAATGTGCACACAGGACAGCATTAGAGAGTCACACTTAAAACTTAGTGGGTCAAAACAACTTGAACACCAGTCGTATTTGGATGACTGGCAGAAAGTAGTCGAGCTTTTCAGAGCTGCCAGCTGGGTAAAGCCTTCAGTGAAAGCTCTCCAGACCCGAAGGTGTGTTTGTGTGACCAAAACTTGATCCACTTTTTCCAGATATAGTTGTTAGTATAATCAAAATGTTATTACCGCTGTCCACAAATGGTGTTTAGACAAATAGGCCAGGAGGGTTGTAACAGCACCACTTGTTTAATCTGTGGATTTTGAGCTTACAAAGTCTTATGTAGAGGCGTTTCAAAATCCAGCGTAGCTAATCACTCTTTGGGTTTCAGATGGAGCTGCCCAGCCAGCCAGCCAAAATCCATGTGCCAGCTCAAGTACAATCCAAAGGGTTTCCCTGTGGATTTGTTTTCAGTACATTTGCTGGCTAATGGCCTGTTGTTTTCCCCTCAGGTTCGGTTTGTGAACAGCACGTGGATCTTTGGCAAGGCCATGTGCCACATTAGCCGCTTTGTGCAGTACTGCTCCCTCCATGTCTCCACACTGACCCTGACGGCCATTGCCCTGGACAGGCACCAGGTAAAATGCCACCCGTCCGCTGTTCCCTTGCAAGGTTCTTCCCAAGCCCCTGTCAGTCTTGGTTGATCCGTGGATTCAAGGTGGCTGAATCTTGGGGATTAGACCCATATCCACTGAGAAGGCTCTAGAGCTAAATTCAAAGACATACCACATGTGTCAGGGGTAGGAAGGCTTGATGGACTTCTGAGGGCTTCTAGGTACGGGCAGGAGGGATAAAACAAAATGTGGCATCATAGGTTCCCCAGAACACTCCCAGACTTTCAGCGGAAAAGGGTGAGAACACCTTTTTCAAGTAGTTTGAAAAGAGCCAGGTCCAACCTAGCCCCCAGGTATGGCAGGGCAAGTTGATTCAAGAGGCTTTGTTTTACATGGGGGGCCTTGAAAGACAGCAGAGCTGACGCTGAGTGCAAAGTGTTACTTTAGCTGTAGACGCAACTTTTCCAAGCTTTTCAGTTTACCACCCAAAACCCATAAAACACCAGTCTGGGCATTCAGTACATCATCAAGCTGCAGGACAGTTGGAGTTCACAGCAACTCTCAGCTCACTGTTTCAGTGAGTAAAAAGAAAATCTGAGACTGGGACTAATGCTGGGCCGGTATAAAGGGGAGCAGCAGAGTGGGAAATGTCTGTTGGAAATACTGGGAGGAGATTTCAGAGCTGTGAGAAGACTGTACCCACCATCTGCCTGCAGCCAGGCTGTGTCAGCTGCCCACTGTGAAAAATGCTCACTGCATTACCAGCACAGGAAAGAGAGGGCAGCCCAGGCCGCGAGCTTATCTCTAGCAATCACTCTCCTTTCCTATCAACCAAATAGTATCTTCCAGACTCTCAGATTTTCTAAGCTCTTTACCTTTTCATCTAACAAATCAAAATTCATAAAAGGTAAGTTAATGCCTCAAAAGAGGGGAGGAGGGCTCATCTTCATGGGTTCAGCCAGAACAGGAGACACTTCTTTATGTAATTCATATAAAATAAACAAATATACCCATAAGTGAAGACACTTGTGTAGATATCTTTTTTTTCCTACCTAATGTAACCCACCATTTAAGGAAAACAGTCCTCACAGAACAAAATAGAAGAAAAAGTTTATTTGAAAGCACTTTTCAGCAGACTGAAAAGTTCAAGGTTTCCCATTTTCCACATCACTCTAATAAGCAGGACATTTTCCTAATCACAGCTGTCATTTTCTTAACAGCATTAGATCATGCCAAAAATTGCCTCTGCTCTGTGCATTGGTGAAGGGACTTTGCTTTCCCGTGAGATAACAGTCACGGTGAAGTCTGTGTTGCAGGTCATCCTGAACCCGCTGAAGCAGAGGATGTCACTGACAAAAGGAGCGCTGAGCATCTCTGTTATCTGGCTGATGGCAACCTGTTTCTCCCTACCACATGCCATCTATCAAAAGCTTTTCCAGTATAACTACAGGTGAGTTATTTCCCCTTCCAAGGAAGCATGAAGAGATCCGATAGCCCTCTGCTGTAGTGGCTCTCAGCTGCTGGAAAGGCTCCCAGGCTTGGAGAAGGACATAGTGGAATTGGTGGGAGTTTGTGTGTGGGTGAAATCTCACTTCCCACAGCAGGGGCTTGGTCCGCTGGAAGAGCCGCCTGGCTCACTGCAGGTCACACACGTCCTCAGGACCTGGGTTTGCTTTCACCATTGCCAAAATGCCTTGATGAGGGGGTGAGTATTACCTCTACAACCTCATGGTGGTGGCAGGGTCCAGGCACAGTTGGGTGGCCAGCGTAGCCTGGTTAGGGCATGGCAGGTTGGTGAGACAAACCTTCTCCAGTGTCATGATACCGTCAGGAGGGGCTTTGTCCTGAGAAGGCCATTTTCTCCCAAGGGCCTGTCCTCTTCTCTCCTCACACTCACTCAGCTCCTTAGACCTAAGAAAATCATGTCTAGCCAACCTGCTCAGACAAGGAGGAAAGAGAGAGCCAAAGCTGCAGTTTCAAAAAGAAAGAAAATAAAATTCCTGATGTTAACACCCGGTACTGACATTGGCAAGACTATACAGAAAGAACAGGGAGGAGAGGACCGCCTTTGTGAGTCAGCAGGGCCATGAATCCCAGATCTCCAAGACTTCATGCGCTGATTCACGCATTTCAGCTTCCTTTCATTTCATCGATCTGGATTTAGGAAACAGGACCAGCCTTCCGTAAAGCTTGAGGCTTCTCTGCCCAATGTTTCATAAACAAGAAAAGCAGAAGAGAAACCTCTACCTCTTCCTCTGCAGTGAAGGGCTGGTGAGAGGAACAGTGCTTTGACAGGGAAGCAAAGCTGTCTCAGAGTGCTGCTTTGCCTTGCCCAGCAGGGAAGGGAGCTCTTTGCTTGGCTGAACACAACAACAGAAGCTATTAAAAGGAGATGAAGTGGAATTTCACATCCACATGAGGACTGCTGAAGTATCAGAAGAAAGCAAAGGTTCTGATACAGAGGGGGAAAAAAGGAAAAAAAAATAAAAGCGCTTATCTTTCCTTCCCTTCCAGCTGGTCTAGTGATGGCATTCATTGCTGGGAAGTCGCCATCTCTACCAGGGAGAGGTATAGAACCACAAGTTTTGGGTTGGTTTGCCCTCACAGTCTTTTGTTCCTTCCTGGTACCCAATCTGTTCTGGTCCTTTTCTCCCCACCAGCCTGTGGCATTGCTCTGACTCCTGGCTAGAAAACAGTCCATAATGCTACACAAACTGGTGTTTTCTGAGGTGGTGTGTCACACTGCTGGTGCCTACATTTCCCGGGAATGCCAGACTGGAGGCCAAGGGGATGATCTTACAGTGAACAGTATTTTCAACCTGAGCGCGGTGTCCCAGGGAGCAGGGTAAGGAGGCAGTAAGAGGCAGCAGGAGAAAGATTTCTATTGTAGATATTCCGCTTCTGTATAAAGGACGAATGTCTTTCTTCCTACAGCACAGCCACTTCCCTCCTGTCAGCATGGCAGAAAGAGTGTTTGACAGCCCGCACAGGCTTTTTATTGCTGTTTGTATACGAGAAGTTACACAAAATGGGAGTGCAATCTGGGCCTTCGCAGCTCTTCCTTATTTGTGCTTGTGATTGATTTGACTGAGAGATACCTCTGCGGGGGATATAATACCTTCAACTGCTTAGACTTTGTAAACAAAGTGCTGGGTTACTCCTCTACTCACATTGCTTCGCAGCTGTGTTCAGGGTATGACTGAACAAATTGCTTATGAATGAACAAACGCCGCTATCTCTTTCGCAGCACCTGTCTCTGTTCATCCTTCAGCACGGCCAGAGGAAACCTAGCCTCCCATCGGCATGAGGCGGCTCAGCAATATAAGGACTTCCAGGGCATGCTATTTTCATCCCTGCTTTCCATTGAATAAAAATCACGGTTGTAATATTGCTTGTAATAGCTCCTGCAGGGCCAGGGACTCCTGAGAAGTCCCACCGGGGAGCTTCTGGGGACAGGAGAACGTGGGCCCCACCAGCATCAAACCTCTCTGGCTGCAGTGCACAGCAGGGTGGCCAAAGTGCGCACTCATACCAGAATTTACCAAAATACAGCGGTCTGTCTGGTTTTGCTCTCAACCAGTTTCTTCCCTGAAATAATCATGAATCTCTTCTACACCTCTGTGCCCCTTCTTTAGAGGGTGAGAGGGAAGGGGGCAGCGAGGGCAGCAACTGGTTTTCTGATTGCCTGTGGGCTCACTCTGCTGCCTGCTCTGTTCAAACATGACTTTAAGCTCTACAAGCACCGAAGCATCGTGCTCCCCAGCCTTCAGCTGCGCTGCAGCGGCTGCAGCCCCGACGCTGTCCCCAGCTCAAGGTGTTCCCCGATTCCCGGGGGTGCAGTGAGGGATGACCGCCCCGCTCCCGCCCTGTCACTTCTGCTCTTTCCCTATGGCTTTGCTTTTCGGCCATGGCCAGGGCAGGTCTGACCCCACGCTGCAGTGTCACCTTGGGCACCACGCTTGCTTCTCCTGCCAGATATCCGGTTGCTTTGGCAGGTCCCCTTCGGCAGGCAGGCAGGCACAGCTGCCTGCAGGCAGGGGCTGGCCTTGCCCATGCTGGCGGTGAGCCGGATCCTGGGGAGAAAAAGGTCAGGAGCATGGTTTATAAAGGATGATTTTCCCTTCTGCGTCAGTTCCCCTCTCGAGCAGCGTCTCCAGGGTCCTCCACGGCCACACTCAGCAGAGCTCTGCTCCCGCACCCTTTGTCATCCCTTCAACAGCCGTGCGCAGGCTCTGCTCGCAGCCGTCTGTTTTCAAGCAATTTTCTATTTGTGGCACAAAAGCCAGCTCCAAGAGGCTGAAAACAGGATATTAAAGATACTAATCAATACTGCAACAAATAATGCAGCTTGATGGGGACTAAAGTCTGTGCTAAATACAAGTGAGCTGAGGACAAGGGTTGAACAGAGAAGGGCAAAATGGAAAAAGAGAAAGGAAAAGAGGAGAAAAAAAGGAAAGAAAAGAAGAAAACATCCATTGGAAATAAATGTGCGAGTGCTCCTTTCTTGTACTGTTTCATCACTTCCAGTCACCTGCTGCGGTATGCGGAGGGGACATGTGGTGCTCTTCAGAGGGTGCTGGGGTGCTTCAGCTGAGAGCCACTGCCAGCCAGAAAAATGCGAACAGAGCCTGGATCCACTGGGTTGAACGGGACAGATTGCTGAAGTGCTGTTAAAATAAGCTATTGCATATAGTTAAACTCAGTTCTTTTGTTAGCCAACCATTGGAAGTTAAACTGTCAGGCTTATGTTAAACTTGGGTTAAGTGACCAGGTTTTCTAATCATCATGCCTGTTTTAAGATATAGCAATAAGGTTTTAACAGCCAGTCTCCTGAAAAGCTGATGGAAACGGGATGGTCGGTATGGGAAGTAAGGAGTGCTGTCCGTGTCCTGTCTTGCCTGAGAGGCTTTCACATGGCTCCCAGCCTCCAGCAGCCCCTTCCTCTTCCATCCATAATGGCTTTGACTTCCCAGCTGGTGCAGCAGTGCTGCTGGCCAAGGGTGTCCTGTACCTGCTCGGGAGCACGGAAAGGCGGGTGTACCCGTGTAGGGCATGGACTGCAGATCCAACCTGGTAAAGACAAGCCAGAGCTACTGCAAGCGTGCTGCAGCAGTGATCCCAGCGTGTGCGGTGACTCTGCTGTGTCCCGGGAAGATCGGGTCAGTTGTGCTTGGCCAGACAGCATTTCCCACAGCCCGCGTGCAAGAGGAGTAACACATCCCAGGTTGGATTTCTGGGTGGGCACATTCCCCGAAACCTGGGCGTAACGTGTCCTTTTTCCAGGTGTGTAGGGATTGCCTATGGGACTGGAAAAAAGCAGGAGTTAGGTGGGTCTCCCCCACTGCCCTCTTTCCTCCTGCACTGGGTTTTTGGGGCAGAGGAGACCAGCACTACCATGGCTCTGTGCCCACGCACATGGGGAAGGGGCAGACGCAGCCAGGTCAATGCTTCTTTCACAGTAGCCCCTTTTGTAAGAATGGGCCACCAGGGGTGACTTTTGCCATGTTAAGGGGATACGAGGGACTCATTCAATTAAAATCAACTGCAGCTTCTAAGAGGAAACTTCCGTTTGTCTTTCTAAGAATTTCTTTTATCAGACAACACAATTTAAGGGGAAAGGAGGTAACACTACACAGTAGCCAGGCTTATCCTTGGTAAGACAGACATAGAGAACATAATGAGAAGACTTTCTGGGAAATAGAGGTTTGGCTGAGCTTTGTTTTGTTGAGGTGAGCAATATCTGGCCTTCCTCTGTCTCTACTACAAATCAGAGGAGGTAGTTGTGGGTGGTTTGCCAAATTGGCAGCATCTGTTTGCACAGCAATGGTCACATGCTATATATGTATTTCTTTGTTTTTCAAGGGAAGCCACAGTCCGGAGTTTGTGCCTCCCCGATTTTCCTGAGCCTGCAGAGCTGGTCTGGAAGTATCTGGACCTGTCTACCTTTCTCCTTCTTTACCTCCTGCCTCTGCTAATCATCACTGTCACCTACACGCGCCTGGCCAAGAAGCTGTGGCTCCGCAATGCCATTGGAGACATCACCACGCAGCAGTATATCACCCACCACAAGAACAAGAAGAAGAGCATCAAGATGCTGATGCTGGTGGTGGTGGTCTTTGCTGTCTGCTGGTTCCCTCTCAACTGTTATGTGGTGCTCATCTCCAGTCTAGGCATCAAGACAAAGAACTCCCTCTATTTTGCCCTGCACTGGTTTGCCATGAGCAGCACCTGCTACAACCCTTTCATCTACTGCTGGCTGAATGAGGGCTTCCGCTCAGAGCTCAAGTCCCTGCTCTGCATGTGCCAGAAGGTGCCTCAGACTCAGGACAACATGCTGCCACCCGTGGTTACGTCCTGCCGCGAGGCGTGGATGGAGCAGGCCAGGTACAGGAAGGCACCTGCCTCGCAGACCATTTGCTCCACCGTAAACATCCAGACGGCCAACACAGACCTGTGAGCCAAAGGGCCGAGGTGAGTTAGCTGGATTTGGTGGACATCAAAGGGCGTCTCCCTGTTTTGCCTCAGGAATTGACATTACTGCTCTGGTGTTTTACTCCAGACTTTTGTCTTGTATCACTGTAGCACCCCCTTTACTCAGTGCAGTGGGAGCAGAGCCTCTCAAGCACCCTCCCTGTGAGCCCACAGCTGCAGCTGGTCCAAGGAGCAGATGTGTGTGCAGGGGACATGGAGGTCCACAGACAGGGTGATTTGCTTTTGGGTGTTTTCCATCTTATTACTAGCAGAGGGAGTGAGACTCAGGTTTCCATTGTTGCTTGTGCTGTCCCAAGTCGCTGGCCTGTGTCAGAGCTCGTAACATGTGCCACGACACCAACGGGGCTTTGCAGAGCAATAGAAACAGACCTGGTCTGACATGTGTTCGAAGGAAGGACTTGGACATCCAGGTTAACTCTGTCCATGTGGAGTTTCACCAGAAAATTTATACCAAAGCCTCCCAGGAGAGGTAAGGGTCAGTCAACAGCAATTTCCCCTTCAGACGGTGCTGCTCCTCCTCCCCTCGCTCCGTCTGCCCACTTCTCCTTCTGCCGCTGCTGGAGCTGCAGAGCCAGCAGCGGAAAACGAGCCCCGTCCGAGAGGGGAGCAGGAACGCGTGCTGGGCATCGGCGGCAGCAGCCTCAGATGGCACTCAGGCAGACCAATTTAGTCCCTTGAGAATTCCATTTTGTTTTTATTATAAATATATTAATTCAGGAAATAAACCTACACTGGCACTAAACAAAAGGCCACAAAATATTTCATCAGGACTGTAGCATTCACTAATTGAAGAATGAAATCATTCTGCATAATTACTAATTGCTGTAAAAGAGTTTCATTAAAACAACGGAATTGACTCTGACTAAGGAGGAAGGTTTTGTTTACAGTCCTGGGAAAAATACAGTTTAATTTAGCCACGCTTAGGGAGGCAGGTGAAAAAAAGGATACAGAACAAAGGAAAGATTTAGTACACGAGAGAGAGAAAAAAAAAGAAAAAGACAGGGAAAAGAGACATGAAAGGCAGAAAGAAACCAGAATTGCTACGTGATTTTGCAAGCCGTGTGGAGCAGTGGCTGGGCACTGGGGAGCAGGAACTGGACTTCTCCCAGCTTTCCTGGTTGAGCTTGAGCAAGGGACTTCTCTTACTTGGAGAAGACAGACAAAAGATGGGAAACATTTATTACTTACTTATCCATCCAGACTATGGGTTGAGTAGTTATGAGTCTTTTGCAGGAGTGAAGCTATGTGTGTTTTGAGCCCTGACAGTTCCTGGGCAATCCTTCAAAACTGGGTGCTGGTGACCGGTACATGCCGCAATGGTGACAGAGGGGCTGTGGCACGGACCAGCTGGAGTGGTTCATCTCTGGTCCTCAGGCCTGAAATTCCTAGGGAAACTCTGTACTCATAGCAAAAAACCCAAACTAACTGCTTTGCATAAAAAGTAGTCAGCATTGGTGTGGCCTCACCTTGAGTACTGTGTGCAGTTCTGGGCCTCACAATTTAAGAAGGATGTGAAGGTCTTTGAATGCATCCAGAGGAGACAACAAAGCTGGTGACGGGGCTGGAAGGAATGTCCTATGAGAGGCAGCTTAGGACTTTGGGTTTGTCTAGTTGGTGAAAACCAGGTGATGGTTTTCAGTAGTTTAAAGGCAGTCATGGATGCTCGAGGTCAGGGATGCTTCTGGTCTACCCTGGCAATAGCCCGAACTGAGTTTCTGCCTGGGGATGAGGCAGGGGGGACCCGGGTCGCTGGCAGGGATGAGGACGTGGTCCCACCACCTTCCTGGGGGAGGATGAGACAGACTGAAGAAGGGAAACTAAGGACTGATTTTTTTTTTTTCCCCATTTGTGCAGTGAGAAGGAACAGGAGAGAACAGAGAGGATGTCCTCACTTCCAGGCCACTTGACCCCACTCGGCCACATCCCTGCACCTCAGGGTGCACATCCGTGCAACAGCTGCACAAGGAGAAGAGAGCAGAACATCATGAGTGGCAGCAGAAATGGATGAATACATGATCCCGGAGACACTTCACTTGGAAAGTAACAATTATTTGAAAATGGGAATTTAAGGCAGCCTGCCGCTGAGTTCAGGCACTGCCTTCTCTCTGTGTAGAGCAGGAATCATTTTCAGTTGACAAACATCGTTGTGAGTTTTTCAAAATGTTAAAAGCATCTCTAATTAATGAGCATCACCTCATTTAATTATGAAGAGAAGCTGTCACTTGCCTTTTTACTGTTCTTCCCTCCTCATCAACATCTAGTGAATGGCCCTCAAACTACCATGTGTTCCACTTTATTAAAATATTATTTCTTCCCTGTGGAAAGGTGTATGTCAGTATGGATTTTTTAGTTTCCACTACAGAAATGTAGCAGCCTGTTTCTACTCAAATATCTTCAGAAGTTTAAGAGCCTTTTTCCCAACAATTACAAAAAACAGCATCCTTCATCCTTCAGTTGCTGTAGCACAAGTTTTTAGCACAAGATGAGGATGTCGATGAGATGCAGTCAAAAGGTACAGTGGATGGGCTACTCCCAGCAACTGGAAAGTTTCCTTCGTGAGCGATGGCAGCCTCAGGGCAAACCAGGAGATGGCCACAAAACGCCTGGGAGGTGCTGTGTCTTATGGGCTCAAGAAGGAAAAAAATCCTAGGAGGTCCTACTTTAAAAGGACTAACTGGAAAAAGCCTCCCCCTTCCTCAGAGTCCAGAACAGGGATGAAAAATCAGCAGAAAAGAAAGTTCAGCAGTGGTTGTGTAAAGCATAGAATCACCCAGGACCTGGTCTGGACGCAGGAGGGAACAGCCCTGTGGCACCGAGACCCCCACTTGGTGCTTGCTCTAGATCTGGAGGACGTGATCTGGGCTATTGAGCTTCTCTGATATGCTCTTGCAGGACCCCTTCAGAAAACAAGGTTTAAACTCACCATTTGCCAGTAGGTAACAGGATTCATACCAAGTAATAAGTAAAAAAGAGTACCCATCTCTCTAGTGCCGTAGCAGTAGTGCTGCGTGAACTGTGTTCAGTTCAGCAGTTAATAAGGCAGACGCAGAGCTTGGTTAGCTGTGATTCATGGGCTTATTTGCTGTTCACAGTCATTCAGCTGATTCAGATAGATACTCATGAAAAATACCACTGCTGTCACGGAAAAACCATGCAGAGTTTAACAAAACCACTCCCTAAAATTTCATCCTGGACCAGCATATTCTTTATTTGCTATGTTTTGTTGCTGCAGACAAAACTTTCCAGGACTCTGAATAACACCTGCAAAGCAAACATTTTACAAAACAACAACAGAAAGTGGAAAATCACATCCTGCCTCCCCAAGGCTCTCTGTAACAGCTCGGGGAGCTGTGCGTGACCCAACACCCAAGTGGCAGCGCTAGCATGGACTTCCAGCCCCATGGACAGCACGTTGTTCTCAGTGTGCCTTTCCGTAGGCTGCTGTATGATGCACTGTGCACACAAAACTTGGTTTCTGAAGAGATACTTCTATGTTTTCTTTCAATGTACATATTATATCTTGGGCTTCTATGAAATAACCATAGCAACAACATTAACATTGATATCTTCCATGAGGAATATTAAGCTATGGCTCTCGCTGTGATTCTGAAATGACACCTACCTCGCTGTTGGCAAATTCTGGGGTACGAGCCAAGCCGCGGATTAAATCCGGTCCCCAGGGCTGTTTTACAGTGCAAGATGGATAGACAGAAATTTTCAGTAATTTCTTGAGATCTTTGTCCAAGAATGCTGGTACAGACTGGCTGCTGGTTTCCTCAGAAACAGCCAAATTTCTGGGAAGCAACAAGCAAACTGTGGAGTTGTACCTGCCTGTCATCTCTTTGATAGGAGAGCTGTTCTGGGAGCCTCTGTCATGTCTAGTGGCTATGGGTGAAGTAGAAGTCTCTTAACCTTGTGTTGAGTCCATCAGTAATATTTCTTAGATTGGGTTTTTTCCTTCCTTTCTTTCTTTAAATGGCTGCATAATCTTTTTTTCTGGAGGAATCAAAGACCTCATTCCAAAGAAGTGGGTCTCTCTTCATACTCCCTTGATCTAATCCGTGTAGTTAGCTATCTCTTGCTGTGAAAAATAACCTAGCTGGTTTTCCTTGGATCTGTCAATTGTAGCATCTCTTCATTGCTGAATTTTTCTCCCCTAAATGGGCATGATGTAAGAACTGACTGTATTGCATCTTCGTAATGGCTTAGCTATCTAGACCGGTAATTACCGATGCCTGAATGAGATTCAAAGCCTCGCACGCTTTGCTCGTTGCCTCGAGGCTCTTGCATCTCTTGAGGATGCCCTGACTAACACAGCAGGACTCTCTCAGCAGCATTCAGGCAAACGATAGGATGCACAACATAAAAAAAAAAAAGTTGAAGTGAGCTGTGTTGTTTGACTTGGGCATGGAACAGTGACTGAGGGGCAAGAGATTATATCTTTGCGGAACTACAGGCACAAGGCTTGCTGTGGCTTACCTAGCCAACGTCTGGAAAAGAGAATCTAAGAAATTCTGCTTTTCCTGAAACAGGTCAAAGTTTGAGCAAAATCAGCAGGTAAATAGATGCTTAAACATTCATTAATTTGTCTTCAGACATGCCGCTCGCCTGTGGGAATGGCTTCCTGTGGCACCGGAGGCAGCCCAGTGTCCAAGATCAATAAGACCAAGGAAGAGCTTCCAAAAATAGGACCACCGCTGGGTGTTTTCCTCCCTATTCCCAGCAGGGCTGCGCTAGCTGGCTGGTGTGTGTTTTGTGCACAGAGACCTGCCCTGGCCAGGGCAGCCCACGGTGACGTGCAGGCAGCAAACGTGGCACGGTTTGCTCCCTGCAGCCCGACAGTGTGGGAGCCTGGAGGCCGGAGATCTGGGTGGGAGTGTGGGGTGCGAGACAAGTTCTCCAGGAAGCCTGTGCCATCCGGACAGCCTTCATCCTGCTCATGCACTGTAGACCGAGCCATCACCCTATGCCTTTGGTGGCTACGGTGTTGCTGTCTTCGGCAGGCAGGTGACTTGAACATGTCCCTTGCAGGCAAAAGCTCAGGAAGCAAGACCCCAAGGGTGAATTTGGAGGGCAGATTATTAAAACAGTGAGTTACCAGAAGTCTACTCCAGAGAAACTATTTGAGCACACACAAATCAGTACACAAAGATTCAACAGAGACATGTCTGAGTGATTAACAACCCAGATTTATTAAGGTTAGCTCATGCCGAATGCATCTAACTGCCTTCAGCATAGCTGCTGATGAAGACGATAACAGGGAACACAGTGCAGGGGATACCTGAATTCCAGAGACAAATCCCCTTATATAGCCCCATCACATAATGAACAAAGAAACCACAAAATGCCAACTAGATTAACAAAAAGCAAGCAGAAAAAAAATCCAGAATGAGTCAGAAAATTAGCTCAGGAAGGAGAAACAGAATACAATTATCATCAGTTAGCTCTTCAAGTGGAAAACAGTACCGAGGGGCTGTCCAAAGCATGCTGAAGGAGTAAATGGAAACGTCCCCAGTTAAATCCAGATCAAGTCCTGGGAAGTGGGCATACAGCTAGGTCAGTGTCAGAGACCATCCTCTTGCACTGAGCTATAACTCAGCAGATTGGGTCACTCCCAGACCAGGGGAAGAAGAGGGAGGAAAAAGCCCGACCCTCGCCCAGGAGGCTCAGGTGCAAAGGGCACACCCAGAATTAACACTTGGCAGATAATGAGCAGACACTCTCTGCCATGGGCAGCAAAAGAGAGTCTCTCCCTCAAGTCGGGGCAGATGGCTCTACCCTCTCACCGACTGCGGAGCAAACATGCCTGCTTCCCTCCAGCTATTGCCTCCTGCGCTGCGGTAGGGAGAAAAATGCTTCTGATCTCCCCAGACTTTGGATGAAGCCCAAGCAGGAATACTGACAGGGTAAGGGCAGGTTTATCACGCCAAGCACTGTGCTGCAGTCAGCTCTCAGTTTAAAGATTCAAGGCTTTTCACAAAGCTGCCCCGTCCCCCGTGCTCAGCAGTAATCCCTACCCAAATTCCAGTATATATTCCTGAACTGCTCCCCCGAGCTTGATGTCCAAGTGCTCCCAATGCACACACCTTTCCAACAATGACTGCACCGCTTGGCTCATCCTGATGAGCTTTCTGTGCCGAGCAGATATGTCAGGGGCACTCTCTTTGCCAAGATGTGTTGGCAATGCTGCGTTTCGGGTGTCTACGTTGGAACAGGACTCAAGTCCTTTGGGGTCACTGTCTGACGGGACAAGGCAGGAGTGCAGGAGCAGATTCCCAAATGCTGCTGCAGCTCAAACGAGTGCCTGAGCGATCCTCCAAATTGTGTTGGAGAAGGTAGGTGCCAGCGGGTGGGAGGGAATTGAGCTGACACAGCCGGAGCAGGGAGGTCTGCAAGCGTCCGTGCCTGGTGCGCTGCACTGAAGCAAACCCTTCCCTGGGAGTTTGCTGGAAATCTCCCCACACAGCAAATGAAAAGCACTTCTTGCCCTGTCCCCCCTCCAGTATTTTTTTCCTTTGCCCCAGTAATAAAGGTTGAATTAATGCATTTGGCCCTTGTAATGAAGTTTTATTCTCCCGTGAGCCCATATTGTCTAATAATGCCAAATCGCGTGAGGACACTGCTCTCTGCAATGAGCTGTTAGTGCAGAGCAGCTGTCACTTATCAGAGGTGAGAGGAAAAAAAATAGTAATAGAAAAACTGAAAACCCAACAGGCTGAGTCCTGCAGAAACCACGTGTCTGATCTTACAACACAATAGTCTGTCACTTGAAGAGACTTTTCCATGACAGCCCTTGTAAAAATCTCCTTGGCAGATAAGAACAGATGAATTGCTTTATAAAATCAGATTCATGGACCATCTAATTTGTCTGCTGGAGACAAAAACAATTTCTTTATGGGGTACCATATGGGACAATTATAGAGAGTGTCCCCATTAATGGAATCTCTGCTTATTGCCTTGCGATTAACGCTGCTTCAGAACATAAAGGTTTTTATCCTCTCCAAGCATCGTCTCTATCTAACCTACACCCGTATGCTTTTAGTCTATACGTAAGTATCTAATACATACTGTGTCCTGGCAGGTTGTTGAACCTCGGTGGTCTCTTGCCCCAAGGATTTCCCCTCTGCAAGGATCTTCAGTTGGTGTTTGTAGCTGAAAGTAGGACAGTGATTTTCAAAACATCATTTTTGACAGTTTCATGCCATTCTGCCAGAACTGCAGCCCGGTCAGCACAAGTCGTTGCTATTTCAAATCTACACTTGTAGCCAATTTGAGTACCGTAATCAGTGTGATTCCAAGGTGGTGAGACTTTGGGTGTTGTTAGGAGATAGTTTATGACACGCGATAAAAATGATGGCAGGCAAGTTTTAGAGCAACAGATTTTGTTCCTTTTTTTGAGATGGAGATGATATTTGCTTGCTGCCGCATTTTGTCTCAGGCAATTTCCAACAGGAATTGAGTGATCAATTAACCAATGGCAGCTTTTTTCTCCTTCCACTGCTCATTTTGATCTTTTCCTGGTGATACATGTCAAACAAGGCAGAATTCAGAATTATAAGGAGTTCCTGGATCACCCAAAACTGCCATGATGGCTTTACCACAAAGTTCAGTTAATAAGAAGTTGCAATAGAGTGGATGACTCTGGGCTATTTTGGACATTTTTATTTCCTTCTGGACTGTGACACATTGCTTGGACCTTTCACATTAAGGTTAATAAACTAAGTCCCTCCTAAAGACTGGAAAGGAATCAAGTTTTAGTTTTTACTATTACGATATTTCTAGGATTCCCTTCACAGTACATTGTCTTTCCTGAATCTGTCTTTACAGGTCAGCTATTTAACAGACTATCTTAATTTTCTACCCTGTTCTTGAACTAAATGTGGCTCTTGCTCACAAACAGTGAATGATGTCGACAGTTCCCTGCGTGGAGATGCCGATAGCTATGGCTCCAAGTAAGTACTTTAATGCAGGGTCCCCTCTTTATGTTCACATTTCTACTGCAAGCTACAGATTTTTTTCTCTTTGTTAAAATTGAGGGTTAATTTTAAGAAACCTAAAGCTAAAGGTGACTTGAACATAAGGTTACCCTCTGTTCTATTTAAAAGAATTGTATTAAATTGCATTACCTTGCCCTCTGTTTAGTGGAATATAAGTATTTTGTTGTCCTTCACAGCTTGCAGGGCATAATGTAGAAATATATTCATCCTCTAGGTGAGCTGTAATGATTAACATAGCTAATAAAGACCATGAATGTTTAGCAATATATTCGGACATCTCAGCTGGTGGACAACTGGCTGAACACAAGCCAGCAGTGTGCCCAGGTAGCCAAGAAGGCCAATGGTATCTTGGCGTGTATCAAGAATAGTGTGGCCAGCAGGAGTAGGGAAGTGATCGTGCCCCTGTACTCAGCGCTGGTGAGGCCGCAGCTTGAGTACTGTGTTCAGTTTTGGGCGCCACAGTATAGGAGGGACATTGAGGTGCTGCAGCGTGTCCAGAGAAGGGCAACAAAGCTGGTGAGGGGTCTGGAGAACATGTCTTATGAGGAGCGGCTGAAGGAATTAGGATTGTTTAGTCTGGAGAAGAGAAGGCTGAGGGGAGACCTTATTGCTCTCTACAACTACCTGAAAGGAGGTTGTAGTGAGATGTGCGCTGATCTCTTCTCCCAAGTAACTAGTGATAGGACAAGAGGAAACGGGTTCAAGTTGCACCAGGGGAGGTTTAGGCTGGACCTTAGGAAAAAATTGTTCATGGAAAGAGTTATCAAACATTGGAACAGGCTGCCCAGGGAGGTGGTTGAGTCACCATCCCTAGATGTGTTTAAAAGTCGTGTAGATGTGGTGCTTAGAGACATGGTTTAGTGGCAGAGCTGGTAGAGTAGGGTCAGTGGTTGGACTAGATGATCTTAAAGGTCTTTTCCAACCTAAACGATTCTATGATTCTGTGATTCTATGATTCTGTGAAATGGGAACAGGTTGAAAATGAACTTTAAGCTTATTTGATCCCCAACATTCTAAAGCCACAGGCACCATCGTGGTCCTCCTTCCAGTAGTGCGGGATGAGCAACTTTTCATGACTTGCTGGTGCCCATGTGAAATACTTCTGGTGAGAGGCTGGAGGATTGTATCTTTAAACTGTACATTGAAAATATAAAGTTTAGTGCCCTACATTTCTGGTTAGCTCTGGGGGCATCAATTCTAATTTAAGGACAAATTTTTATTTCATTTATGTGTGATTCATGGTGCGGATAGAGAAATGGAGGGACAGAAAAAAAAAGAGGAAAAAATCACTCTGGAGGTTAGTGACAAACCCAGCTTGGGTGTGCAAGACCTTCCAGTGGCAATTCCTACACTTGTTCCCTGAGCTCTGTCCATGCACCCTGGATGAGCATCCCTCTGACCCCTCTGGGTGCTGATGGGCCGGTCAGAGCCCTGTGCCCAGCCTGAGCCCTGCAACTGCCCAGCAGTTAGTTTTCTGCTGTTAACTCAATTTCACAGGAGGCCAGAGAGAAATAATGGGTTCCTGGGGTTTTGGCCAGGGAATTAGCAGCTAAAAGACACTCATTTTAATCCTTGGTGCAATCCTGCAAAGCAATCCTTGCATTTTAAAGCAACGAGGTTGCTAAACCCTGCAAGTGATGATAAAGGGAGGCTGGTGACCTCAGGAAAAAGGACCGGCTATGTTTTGTGCTCTTCTTTTCCTCTAAACTCAAACATTATAAAATCCAGCTGGCTCACATGTTCTTGCCACATGAAAGGTTATTTATCACTGCACCCTCTAAGTCTTACCTGATTATGACAGAAGAGCTTGCTCAAGGAAAGGACAGATGCTTCAGCTCCAGAACAGGCTTTAAAGGAAGATTCTTTCCCTTTCCTTGTGGGTGATTTCACTACTCAGCCCTACTGCCTGGCTCCCAGTGCCTGGCCCCCCGCCCAGCCAGCTGTGGCACAGCTGGCCCCACGGGAGCCCTGTGCACAGGGAATGCATGCCTTTGGGAAAGGCACCGCATCGCAGGTGTGCCCAGGAAAAGTCTGGCCCACAGCTCAGATGATCACTTGCAGACTGGTATAAAAAGGGGTTAGTAAAAAAAAAGAAAAAGGAGGACATTGGCAACATCAGCTTGGCTAATATCCTGTGTTATAGAAGTTTAAAATAGCACAGAAAGCCTAAATATCACGTAGTTTTCCATGATTTTTATTCTCCATATTGTTGGGAAAAGTAAAGCTCTTTTAGAAACTTTAAGAGTTCTGTTTTACAACTTTTTATCTGTTTGCTCCTTTGAGCACTTATCATGGCGAGACAAAATGTTTGGTAAGTGAAGAACACTGATGGTATTTTTATTATCTTAGAACAGCAATAGAGTAGGAAATAAAACACAAGCTGTGCACAAAGCCAGGGAACTAAAAGGAGGAAAGGCAGAGGGAAAGGATGCTTTACGCTAAAGGTATCATTCACAGAAGTGCATCGTGCAGGTGGTTGGACCCAAACAGAGACCTGTTCATCTGCACAGGCAGCTGAGGAGCTTGGCTGGTTTCACCAGAGCCAAAGGTAGCGCTGACAGCACTTTGTTCATCATCTCTTTGCTGGACTCCGAATGGCGATTCCCCATTTGGCACCCAGCGTGTGGAAAGAAAAACGGTCACCCCATTTAATGGCAGTCTAGTTCCTGCTTGTAGAAGATGCTGAGATCTTCTTGGAGCTCCTCTCCATGGGGAGAGGGGGAGGTGTGTGGACACAGTGTCGCAAACCAGCAAAAATGGAGCGGGAAGGGGGAATGCCTGCAAATGTTGCTGCAGGTTGTGTCCTCATTGCCACGGGCTGCTGGTACCTCCAGGGAATCACCCCGGAGCCTGCGTCTGCCTTTGCCTGAATGCAAAAGCAAAGTGTTTGAGGAAGTTATGCTGGGTTTTACCAAAATATTCTGCTTCAAAACATTCTAAAACATGGCTGTAAAGAACATCAGACAGGAAAAAAAGTAGGAAATTAAAGATATCCATGAAAATTGGCGTTCTTATGCCTATCCATTATGCTACAGGCATTGCCATTTTCAGCTAAATGTCAGCCAGATATGATTAATGAGAACTTATATTATGCATATGTGTGCGAAAAACGTGTTTTCCACTAACCCCATTCTTGGGAAAAGCTTAATTCTTTCATCTGGAGTTTTCCAATAAAAACATGATTAGTCTGAAGCAGACAGAGTATAGTAAAAATCCATGGAAGTTACTTACGCGAGGCAAAGTCAACGGCCATGAAAACCAGAGCTCTGTCCTGGAAAGTAGTGCTCATGGCACCTCGCATCCAGCTCTGTCTGGTGTGTAACGGCCAAGTGACGACGTGAACCTTCAGTGCTCACAGCTCTTCTGCAGATGCCTCCTGCTTTCTCCCCTTGTAGCCCCCAGGCTTTCCACCCCGGTTTACCTCTCCTGCATCCCACCTCCCGCAGCCTCTCCTCCCTGCTGAGCTCAGCCAGGCAGTCACTGCTATCCCCCTGCGCTGGTCTTGGCTTGTGCCACACTGGTAACAGCCTCAGTGGCCAAGCCTGAATCGATTTACCTATTCTTTCTGAAGCCAAGTTGTCAAATTTTTTGCTTTGCCTTTGCATTTCCCCTGGTCATTGCAAAGGAAGGAGAGACTGAGGGTGAAGGCGGGAGGAAATGCAGTATTTCCCTACTTGTTGTTTTAAGCATCGCTAATATATTCTCTGCTCCCCCTCCCTATACAAGTGGAGGATATGAGCCTTTCCTCCACTACGTTTCATATATGTATTATATATATATGTATACACACACACACTGCAGATGCTAGGATGCCATCCTCCATTTCAAACACCTTTCTGTGGCACAAGAGCCACGGGACAGGAGCATGTCTCCGTCGGTGCCCGGGGTAAGGGGGTGCACGCTTTGGGAGGACCCTCTAGGACGCAACCAGGGTGAGACCTCAGCGAGGACACAGAGCAGGTCACAGCCTGCCCCACTGTGCCAAGGGAGCGGTCCTCCCCGCCTGCCCCGGGTCCTGCGGCATCGGGGTGGGTGCAGGGACGGAGCCCCCCAGCTCAGGGTCGTGTCTGACCCCGGCCTTAGGAGGTGGCCAAACACTCCGAGGCATCATGTGCTCGTTGCTCCCACTTGTTTTAAATTAACTGTAGGAGGTAAGAAATTATGAAAATTGGCCCTATTGTTTTTGTATTTGATTGGAGTATTTATTTGCAATCCACTTACTCCTTAAAACCAGCTCAGAGGAGGATGTGAGGGGGAGTTTGAAGAGGTATTGAATGGGTTGCAAAAACACTTTATTCTTTGCTAAAGCGCTGTCCCCCAATGCAGCCGCATTCGAATCCAAAATCAGCCCATTATCCAGTCTATTGGCTCCCGTTAACATAATAATTGTCACACAGAAATAGGCTGGCCAGTCTCAAAAAACCTCATTTACCACCAGGACTCAGGGAAGGAATACAGGGATTTCACTGGGATAATAATGTATTTTTGACAGACAGTAATAATTATTAGCATCAGACTGTGCCTAAGGACAAAGAGTGTTTGTTTTTCATCAACAAGGTTTTATGATGGGAGCTGCAATGTTTTTCCTTAAAAATTAACTTCGGCTGCCAATAAAAGAAATCAGGCTCCTTTTTTTTTTTTTTTGTGGCTGTTGTTGTTGCTCCCAGTTTGGTTCCAGTTCAGAGGCGTTGCTCTCATTAATGTCCCCCTAATCCTCTAAACACTACACCCAGTTCTCCAGCCCCCTGTCCACAGAGCCAGGGCAGCGTGGGCCGGGGAGGGGGGTGTTCTCTTCTTCAAATTTGGAGGGAATCAAATGGCAGAAACAGTCCCCCGGCCTGGGTGCAGGTTCGCCTGCCCAGCAAAGCTGTGAGGTGACATTTGCACTTACTGTGCAAGTGATGCAAAGCAGCCGGAGATGCTGGCAGCCCAAACACATGCACTGTGAAGCTTTTTAGCTGCTTTTTGAAAACTGCATCTGGAGAGACCCTGTGAGTCAGCCCACAGGTTTGACAGGTGAGTTTGGAAGGTAGAAGAAAAATAAATGTCTTTCTCCTGGCAAACACGTTCAATAATTCAATAATGTGCTGTAAAATGTGTGTTTTCATTCACTTGTAATTGCCCTTGTGTCCTGCAGAGAAGCAGTAATATGAGAACCAGGCACGCAAGGGAAAGCTTGTGGAAAATACAGAACGGGAAAATCAGAGAACAAACAATAAAAAATCATCTGTGGGGAAGGAGAGGAAAGCGAAGAAGGAAAGAAACTTGGGACTGGAAATTCAGTTCTCTCTAATGGATTTAAGTCTTCATTTTTAGCAACCGAAATATAATCGACTGTCCTCTAGCCCCTATGCAGAGGAGACAGGAGCACATAGAATTGGTGCAGAGAGGATTTAAAAGCTTCAGTGCCACAATTACTCTGTCAAGGAGAGCAGGGGGGTGTAGGGCTGAGCAAGATGAGCCCAGCGGGAGAAGTGGTTTATTACAGCGCTAAGTGCGACCGATGCCTATGGGCACGAGTAATTCCCACGCGAGGAGCAGCAGCAGAGCAGAAGGGAGCTGAGCATCACCTGGGCCTGTCCCCTCTGACATGAAAATGAGCTGAAATTTAATTACCGGCTTTCTCCTTGAGTTCACCCCTGTGAATCCCCTTCTCTCCCTGCCATCGTTCCCCTGCGGTTTCTGCTCTTTCCCTCTCGCACAGGGAGGCTGAAGAGTGGAGCCGGACCCTCTGCCATAGGCAGCCGCTGCATCGTTGCTCCCACCCCTCACCTAGAAGTCAGTGCAGCATCTCGCCACTGCTGCTGGGCATGGGGGATGCTCAGGGCACGGCCCTGGCTCTGCTCCCCCCGCCAGCAGGGTCTGTGCAGCCAGGGACAACCTGGCACGCTGGGGCACCAGGCTGAGAGCAGGGACCAGCAGTAGGTGCCAGCATGGGGAGAGCCAGCAGCACATTCCCCCCCTCCTTCCTCTTCTCCATGGCTGTCCCACCCTTGAATCCAAGGACAGCCTGTCACAGATGTTTGAGGGAAACCTTTGGAGGAACATACTGGTAAGCCTCCAAGTCCAGGTGTGGTTTGGTGCCCGGCTGCTCACCTAAATTCTGCCAAATTATTCATGCTGGATAAGTAGATGTTAATGACTTGGCTTAAGTTACCTTAGACTGACACAAAAATTTGGTTGGACAGTTTTCTACCCATCTGAAATGTGCTCTGAACATTTGTGAAAGATTCTTATAACTGTCACATAATCAAAGGCAATCAGGCATCTGTGTGTGCTAATGAAGCAGCTGTGCCAGGTTAAACCTCTGCAGAGCCGAGCTGTGCAGGGCTCGCCGCCGCTTGCTACTGGTAGGTGTTCCACCTCCCTTATTTGTGGTGGCTCATTTCTCTTCAGACCCTGTTGGTCTGTGTTTAAACATCATAGTTTTCTCTAGGGTAGGCAAGCAAATGAAGTGCAAAAGCTGGAAAGCTGCATTTGCCAAGGTGCTACTGAGCACTTGTCCTGGTGGCCAGTCTGGCCCAAACCACGACAGCATTCTTCATCATTTCTGCCCTTTGCTCACTCCACCCCAGCTTTCCAGGTTAGTTAAACTCCCCTGAGGAGCGTGTGCTTCCCTCTTCTGACCCTTTATCTACAGAGAAAAAAGCAGCCTTCCTCTGGTCATATGGTGCCTTTTCCTGCCCTCTCCTCCCTGTGAGTGCAGTTTTTTGGTCTGCATTTTCATGCAATATTGTTTTTAGCCCAGACCATCTCAGATCAAAGATGGACCAGCAAACACAGAGTTTCAGGAAAAAGGTCTTACTGTAAAAGTACTTGCTCTGTGCCTCCAGAATCTGCACTCAAGGGGAAACCTTAGAAAACTCATCTGCCTTAACTGTTCATGGATCATGCAGTCCTTGTTAATACAGGGCTTATTAATTAGCCTGGCTCTTGCCATAGGCTGCCAAGCTGGAGCCCACCTGGAGCATTTACATTAGCGGGAACATGTTCTTCAGCCTGGCCAGACCTCTCCATCAGCTCCCCTTTGTGACTCAGTGCTCACCGGGCAGAAGGACTCCCAGCCCTCAGATGGGAGCCTCCTGGGAGAAGGATGCAAAGACCCCACTTGACTTGCAACAGCACCTCAGTAGGTCCTAATCTAAGTCTGCTCAGGGTTTACTGGTCTACACAAGGACGTAAGTCATTGGTCTCCATCTCTGCAGTTACTTCATCAGGGGATGCAAGTGATGTATCTCAACAGCCCACACATTTCAGTCAATTCTTTAAAGTAAAAAAACACCAGTCAGGAATAGTTGGCACAGCAGGATCACTGGCTGCAAGCTGTGGCTGCTGTGAAAGGCAGGACGCACATCTTCATTCCTGCTCAAGACCAGCTCAGGAGAACACCCAGTGCACGTGCCTTGTGTGGGCCAAATGGCATTTACTGGCATCCTCCTCTGGAACTGGAGGCTTGTCAAGCAGTCAGCCCGTGTGCTTTGAATGCCTTTGTACAGCTTTGCATCCCAGCTGGAGATGTTCCTCCCAGAGGCAGCTGAGGTGAGGACTGTGTGTAGCCCAGCATCTTGATATGCTGCCAGCCTCTCTGCAAATTGTGGCTGATGAGGCACCAGCAATGGGAGAGCTAAGAGTCTGACCACCTAGGAGCTGGTTTTCAACCCCACACTTCTCTCCTTGCATGGAATATGTTCCTCCTGCCAGCTCAGGTCCACAGATGTCTACTTTTGTCACAGAGCTGAAAACAAGAATCCCAAGTACTTTGAGGGGAACATGGTTTATCATCGTTCCTTGTGCATCGGCCAAAAATGGGGCGAGACCAGACAACACAAACGCTCTGAGGCAAGGAGCAGAGTGGGGTGGAAACCTCTTGTTCACAGGGAGCTCCTGGTTTGGGTTTAAGAGTCTGCTTTGCATGGGAGTGGTTACCCCAGGGACTTCTCTAGAAGAGCAGACCCTTGAGGTACGGCCAAACCCACCCACACCTTACCTACTGCAGCGTGTCCAGTCCTCAGACACCTGAGAATGAAAAGTCTTGGACGGTTACAGCCCCAAAACCCAGGAGTCACTTGAAGGTAAGGAAAGGCATACTCCAAATTCCCATCCCAACAGTATGCAAGAGGCTGCTGCTCTCCCAACACACACGCCTCTGGCCCTCTCCTCCAAGCACAGCCTTCCTGCAGCACACCAGTGGCCTCAGGCAAGCTGCTCGGCACCGGCTGGGCTCTCAGCCCAGGTCCCGAGACCTGCCTCACCCGTGGGAGGGCTGGGCTCCTCCTGAGCCCGCAGCACTCCTGCCTGCACCATCCACCTCCAGTTTTACCAGGGCCCGGTGCAGGCAGAGACAGCAGGATCACTGACTCCTTGCAGACCCTCAGTAAGGCCGGTTGTCCTCAGTGCAGCAGCAAATTCATTTCACTGTTAACTTGGGGTGTATTATTTCATGCATCTGTGAAAACAGAGACTCCACACACCCAAGGAGATCCATGGAAAAGGCTTCTTTAAAAACCACACACGCTGAATACCTCTACTGGTACCATGGTTTTGCATTCAGTGATGAATGAGTGGTTTTTCTGGGCCTTGGATTTCAGAGGCTTCTTTATCCATACCTATTGTATTGTTAACGGCAGAGGCGCAGCTAGCAATGCAGGACTGCACACAGCATCGCGTGTGGGTATTCTTCACAACAGGAATGAGCTATAGCAGTACAAGCACCTAAAAAGCCTGCAAGAATTTGGACAAGTATAATAGCTTTAATTAGAAAAGCAAATCATCATATCCTTCATTCTAATAATTATTTTAAGGAACAGACCAAGTGTAAGGGCATGAATAGACTTAACAAGCACTGTAATCACCAAGCTTAAAGAACCACGGCTCCTCAGCAAAGCTTCAGGAATGGGAGCTCCTTGGGTATTGTTTATGAGGTCTCTGCTTCCTCCCCATTGATGAACCTGCCTGGAATTTGACCCTTCTGAGGAAGATTAAACCTGCACAACAAATAGCAGCTGATGCCCCCTGGTTAGGGCAAGCACCTTGCGGGGGCCGTGGCTGCTTCTCTTCAGCAGCGTCTGTTTAAGCTGTTCCTGCCCATTCCCACACCAACATCATGAGGATGATGGACTCAGTTGCAAGAGCATCTGCTTTGAAAAGCGTCCCTGCCACACACACCCCTCCACTGGACCCCGCAGTCAGTGCCCACGTCCCAGTCCCCAGCCGCAGGGATGCCCCGAGGGCGGGCAGGGGGCTGGGGGGACGCGCTCCTCTGTACACTCCTGCCCAACAGACCGACCCGCAGGCAGGAGGGGAGAGGAATCAAAACTCACCGAGCATCACCACCTCCGGCTCCGAAATTTATTTAACTACAAACACACAGTATTCGAGAGCACCAGGTCTGGGAGGAATGTGGGGCATGCACACACCCCTTGTTTAACAAAAACGGCAGGAGCTTCAGCTACTGCTTTATTTGAATACAGACATCACCTCAAAAAACAACAGGAACAGTTCTACTTCAGAATTACAATAGTAATGACACAGAATTTACAAAAATATAAATAACCTATTCGTATTCTTAAAGAAAAATAACATCCACCGTAAAAAATACCATGTATTCCCCTAGGTAAACCATGGCTACAGAAATGTATTATTAAAAAAAAAAAAAGCACCAGAGTCTGCATTATTAAGTAATCCAAAACACATAGGGCATTTCCCCCTAACACTTGCAGACTCTTTTGAGAAGTGTGCCCAGATCATTAAAACCAAGTTTTCTTCAGTATTGCTGGCTTCTGCAACAGCATATTGAAGGTACAATTCTTAAAAGCACCCTGTTCAAGAAAAGCACCCAAGGATGTACTAATTGTTCATTTTAACAAACATTTTACTAGGATTTAAGTACGTGCCTATTTTTAAGTCTATGCTTAAGAGCTTTCCAGAACAGGGCTGGACTTAAACTTATCATATAAATTCCTCTGCAAATCAGACTTCCAGACAAGAGCGGTGTCAAAAACAATTGCTTGTAAAAAAATAATCCTGCTGCACAAGAGTATTTCCATTGTTCAGCCCCAGCTAAAGTTTGCACAGATGCTGAATTATTTGATTTCTTTCAACTCTTTTTGAGCCACGCCAGCTTGGCACGAACAGCTTCCTGACGCTGCAACACGAGATCCAGCGCTATGGGAATTTCCTTCCCTTACATTCCATGTATTGTGCTGAAAATACTATTAAAAAGCAAAAGTCAAGTATCAAGTCCATCGGTTCCCAGCTAATGAAATTCACCGGCCAGGGACTGCCGTCTGCTGTCGTTGCCAATGTCCAAACCACAGCGTTATGCCCTGTTTTCCAGGCTCTCGTGGTTCCCCAACTCCCAAGGGCTTCAGCCGGGCTTGTGGCAGTCTGGCCACAGGGGTGCCCAGGTGGGTGAGTTAAAGGCCACTCGTAGAAATTTTGGCCCGTGTAAACACAGCTGATTTTGTCACCACAGCTGGAAGGAGGGTGCCTGCCACAGACACCAGTGAGAGTGGGGAGCAGCCCTTGGGTGGGAGGTGGGGGGAGGTCTCACCACTGAAAAGCCTCATCCTGCAACGCTCTCGTGCAGTATCAAGCCTCCCTGGAGCATCAATCATGGTGACTCACACCGAGACCATGTATGAGGCTCTGGGTGGGACTGAGAACAGTTAAAACACACTTAAAACATGGCTAAACCCACCCCTGCCTTGCACTGCCAGCTCCTGCCAGCCCAGCGCCGCAGGCAACGTGCCCAACGGCACGGCTGGGGCTCAAGGGGCAGCACCCAGTGGGGCAGGAGCCGTGGCACGGCACGCACAACCCCTACACACTGTATACGGCATGGCACAAACCCACCCTATGCACTGTGCAGGGCACGGCACACACCCACCCTACGTGCCAGCTCCTCAGCCTTGAGGCAGTGGTTAAGTTTTGACCATGAATAATATTGCTCAGACATCAAACAGCTGAAAAATAATAGTTCACCTTAAAAACTATGAAGTGAATAGGGTTGGTTTCTTTCAAGGAGGAAAAAAAAAATTATTAAAAAATAATCCATCCAATGGGTCCAGAGCCCACCCCCTGGGACACCAGCAGAACTGCTCAGCACACGCCAGAGGGACAAACGTGAGGACCTGCAGCACGCAGGTGTGGTGATGTCCTCATTATTCACTGTTTTTAACTTAATGGCCATCCCTTGCTCCTGACGCTGCTGTGGGACAGGACAGGGCCAGCTCTGCCGTCCTGCCGGGTCACCACAGCTCTGGGCACCCCAAGGGACCACCCACTGGAGACACTGGTGACACACATACACAGGGACACGCAGGACAAGCCACCCAGACCAGTTCCAACTTCAAAGCCAGAGCTGGTGAGTTGAGCTGCAAAAATGCTCTTACTCAGACAGCTGTAGGTGAATTTATCTTAATTCCTGCTGGAAGTGACTAAGTGTGTCCACAGAGGCATTAAATATTTATTCAGTTTTGTTAAGTGATTAATCTAAACACTCTCTCCCTGCTGCAGATAAACTTCAAATAAAAAAAAACCCTGACCCCAGGCTGCGTTTGCTTTAGCAATGCTTTTCCTGACTGCTCCGTAACAGATCAAGCACGTAACAAGAGCCTAACTAACCCCAGCCTAAAACGGGTACAAGGTTTACTACTGCTGGTTCTTGCAGAGCAAAGAGCCTAAAACGACCTTGACTTTGGAAGAAACAAACAGCGGGGGAGAGAAAGTGTCGGATCCAGCTGGAACTGCCCATGCCTCCCGTTATCTAACCACATCCTGAGCGCGTTCAAGTCTTAACAGCGTTTAACAGGGAAAAGAAAAAAAGAACAGCAGCTATTAATACCCGTGTTCGGGCAGATCTGAGGAAAGGGCTGCCTTCCCAGAAGGTTGCCCGCTTTTTCCAAGTAGTGTGGTCAGATAAAAGGCAAAAACTTTTGAGCTCAGCCGGGGATGCCCGGCGGGTGTCCAGGCGGGCGGCAGGGTAACAGTGCCACTTGCTGGTGGCCGGCGTGGCCGAGGACCCCGGGGATGGGGGAGAAAGCAGAAAGCGCTCGCCGGACCCAACCACCAGCCGCAGCCTTGAGGACCAAAGCAACAAAGCGCCGGAGCGAGTGCTGCCAGCTCGGCCCCTGCGCTGACACCCGGGGGTCCCAGGACAACCCAGGGATGACACTTATCGGATGCCACCGGTTGCAGGGAGCTGCGGGTGGCCGGCACCCGCCGCAGCCCCGCTGCCGGCTGCTCTGGCCGTGACCTCAGCAGGAACGGCATCCGCAGCCCCACGTCGGCTCCGCCGCCTTGGCCCCACGCCGGGGCAGCTCCCACATGCCTGGCCGCCCCCGCGCCGCCTCGCCCCCGACAGACATGCCAGACTGCAGAGGGGCGGGCAGGAGCAGTGCAGGGTTCGGCTCCGGCACAGGCATCCCCCAAGCCCGGTCTGTCAGGCTGCCGGGAAAATCCCACATGATGCCCCAGAGGCTGGCGGGCAGATTCAGGAGAACAGCCCAGATGCCTGCAGCCACCAGCCCTGGGGCACAACACCCGAAATCAGGGGCGCCCGGCGCAGGCAGGACCGTTGCAAGCTCTGACAAATCCTCCAGGAAGAAATTAAAAGCAGAAGGGTGCTCCCCTCCCTAGCAGCTACTCCCAGAAATGAGAAAATTAGGTCATTCTTAGGCGTGGGGGGGGGGGGGGGGGGGGAAAGGAAAAGATTATTTTAAAACAAGCTGTCTCTGTTGTGACTGGCAAAGGGACATCACCGCTGACTGTGACGCAGGCACGGTCACGGCTTCAGCCTCCAGCTGCTGCCCAACACTGGCATGGCACCGGCTGCTCCCCGGGGCATGGTGGTGAAGCAGCCCTGCCTCTGCCGCCCCGTGTCACTGCAGGGCAGTTTGCACAGCCTCGGTGCTCGGAGGTGGCAGTCAGCAGACATCCGCGGGTTCGGGGTGCATGGCAGGAGCCCGGGGAGTGAGCCAGCACCCACCCCAGGCTGGCAGCCACAGCACGGTGCTGTAACAAGGACATACGTCAACCCATCCTGGGGATCAGTCCGAGACTCCTGCAAGAAAACTGCACCGATTCACAAAAAGGACACGAAGGCGAAGGCGCCAGAGTGGGACAGCGAGACCGAAGGCTGGAGGCCAGCACAGCAGCCACAGCCAGGTCCTCTGCCGAGGACTGTCTCTGGCACAGAGGGAGAAGAGTGAGGAAAAAGTAAACTGGGAAAGTGGCAAGTGGCACCTGGGAAAGCAGAGCACGGGCCAGACAAAGGACGGGAAAGCTGGAATGGGAGGGAGGCGATGGCTGGGCCCACAGGAGGGTGGCTGCCCGTGGAGACCGAGCCCTGTGGCTGAGGAACCCCACTCCAACAGCAGGGTCGGCACGGGGCTCACTGCAGAGCGAGAGCACCGCAGCACGGGCGGCACAGTGACGGATGGCACTTTGCTGCCCAACAAGGGTGTCGGCACAGCTGGAGAAAAACGGCCTCCAGAGGAGCCTGAGCAAACCCTCCCGTGTGGAGGCTGGGAGGAGGGACGGCTGCAGCCTCCCGGCACTCCCCCAAGGATAGATGCTCCCCGTCATGTCCTTCTGTCCCGCTATGCAAAGACCATCTCCATGTACTCCCCACATACATGCCAGAGAGATTATGTGACCACAGGGCCACCGGATCCTCTCCCGTACCAGTACACACAGTGCCTGGAGCTTCCTCCGGCCCTTCCCCGTCCTCTCTAGCGCTGGCAGCCCTGAGCCTGGCTGAGCGCAAAGTGGTCGCAGAGCAGGAGCAAGGCATCGAACCGCTGGAGCCGCTGCAGAGCTTGGGCCAGGAGTGGGATGGTGACTGCGTCTCCCGAGTAGGTGAAGTGAGCGACAAGCTGCTCAAATCCAGATATTCGTCCCAGCAACTGGGGTGCGACCCCCAGCTCCAGCGCCACGTGGCTGAAGTTCTTCACGCCATCCAAGGAAGGGTCCAACAAGAAGGCAAGTGACTGCACCAGGGAATGGGGCAGCTCTGCTACTGGCAGACCTGGGGGCAGCAACACAGCAAAGCGGGGTTAGAAACCAACTTATCTGGCTAGCATAAGGATAAACAGAGCAGCCAGACTCCAGCCTGTGTCCCTGCTGAGCAGGTGAAACACCACCTTGCCAGGGCAGGTATCTCCTCCAACATCACTTCCAGAGCTCAGGAACATGGAGCTGGCTAAGTCCCAGGGAGGCTGGTAACTGGTGACAACTGGGCATCCATCTGCTACCCACTCACAGACCATTCAAGGCAGTATCACAGAAAACCTACCCTGTGAACTAGCACTAAAAGCCATGAAAGATAAGTCCCTGTGATGACTGGTACCTCCACAGAGCCATGGCGGGCTTCTGGAGGAGCTCCCTTCCAAGAATCTGCTTCTCTCCGCTACCCCAATACTTGGAGAACAAAGATGAGGCTGGAAAGACACTTACCCTTCGTCGTGCTGCTGATCTGAGTCACAAGGCTCTGTGCATCATCCACCTGACAAGACAAAGACCCCAAGTTCAGTGGCAGTCTGGTGAGAACAGCAACGCCTGTCACTGCTCCCAAGGCTGTCACAGAGGCTCAGAGGAATGGCACTTTTCTTTCCAGCACTACCGTCCCACGGAGCCAACGACCTCCTTGGGATGCTCCAGAGCCTCCCAGCAAACTGCTTCCATAAACGGTCACCTGGAGCTAAGCTGTTAAATGCATCTCTCTGCCAGACATTTTCTGAGCCTCAATGATGTTAGTCACTGGGTTCACTATGAGATCACCAGAGGGAGGAGAACCAGCCCCCCCCGCTGCCAGGTCAGCTTTCTGGAGAGCAAGAGGACAAGAACCACTTGAAAACACATCAGTTAAAGATATGCTTATACATTCAATAAATCGACTCTGGTCTTTTGGGTGTTTGAAACTGCCCCAGCAGGTCACATCTCCATGGCTGATGGCCTGTTGAGTGACATATCACTAAACATCTGGCAAATAATTTTTGGTAATTACCAGTTAGTCCCAGATACTAATAAACCTTAGTCTACATCTCTAACCTATCGGCAAGCCCAGCACCCTGTGCCCAAGCCCTGGATGCCCAGCAGCAGTTTGGAGGAGCAACGAGGCTGGAGGAACTCACCAGTTGCTCCCTGCTTTCGGCGGTGGGATTTGGGAAGGCGGAGGGCAGGCGCCGGGTCCCCTCCTGTCCCACACCACCACCCTCTGCTGGGATCCTCTGCACCGCCCGGCTCGCAGCATCCTCTGGCCGCTCGCTGCCCACAAACTCTGCCTGAGTGGAAAACTTCTGGAGGTCCAGCTCGGTGCACTCCACTGGGGCATGCGGCCACTTGTGCTGCATCTCAGAGGCGCAGGAGGAGAGGGGGGCCAGGGCCTCTGTTGTTCCTGGCTGGCCCTTCCTGGGGTCGGAGGATGGCAGGACCCCCGCCAGGCAGTCGCTGCGGCCCGAGGCCCGGATGAGGGGCTGGCTTTCCAGGAGACTCCTGCTCAGCTGGGCTTTGGAGGCAGCGCTGACCCCGACAGCTGGTGACAAGTCCATCTCTGGCTGGAGAGAGGGGAGCTGGAGACCCACGGCTTCCCCGTCTGAAATGAACTGCACTGCTTCCATGGGGCCTGAAACCAGAAGCCGGCAGGGCTCAGCAAAGCCCGGGATCTGCCCTGGCCCCTTCCAGGGCTCCACCAGCCCCGCCATCAAACCCAGCGGCCCAAGGCCTGTGGGCAGAGCGGGGAGCACCCTGCCAGAGGCCAGACCCCCATCCCCTGCACCACCACTGAGCAAAGCCACTTTGTGCCTTTCTGAAAAGTTTTGAGTGGGGTCAATCCGTCCCCTAGTCGCAGGGAGGGAAGGAGCGAGCTGGGGGGGATCAGGAGCCGTGCATACATTTCTGGCACAAGGTCTGCAAGCGTTTGTTAAGAGAGGTCCCAAATTTCATGTTGGTGGGATTTGGACACCATCCAGCTCCATTCTTCCTGCCTAAGGGCATCTCAGTAGGTCCTAGGACTGTGCGAGCTGGAGCCCAGAGCCACCCTCCCTCCCCCCAAGAGAAAGAGGTGGCAGGAGCAGGTACCTTCTGCCTGCCTGTAGCAGGGGCTCAGGTTCTTCACACCCAGGCAGCAGGGACCAGCCATCTGCTCCTCACACAGGAATCTGCCGGGCGCCGCCGCAGTTGGGAACATTGCTCGCTGGCCCGAGAAGTTCTGAGTCCTCAGGAAGACTTGGAGGATAGAGGAGAACCAGTCTGAGCGAAGGCTTGGCTTGCTTCCACAGTGTGTCCTCAGCCATGTGGTATGTCTGCCGGCAAGGAGCTGGGAGCCAGCAGCTCCCTGGCACGCTGCTGGATGCCAACGTGCCCCAGCCACCAAACCTACTGCCCTCTTCCCTCACCAGTCCTCTGCTCCTGCCCTGCAAAGAGCCACTCAACCTCTACCTGCCCCCGAGAAACCCCAGGAAGAGAGGATCGCCAGTTCTGACTGTGTTAACGGCAATCTCCTCCTACTAATTATGATACTGAGGAGGAGGGAGGCTCCTCCATGTTTCTGAGCAGACAAAGCACAAGAGAGGTCCTGCAGATGTAAAAAGCAGGATGAGGTGTTCCTTCTGTATGAGCAGAGGAATGTTTGGGTCACTGTATGCTGCAAGAGCAGCAACACTAGGGGCAATGCTCAACTCAGTGAGGAGGGAGGCACGGGCGCGTGTGAACAGCAAAGGGAGAAGGAAGAGAAGCACTGCAGTCGTTGACTCACCTCGCTGGCACTGGCTCTTCCAAAACCGCTTGCAGTAGATGATGGAGAGTGCCAGAAGCACCAGTACAATGATGACCAGGGCACTGCTAGTCAGTGCAAGAAGGGCCGTGTCCTGCGGTGGTACAGTGGGGACAGCTACCTTCACCAGGTTTGTTCTGGACCGACCTGCAAAGACACCAGCCACAAAACATTGGAGCCTAATCCCAAGGTTTGGGCCACCCCTTCCCTGCCCATCCCTCTTCATGTGTAATGACCATGCCTCCTCCAGCAGGTCTGTGGCACTGTGCCTTGTGCTGTGGCCAGTGAAGCAGGTTGGCCAGCAAGCAGGATCAGTGAAAGGAGAGTGCACATCTGAGTGCATGCCTTTGACATGGTCACAATGACTTAGCATGTACCATGAACCTGCTCCACCATGTCCTCACCACCTGTCCTACCCCAGAGCAGCTTGCCCCTTCCCACCGGCGAGGGATGGCACATACACTGAGGCTCAGAGGAGGGCGTCTGCTTGGTGCAAGGGATGCACTCCCAGTCCAGTTGCCCACTGATCCGTGCCTTGCGGTAAAACCTGCAAAGAGCAGAGGGTGTCAGCAGTGCACGGCCCCGCAGGAAGGCCCTGCTAGCCCAGCCCTGGAAAGACGGGTGGTTTGTCCACCCCACGGCAGCATGGGGAGAACTAAACCCCCGTGCTCCTGCCCTGGCAGGCTGGGATGCCCCATGGCAGCAGGTCTCCATTGCTGGCTGAAGCGATATCTGTAGCTACTTTTTCATGTCTGTCACCATTTTGGCCAAGGAGCAACATTACTCGAATTGCCTCCCTCCCTCCCTCCCTCCCCGTGTCTGCTAAAGTGGGTGACAGCAATCAATAACTCCATGAAGCCACAGAAACAGCCCAGCCTACAACTGTGCCTGGGAAGAGGCTCATAAACCAGAGCCCCGACTCATTCCTCTGTCCCAAGTCCCACTGCTCCCCAGCATGCAGTCTGCAGCCCTTGGGCATTTTGCAGGCTGGTCATATGCAGCAGTCTTCATTTCAGCAACCCATCACTCGAGGCACGGTCTGTCCTCCTCTTTGGGCACCACCGATTGTAGTGGTCTACAGCCACTCATCTTCCAAAGCTTAGTCAACCTGGTGTCCACAGGTTGTCCACAGGTGTCCACCAACTCAGGTCTGGACGGAGTTTTTGTTCCACTGCTTGTTCATGGGAGCCTTCAGGTTCCCTTCTTTAGAGCTACAAGGGGGCCATCGGGTGGGTCTGATTCACATGTCATTAGCAGTGTCCTCAAAGCGGCAGCCCTGGGTCACCAGGGCTCCTCTTATGTCCCATGTCCTGGGTGGCCTCAGACAAAGCCTCCTCTGTCTATCCCCTCCCTGCACGCTCCCAGGTGTGACCACCGCGGCTCCACTTGAGCCAAGATCCAGCCCCACTCACCCCGGCAGACACTCCCCACAGACTGCATTGGTCGTCGCTGTGCAGTTGGACTTCTGGATGCGATTGATGAGGGTGCAGGACAGGCAGGGCTTGCAGCCATGATGCCCCCAGCTGTCCTTAAACTTCCTAGGAGGGCAGGCAACGCACTGCGCATCCCCGCCGCTGCCATCACCACAGTCCTGCAAGACACGAGGTCGGGTCCACAGCTGTGGCGAGGAGCCACTTCAGGTCCCAAAGCGGTACCAAGTGGAACAGTGTCCCTTCTTTCGGGCAAAGGGTGGAGGGGTTACCACTCATGCAAAGGGTCCTCAGAACCCAGCTGAAAGCAGAAGCCACCAGAGCAGCTCCAATGGAGACATGTTGGGAAGCCGTTTGCTGCCCAGCTGGGGCCCACCGGCCATGTTTAGGGAGAAGGAAAGCTCCAGTAGTGACATGCTCCAGGAGGCACCACTGGTGAGGGCGACTCTGTGGGGCACCTGGGTGGGAAGCATCCGTCCCACTGCCAAGGCTGGGCCGGACCCCACCTGCAGCCATGTCCTGCACGTGCCCATCCAGCGTGCAGCCTGGCTGGGCAGCACGGCTTCACACAGAGCTATGAACCAGGAGGAAATTTAGATTTCCATCAGCAAAAAGGAAAGAGGGCACCCCAAGCAGCAATCTGAAATCCCTTCCCACCCGTTACTTCCATCATCTCGCCCTCCTATCCAAGGTGAGGGAAACTGTTCACTGTCCCTTCCCACCAAGTCCCACCTCGTCCCAACATGCCAAGACCTAAGATTATCCTTCCGAAGGACGGCTGGCAGAGGATTCCCCTAGCACTGTAAAAGCCTTAGTGCCAGACAATTCCCCGTCCTTCCAGAGCAACCGATTTACCTTGGAAAGCTCCTGCCCGGGCATGCAGTTTCTGCAGGGGGCACATTTCCCATGCTCATCCCGGTACTCGCTCTCTTGGCAGTCCATCGGGGCCGGAGAGGGGCTGGGAGCCTGAGGAGGAGAGGAAGGGAAGGCAGAGAAGTCAGAACCAGCCCCAACACTTTTAAGATGAGCAGCGTGCCCTTTTCTGGGCAGAAGTTTCCGCTCTAGCCAGGACGGCAGTCTGCATTTCTTATGCATCACGGATGTCACCGTGGCAGGAGGAGGCTGCCGGCTCCCACCGCACAGCAGGCTGCTCCAGCAGTTTAGGAAAGGCTTCCCAGCAAGGCTGGGGATGAACTGCCTGGTTCCGCTGCCACATCGCAGCCTTCACAATGGAGCAAATGAAGTTTCATTTCCAGTATTAAGGTAGACCCACCGATTGGTCAGGTCACTGGTTCACAGGAGGCCAGCAGACTTTGCCAGCCCTGGCTGTAGGTCTGGGCATCCCAGACTATCGGTAGAGCTCAGTACCAGCAAAGTCCCTCCTTTGGGACCTGGCAGCCCAGCTCCAGCCAGTGTGGCTGCGTTGGTCTGACACAACCAAACGCCGGTGGCTGGCCGTGTCCCTGGCAGAACAGGACACACACCTGCAGCCACAGTTTGCACCTTCAGCGAGGGTGGCTCATGGTGGAACATGGGACTGGTGTCTTGCTGAAAACAAGCAACTCAGACTGAAGCTACACAACTAAGCAATTTATTTGGAGGTTTGGGGCTGTCTGTTCATTTCTGTATATTCTAGGTGGGTTCTTACCATGATGACAGAAACAGAATAAAATCCACCCCCACTAGACCAATCTTCATTTTGCTTTCCCCATAACCTCGCACAACAGATCAGGAGAGAAACAGTGTTCAACTAGCCTTGGGAACAAAACTTGTTAACTTCTAAACACCCACCAGGAACAGGGAACACCTGAAAACACTCTTTTGAAGACCACCACCCTGAACAGCCTGAACCACCTGGGAAAACCTGGCATTTCAGCCAAAGCCATCCTGCTCCACAGCCTCAGGAGGAGGAGAGGCTTGGCCCGTCCCCTGCAAGGCTTTAGCAGCAGAGGGGGGACCGGACTGTGGGGCCTCCGAGCACCCCCCCAGCCCCTCCTGCCACAGCCCCCTTCCCCTCCCATCCACACCGTTCCTGGGCACCGAACACAACATCCCACAGCAGCATTCCTCCACAGGCTTTTTCTGTGCTCCTCTGCTTAATCCCCCACCACTCCCTTGCCGGCTGCCTTTTGGAAGCGGACACTTGGACAGGCTCCCTGGGCTCTGAATGACCGAGATTCATTCGAGATGAAGTCTGCCCCGGACGAGCATAGAAAGTGAGTCACCCCTCGCCGCAGCTCCCGCACACGGCCAGCTCTCATTAGCTGTTACAAGGAAAGGCAGCGCAAGCCAGCGAGGACTGGCGATGAGAAGCTAAGGGAGCTAAATTTATCTGGCAAACATCTCAGGAGGGGCATGATCACAGCCTATAAATAGCGTAAAGGTTACTGACACTACCGAATAAATAAAGGAGATTTGTGACCATCTCAGAAGGTGGTGAAGAGGGAGCCCAGTGCCAAAGCCCAGGGCGAGGCACAGGGTTTAGCCTTAGGGTTCAGCTACAAGCTGAATGCAGTAGCAAAAATAAAAAGGGGATAGACGGGCTCAACAGGGGTGACACAACCGCTTTGGGAGGCTGGCATGCTAATGGCCCAAACCCAACCTCTTGGTGAGCTCTGAGCCCGCACCCCGGCTCACCCCCACCGGCAGGTGCCTCTGCCCAACGCAGGGGAGTCAGTGCTGCTGATGCCCTGGTCCAGAATCCAGAGTTTGATTTAGGCTCTCACTCACAACAAGAGCATAAAGATGTACAAAATAGTTGCAGGCAACAGAAAAGGAGCCAAGACTCCAGAGTCTGCAGAACAAGGGGACTGGTTTTCATCGGCTCTCCAAAGTGCTGCTGCAATACAAGAAAGAAGTGCTGGTAGAAAAAAAACCCCAAAAACAACCCACCAAAAAAACCAAAACCAGCAGTCTTTTTAGTGGAACTGTCCTGCAAACAGAACATGACCACTATCTCTCATGTATTTGTGGACTTTTCTGCACTTCAGAAGGGTCTGCAGCTAGGGATGCATCTCCCCAGAAGAGGAACAGCTTAAACCAGTTTCCCAAATACAGAAAGTTACACAGGCAAAAGGAATCGCATGCCAGCGCGGCTCCACGCACGAGGACATCTGCCAGCATGACGGTATCACTCCGGGATGGTGGGGGAAACAGCGCACCGCAACCATGCCAGCAAAACTATTAAGCTTAGAGCAAGCCTGCTATTTCTCAAGCCACAATATAATGATACATGGAATGAACGCTTTGTTGAATATCTGGCACGAAATTCAAAGCTGTGCAATTCTTTTACTTCTTATTTTAACAATACCAGAACCAAGACACTTAATTTGTAAGTGAAGCATACGTCCAAACCACGTAGCACTGCCCTGGTAGAGCAGCAATTTCTGATAGTCTAGTAAGCCACTAAAACAACTGGTCCTAATTAGCAGAAAGTAAAAAAACAAAAACAAACAACAAAACCCTCCCACCTCTTTGGAAACTACACAGGAGCTTCAAGTGACTGCCAGAGCAACAGATTTATTTGCCAAAGAGGAATAAATACATGACACAGTATCAATGCACTTAAAAGTTGGAGGGAAGCAAAATGTAGTGCATGAAATCTTCTAACTTAAAACCATCATAATTTGTTAAGAGACTCTTTTATTGTCCTAATGGGACAACTTCCCGAGCAAGGCGAGCACGGCGTTATTACTCAAGACAGCAAACACATGAGTTGCTGAATGAGTTTCACTCTATGAAAGAAAAAGCACTTAAGCAAACCTACACTGGAAGTTGCAATTCTTTCACCTCCATGGCAGTTCTGGAGCTCTGTCATTGTTTTTTTCTTGTGAAAATGTAATTTTCAAAAAAATTAGACTATCCAGGAATCTAAACTATTTATAAATTTCTTTTGTGTCCAGCTAATGGATTCTGGTAGGAAAAAAAATTCGAGGAAATCAAGAAGTGAAAGGGTACAAAAATCATCAGTGAAAGTGTTAGTGCTTCTGGTTCTCTCCATCCGACCATGGCCCAGCAGGTACCAGGGAGGCAGGCAGGGCGGCGCAGGAGATGGGCCGGGCTGGTCCCTACCCCAGATGCGGACCCCGTCCCCTCGAGCCACGGGTCTCTGCTCGCCCAGGACAGAGGGGCGCTGAGACCCGCCTTCAGGGGCTCTCCACATCACTGCACAAGGTAGCAGGACGTCGCAGGAGGATCCTACTCTGCTGCAGGAGAGACTAGCACAGCCAGGCAGTAACCACGGCTCAGATGAGATACTTGTATATATTGGAATGTAGAACTAGAGAGCTGAAATCCTAAATAAGAACTGCAAGTGAAAAGGAAGGGGGAAAAATGAAATGTTATCTGGAAAATATTACCGCATGCCTTGTGTATGGCAGTGTCTAGTCCCAGTCTCTTGCTCAGTCATTCCTCTGCTCCTGCCCATTAGTCTGCACTCATTTTGTCTGGACAGCATCTCTCTGCACCTCCCAACACTACAAACCACGCTGGGAGCGACTCTGCCACCCCTGAAGGATGGCCTTGTAGAAAAAGACTGCTCAGGAAAGCAAAAATAGGGGGAAAAAAAGGCTGAATATGAATCTTTCCATATGGTTTGGGAATCAGCAGGTTGTCCAGTATATTTGGAAGTTCTATGCACAAATTAAACAATTAGTGTACAACCTTGGAGTGGCTGGAAACTTAACTTTGCTTTAGGTGAAAGCACTCCAAGCTCCGGCGGGAAGCACCCTGGGCTGGTCTCATCTCCCTTCACTGCGCTCCAATAACCCCCAGGCTGCAACGCTCACTTTCTCCTCCTGCTTGCTCACCCTACCTGCAGAGGGAGGCATCGGAAACATGACCAAAACCTCCAATATGGGACAGAGCGTGTCCCTTCTGGTTTTGCTGCTGTTCCCATTCAGCTTTGCAGAGTCCCACAAAGCACAGGTTTATCCTGCCCAAATGAAGGGTTGCCCCTGGTGCCTCGGGGAGCAGGAGCCAGGCTACAAACCACGGTGGACAACCAAGGCTTGAGAAAGGGTGAATCCAGGGTCCTGGAGGACCGCGACATATCTCCGGTACGTGGATGACTTCAGTCCTAGGGCACCCAGGGTTAGGGCTACAGGGCTCTACTCCTATATTCACTGCATAGAGGTTTGATAGATAATTACAGACTGGGACCATAACTACTGAATTTTGTCAAGTTCTGGCTTGTCCACCTGGGGCATCCACACTCTGCCTTAATAGATATATCAAGTAAGACTTCCAAAACTCCTACCAATTTTTATAAAACCTTGGATTTCTATCTGGTTTTTGCCCTACCTCTACTTCTTAGTAATTATCACTGTCTTGCTGCAGTAATAATTCATTCTCTTTGGAGTGCCTGTTTTTTTCTTCAATTCTTAACACCATTATAAATAAACTCACACAGATCACACTGAGAAGGGAAAAGCATCATGTAACTTGAATAACGACAGTTACGAATAAAAGACTTTGCCATCGGTACTCATTCACAACTACTTAAACATGCCCTTAAAAACGCTTGACACCTTTTGATAGGTGAAAACACTTGAACATTTCCAAGGGCTGAGCGCCCCGGCACCTGACCCCAGCAAGCACTCGGTGACGCAGCCTTCCCCACTACCTCCGCAGATCCTCGCGTGGAGGCAGGTGAAGAGCGAACCGAGCACCTCGTGACAGCTTATCGTTGACTTAAATAACCAAGTGGGGCTGGCGCTGGGCTGCGAGACGCGGGTGTGGCGTGCAACGCCATGTGCGCGGCGTCCCACGCGTGCCGGCACCGCGACGCGTGTGGCGGGTGCCACCCACGCGCGTGTGCCGCCCACGCGGCGCGACGGCCGGGTGCCGCCCGTGGGTGCGCCCCGGAGCCGGTCCCCGCTGTGCCGGAGGCCGCCCGCCCACCGGCCCCGCTGCGCGTCCCGGCAAGCCCCGGCTCGCCCGCCACCTCCCGCCCCCGGCCCGCCACGCGCGGAGCCCGGCCGCCGCCCGACCCACGCGGGGCGAGCCGCCGAGAGCTGCCGAGAGCTGCCGAGAGCCGCCCGGCCCCGCCGGCGCCCCCCGCCGCCCGCCCGCGGGAAGGCGCGCAGCGCGCCGGGATATGCCCGGGCACGTCTCGGCGAGGGGCTTCCCGGCCCGCGGAGGTACAACGGCTCCGCATCCCCCCGCCCGGCACCCCCGGCCCCCGCATCCCCCGGCCCGGCCCCCCCC
>VFFE01006104.1:526652-693652 GCA_008921705.1 Burhinus oedicnemus
ATGCAAAGCAGCGGCCCTGGCAGGGGCGCCCGGGAGCGGCGCCGACCTGCCGCGCCGAGCACCGGGGCGGGCGGGGAGGGGGAGCGGCGGGCGGCGGGGCCGGGAGAAGCGGGGCTGGGAGAGGCAGGGCCCGACAGCCGCAGGGCCGGGAGCCGCGTAGCGCCACACGGCGGCTGAGCAGAGCAACGACGGGGCGCCCCGGTGTTAACCGGCCGCGATGTGAAAAATGAGAAGCCCCGGGCCACTCGTGTCCGTGTGGGCTCAACAGCCACCAGCGGCAGCGGAGTGGGTGCCGTGGGGATGGGGAGGCAGCCGGGAGCCCCAGGCGGGGACCTGGATTTGTTTGGCGTCTCAGCTACAGGATGCTTAGGGAGATTGGAAGAGCCCCTGTCCAACCACCCCTCCCACGAGTGGGGGGAACACACGCGATAAAGGAATACATTTACCATTCTTCACTGTGGCTCTGCCACCCCCATGCGCACGTACAGTGTGTGTAGGCAGGCAAACACCGGGGCGACACAAATCACCATGGCCAGGGGGCTTCTCTCAAGCTCAGAATTAAACTTCTAACGGCGCATTTGGCGTGACTCATCGCAGAATCCTTGGGGAGGTTCAGGGGAGTTATCCTGGAAGTATCCCAGGACTATTGTGCAAAAGACTTACTCCATCACAGTGTTTACCAAATTTCCATGTGGAATCTAACTTTCTTGTGCAGGAGGGAGTTTATTTTCCCAGTAGTACTGATCTTGGAACTCTGTCTTCAGTTTATTGTGCGTTCAAACTAGTCAGCTCTTAAATTTTGATCTGCCCAGCCTATTGCAGACTCTTGCTGTCTGCCCAAGCTTTGCGATGTGGAGGGCAGGCAGATTTAGTGCCGCTTAATTTCGGTGGCTTGGGCAGTAGCTCTCAGTAACAGTTGTTGCATGAGAATGTGTGCCTGAACTGTGTTTGGTTTTAAACCTGTTATTTTGGGACATTGTCCCCATTTCTCTCTCTTTTTTCAAAATTCAAGCAATCTCTCTCTAGCAAACGCTTTTGAGAAGTCCCATAAGTTCCCCACCATCACTGCGTAACAGCTTCTAGAGAAGCTAGACTGTCAGATTGGAATAACTGGAAGAATTTTCTATGAAATCAAATTAAACAGTCAACTTCCATGAGGAAGTTTCATAGAGTGTTTTCTCACTGAGTCTTCTGACTTTTCACAGCTCGGTGCTTCAGCCAGGTTAATGATGCAATTTCCACAGAAAAAAAAAAAAAAAAAGCCAACAGGAGCTGTTCTGCGGGGGGATAAGGATGACTTCATCTTTCACATGGGGCAGTTTGCCTCACGCAGGTCGGCGTCTGATGCAACTGGCCCGCGCTGTAACGCTGCTGGCCCTCTTGCATCATGCAGACGGCAGTGTGCGAGCGGCCAGCGCTGACGGAGGGGCTGCCTCGCATCAGGGCTCTAAGGCAGATGGGACAGTCAAGGACATAAACATCGGCTTTTGCACTTTGGAAGGCTGATATAAGAGTTGTTTAACTGAGCAAAATTATGTCAGCAGAGGTCACCCGTAGGATGATTTTTGGCTAAAAAGCTGATTGAATCAAGGTGAAAGATTTGCAACACGGCATCCAGCACACCATGCCGGTGGGCTGATGGGTGGTTCTTTGCAGCGCCTGCTCGAGCCAGTGCGGTTTGTGGTGGTTTGTGGTGGTTTGTGGTGGTTCGTGGTGGTCCAGCTGGTGGCTGATGCACAGCGCTGCTGAGGCACTGGGAAGCCGCACTGCAATGGTCAGCCCGAGCCCTCGGCGTGGGGGCAGAGACTGAAGCAGGCAGCCCTGCTCTCACCCCAGTTCCGTTCTGTGAGGTTCTGCTGCCTCCCTTTGTGGCCTCACAGGAGCCAGAGAAAACTGCCAATAGGGCTGGAAATGGTGTTACTGTGGTGGTTTTTCCCAGTCAGATCAGCACCTCACAGCCACACACACACGAGCACCAGGGCTGCCCTGAGGACGGCTGTGAAAGCCTGCAGTGCCCTGGGGAGGTGGCAGGGCTGCCCTTTTGGTAGCACAGACTTAGACTGGCTGTAGTGGCTTGCCAAACTGCACCAAGGAGTGACTGGTTGTGTGAGGTTTGCCAGATTTCTGATATGACAGATGCAGGGGCTGTTGGGTTAGGTAAAGTGCTGCACACCCAACAGATCTGGGGGTATTTTGCAGGCTAAGGGTTTCGAGATGTTAGCTTCAAACTACAGAAACGTATCCTGAGATATTTGGTGTTGTGACTGTAATTACCTGATATGCTCAGGGTCATGTTATCTCCATTAAGTTGTAGCTACATAGCATAATTAACAAAGTTACTGTATTATGAATTAGCAAAACCATGAATCCTGAAGCAGGGAATCTGTTTTATGTTTTTTTCTTACATACTGGAGTATTCACAACACTAGAGGGCACCAAGTCCAGGCATGAATCTACCGTGGGGCAAAGCACACTGTAAACACCCCACCCGCACACAGACACACAGACACACAGACACACACAAACAAATACCCTCCACTGACACAGGGGGATCATCCACTTAACACATGATGTGGTGAGGAAGTTACACTTGTACAGTCAGCTGGGCACCTTCCACCTTCCCTTCCGTTTCAGATCAGCACTCTGCCCATCCCTGCCTAAGGCGTCACAAAATCATATTTTAACCAGGTGGGGAGGTTATAGAAGGCAATGGCAGCAGTGGAGAATTCCCCTCTGCAAACGCTCTGATGCACCTGGCCTCCAAATGAGACCTGTTGGAGGTGCTCCATGGAAGTGCCCAGTGCTCAGCCAGACATGATGTTCAGCTGAAGCCTCATCCCTGCCAGGCTGATGTTCCTCCAGTTTCAGTTCTTGCTTCATGGTCAATGCCACCTCTTCAGAGCCACCTTTGTTGCTTAGCTTGTGAGAGAAGCTGCTTTGGGCTGACATCTACTGATTTTTCCCTATGAGAAATTTTCTGTGATTGCCTAAGATATAGCTGAGCAGTAGAGTTTTGAGGTGATTTGACTTATTTGTTCTTTGATTCAGTGCCCTTTCCACTTACAGTGCTCAAAATAATGGGACGTGTGTTCAGAGGAACTTATTATCATTCCTGGCCATATGGCGTTTACTGCACCTATATGCCTAACTCAGTAAGCATGGTTTCTTTCCAGGGCCATTACATAAAACGGGTTTTTCACATGATCACCCCATGCATACTATGACTCTTCTGTACATGTCAGTTAGGATTTGTTGCTGTCTTTTTTGTAAAGCTATTTATAAGACATTTGACTTCTCTAAAATACTGTCTTGTGGTGCTCCAGGGCTTGAGTCAGGAAGCTAGGCAAGCCTTTCCCAAGACAGGAACGTGCTTTCCAGTGCTCATGGTGTGTTCCTCCCGGTGTAAGCCTGGGCCACTATGGGCTGCAAGTCTAAATGTGTGCTGGACACTGCCTGGGAGGTACAGCCTGCAGAGAGGTTTAAAGATTCCACTTAAATCCAGGTTCAGCTGACCAAGAAACTATAACCCTCTGAAACAGGGACCTGTGTCTCCAAACCCATCCAGGCTGCCCTGTATTGACAATGATTTAGCATCTTCATACCACTCTCAAAGGCAGCGACACTCGCTTTCTGGCCGCAGCCTGAGGGAAAGGGGATGGACGGTTGGATCTGCTTTTCCATCAGCACCCATTGGCTAAGTTGCTTTCCTGGGAAGTGGAGGAGGTAAATGCAGTTCCCCTCTCAGCGTGAGAAGTCACAGGCTCACCTAAGAATAAGTATTGCTGGCCAGAAGTCATCTGGCCGACAGCCTTTCTCTGGTGGACATAAGGACCACGCTAACGCAATACTTCTCCAGAAGAGTCTCCCAGCCTCCCAGCAAACTGTGGTTCAGGGAGCAAGCGATGCCTTTGCATTAAATTATGCAGATGGCTTATTTTTCCAGTGAATTTGTCCTGCCCCTAAAAGCCAGGTAGGCTTTTACATCCTCAACCTTCCCAGGCAGAGTATTCAAACTCTCCTGTGCGGGACACAGTCATCTCTCCTTTCAAACCTGCATATTCACTCTTGGGTATGAGCCTATAAAAGTTAATACCACAACATCTCATTTGCCAAGGACTGAAGTCCTTACTTGGACCTATAGTACCCATCACAAGTCTTTCCAGGGCATTAATGGCTAAAAATATTCCAAATCTGCTCACCTTCACATTTGAAAAAACAGCTTCCAAAAGAAAGGTTATTATTTCTGTGCCTGAAAGCTCGTTTCTTTGGTTTCCCCAGCTATCTCAGCCTGTCTCTAGCTGTAAGCCTTGCCTTTGTACCACTCTCACAGGACTGTTTTTCCCCAGCGTCTCGTGAGGCTGAATCACGGGTGTTTCCGTGTGCGCTGGAAGGTGTGAGGACACACATCGGCAGGCAGGCATGGGCAGGACACAGGGCATCGCCCGCAAAAGCTTCGGGGAGGGCTAGGCCAGCCTTGATTTCAGCATTTCCCCAGAGGGGAATTGTCGGGTTTTCTTGCTGCCAGAGGAATCAAGAGCTCAGAAGCTTGCCATGCCTTTGTGAAGCTGTCTGCAGCTGAGAACGTGCGGGCTCCCTGCAGAAGCCGCTGCTCGGGGCTGGTGTCAGCAGAGGGCACTGGATGCTCGCCGGGAGCAGCCAGACCCCGCAGCCGGGACTGCTCACCTCTGCCCAACGCCAGTTACATCAGAAAACTGCCCTCTCGTTCCCAAACTTAGTTTATGAAAGTCGCGCAGCCACCGGCACAGATTTCATTTTACTTTGCCTTAAATTTTCCTTTTCTCTCCTTCTGCTCTCCCACCCAGTTTCACTCATTTTCCGCAGTTTTTCCTCACCACTCCTCTGCTGTGTTCCTTCCCAGACATAAAATGCAAGGCTTTCTGGACAACTGAGACCTCTTCCCCACGATCTCGTTGACCATGCTCTTCACCCATTTCAGTCCCCACAGCTTGCTCACGTGTGACAAAACCCTTTGGACTTCCCTGTTTCATAAAATTATGTGCAACAACCTGCAGTTTTACCTGTAAGAATAGAAGCAGGCAGTACCCCTGATGACAGAGATGATGAGTTCAGACTCAGCATTGTACAGGCAAATGGTCCTTCCTTTGATGCTATTCTTCTCAACAGCAAGTCCCAAATGAGTTGTTCTTTGCCTTACTTTATTATTCACTCCTTTCCATTATTCACTTCTTTCCGTATCATTTCTAAAAGCCCCTTTTTTCCCCCCAGGGTTTGTACCCTTCAGACAGATAAAGACAACTCAAATATCTTTACTTAAAATCAGCAGATAAGCCAAGAAGGGAGAATCAAACCATGCTGTCTGTGCTTGGTTTTGCTTGTAAGCAGGTGGTACAGTCTGGCCTTGGGGCGTCGTCACATCAGAGATGGGACACACCAACCAAACTTTACCAAAACAGCAAGTATGGTGAGGAGACTACTACATTTTCTGGAGAAGCAGCTAGGGAGGCTTTGGAGGCTCTGGGTGAATCAGGGATGTCGTGGATCTCTCCCCAACTCCTCCTTAACTCACTGTTTTCCAAGTGATCCAAGAGAAGAGAGCTTGGGATCCATCTCTGGGGGACAATATACTGCCAGAGAAGCTGCAGTGGATAATGATCTCTGGTTCTGCTATGCAACCCACCCCACTAGTGTGGGACACTGGACACCCTTCCTGAGAACGATGACCAGAAATGGTGTTGGAGGACACGATCCATCTTTAGCCCCTTTCCACTGCTTGAACAGAGAGGGCTGCCCCTGCTCTGTGGGGAGAAGATTATCACAAAGGCACAGGGAGCCAGACGTGGGCTGGGCCACCATGCTACGACCACCGACATCATGGTCACACAGCAGAGGTGACTCCTAATGGTGCTGGTCTCCTCTGCGGTGCCTGCAGTTCAGCAGCGGCACCCCTCTCCTGCCGAACAGGAGCCATCACTGTGCCTGGGCCACACTAGGGGTCATGTGTGGGGCTGATATGGGACTACCCCACCAAGAAAAAAAGAAGAGAGCAGACATGCTTTATGCCTGCCGCTCAGAATCCCCCTGAAGAGAGCCCATCTCTGTCCCCCAGACCTGGGATCAGACATGGGATCCCACCCACTGCTCACCCCATGGGCAGCACTGCTGCCCACAGTCATCCTGCTACTGCCCCCTTTCCTTGGCATCCTCCAGCTTCCCGCTTCACTTTGTTTTTCCACACAGAGGCATTTTTCTCTTTCTCTGCTGTGTTTCTCACTTGTCTTCAGTAACCCACTAGTAGTTTCCAGCTGTCATTTATTTACCTCACTACTCTACTGGAAATGTCCGTAAGGGGCTATCAATTCTTCTCCCACCGGGGTCACAGAGCAGCAGTCGCTCTGCCAGACTTGCAGTGACCCTCTGACTGCTGCCAGCTCTGGGCTGCCCACCAAGCCTTGCCATCACAGGCTGGAATGGGTCGCTCTTCCCTGCAATCAGTATTCTGATCAACATCTCTGAGCAACATCTTTGCACAGTCTCTTAGCAAGGGCAAATGCCCCAAAGTGGCCCAATTCCAAGCAACATCAGAGAAGGCAGTATCAGACCTCTCAGGAATGATGGGAGAGACTTGATTGTCTTAGGGGACTGAGTGTATCTGTCCAAGAGCAACACACAGGGAGGTCACTGCTTGCCTAGGAGTGGTAAGATGCAGTTGAAGACTCTCAGAGAGAAAAGCGCTACTGCTGCACCCAACTCTATTGCTTACGTAAGTCTTGCTGCATTTAATGTGCTTGGTTTTGGTTCTTTTCAATGCTCTTCAGGTGGTCTTTCTTAAAGGAAAAAGGATAGAAGTATCCAGAGAGGTATTCCACTTTGTTTCACTCAATTAAAGCTATTAACAAAACTGTATTTACGGCTACATAAGGGAAACAATCACGCATACGTGGGCAGTAAAGCAGAACTGGTTTTGATGTAGTTACTCTAGCAACTTAGAGCCTTGGAGTTATCACCTTGCCATTGGCAGTCTGCTGCTCTCCTGACACAGCAGCGTGCTCTGTGCTCCCCTGCACTAGCCAGGTTAGAAAATCAAGGAGGCGATTGTCCATCAGATTTCTTGCCCTCTGTCACTGCCTCTGCTGCAGAATGAGCTCCCCACAGGCGTCCTCAGCCTTCGTCTGGGGCACCATTATTTTACAGAGCACTCGCACAACTGCAGAGGGGCCTGAAGGTCTTTGGCAGCAGGGAAGAGAACAAAAAGAAACTCTCATTTGAGAGAAAAACGACAAGGAACGATTTTAGCTTTTTCACATTCCCAACCGGGAGGATGAAGAGCTCTATAAGGTAGAGATGGCACACCAGCGAGTCACAGCTCCAGCTAGCTGGGTCACAGACCCTGCCACAGGGATTAGGAGTGATAAGCATTCAGCTTTCTTACCTGCACTGCAGTTAAGTCTAGAGTTCAGATTTTGCTTCCTCTATTAACAGCTGACATTTACTTAGGGACCACGGCAAGTAAGGGCTCATTCCAACTCCCACTGCAAAGAAACTATGCACAGAAACCACATCTGCTGCTGTATTCCCTGAGTATGACCGGTGGGTTGTCACTAGGATACCCTTAACTATCCAGAATCATTACTGCCCTGCCAGTGGAAAAGACCTAAATACAGAAATTAATAGATCAAACAATCAGAATGAATGAGTTAGCGAGACCCAAGCAAAACAAAAAGTGCAAAATATCCCCCTAGTAGGAAATTATTATTCTCATGTGGTCTTTTCCTCCCTCCCTCCCTCCCTTCCTTCCTTCCTCCCTCCCTTCCTTCCTTCCTTCCTTCCTTCCTTCCTTCCTTCCTTCCTTCCTTCCTTCCTTCCTTCCCAACCAAAGAGAAACAAAACATGTTCATGGTCTTTTCCATTCAGTGTTTGAGAAAGGGGGTCAATGAGTTTGCTGATGGTCCATAAAAACACTGAGGGCTGATATTTCTTCACTGTCCAGAAAGTTAGGAGAATCTATACATTAGATCATTTTTTCATGGAAATGAGACGCAATAAGAAGACAGATGCCTCTAAAGCTGTCTCAGAATAACTTTTCCAAGGCATTCCTACCCCTCATTGCCAGTGTTCATTGGAAAGCATGTTGCCTATTTACAGCTGTGTGTTCCTGAGATACTGGGATTTTCCTAATTCCTAAATTCAGAAGACTTTCTGGAAATCTTTGAAAGAATAATATGTCAAAATATTTTCCATCTTGAAACACCTCTTGTGTTTTCTCTCAGCCTCTTCCAAAGTAGGTTCATGTTTGTTTTGGTTTATAATAAAATGAAATTTAGTTTGTGTGTTGATTTTACTCTGTTTTCATGTTGAAGAAGAAAAGCAAATATATCCTGCGTTCATCCTTTTCACAAATGACTGGATCAAAAGAAGCAAAAAGAAAATTCTTTCATTTGAAGTATTTGATTTACACAAAGCTACGTGGGAATGGACACATTGTGACTTTCATGCTTCCCAGGATATCAGACTCCTGCTGTCGATGATCAGTTCTTCTTGAAGAGACGGATCTCACCAGATGTATGAAAACCTGCAAGGCACGCTAACATGACTGCCGAGGGAGATTTGGTAGCAAATTTCAAATACACCAGATGAGACCAGGATGATGTTTTGTCTTAGAGCACGAGAAGCTTCTTGAAGCTCTGTTAGTTTGCTGAGTGGTTGTGGTTTAGGGGGGCTGCCACCGGGGGCTGATGAAGAGGTCATCGGTGGGCTACATATGCTCCACATTGTACCACTGCAGACCAGAGCGCATACAGAAACAGGAAGGGCTGAAGTAATTGCCCCAACTGCAACTAATGGGAGATGTTGCTGGTTGTGATACCCACTGCAGGTTAGGATCCCTGTCTGCCCTCAGGTAGCAGTGAATCAGGTAGCAGTCTGCTAGTTTTTGTGGTTTTGGTGTTGTTTTTTTTTAAGGCAGAAGGTGCTTCTCTGCTCACTCCAAGTCAGAATCCAGGAGGAAGACCCCCAGATAAATGGGGGCTGTGAAAATGACCGAGTGCCTCCTAATTTCAGAGGGGAAAATGATGACCAATAGATGGATGGAACAACTGGCTGGATGCTTTGCTGTCTTTTGCAGAAGGAAATAGTTCCAGAAAGTTGGCTGTCAACTGGTTAATGTGTTCCAGCTGTTTTCTTCCCTGAGCCAAGTTGTGCAGGGAGGAAAAAAACACAGGAAGGAAGATCCTGCCCATGAAGGAGGTTCACCAGTCAGAAGAAGCCTGGTCCTTCACTGAACACCTGAGGAAATACACCCACTGTTTTTCATTCCTTAGTTGCACATCCTTCCAACACTTTAAGGAAAACCTGATGGGAAACAGTCTTGGACATTTAGCAGGAAAGAGGCAGAGTTTTACTTGCAGAGTGAAAACCATTCTGCATAATCCCTAATGCTTTTCATGGCATCCATTTTTGGCAACCTGCTCTTTCAACATGATTAAAAGTAAAAACAGAACAGAGAGAAATTGTTGGCAAGCATCTTTCCCCTGCAGCATTTAGAGGACATTACAGTGTATTTCAGGACCTTTCCTTCGGCAGGACTGGTAGAAAGTTACTGACAGTCTTTCTGGCAGTGCCAAGATGCTGTCTGAGAAAAAGCAAGCACATTGTTGTTATGTACTCCTAATAATTGCATATTTGATAAAAGTAGGAATTATGTCCTTAAAACTCATTGATTGTTGCTCCCTAGTTAAAAAAAAAAAAAGAAAAAGGATATTTGGATATTGTATTTGTTGTTCTTTACTGCCACACCATCTTAGCTAAGGGCAAGCTGGCTTCACTCCCAGAAAGAGTGAAGATGGCATAACTGCTCGAATAGCACTGACCAGCCCTTACACCACAGCCTGGGTAGCGGTAGGATGCAGGGCGCACTGGGGCATGTTTCAGTGTTCATACAACTGGGCCAAGTGCTCCTGTGCCTTTCCCTTCTGGAAGAAGACACCACAGAGACACTGCTATTTCCTCCTCACCCCGGGTCAGTTTTACAGGAAAGATCAACTAGATAATAAAAGCTACAAACTCCATCCCACACACTTTGAACAAACCTGGTGCATTTCTACCACTATTCTAACTCCCTCATGTACCACTCAGCTTGTCAGCCAGGGGTTTCTTTGTTCACTGTTTCTGCTGTCACGAACCCAGTGTCAGCCATCACTGGGCACCTCCTCACTGCTCAACCCTTCCTTCCTGGTACTGCCTCTTTCACTGCCAACGCAAATCCTCTCACTGCTTTCTTAACCCTGATTAATGATTATTCTCTATTGTTAGTCTTTTGCACAGCACCCAGAAGGAGAGATGTTCTTCCAAACCCCAAGGACAGACCCTGCCTTGAAGATCTCTCAGGCCAAATTCCAGTGGCAGAATAAAAATGGCAAAGAGCACAGGGGGCCTGAGCCAGGCACTGGAGCTGGATTGCGTAAAGCTGTTGATGTGAAAACCTGACAAACAGTGGTGTGAGGCTGAGAGCATTGGCGCAGACCATCGACTCAAGGACAAAGTGGCATGAACCTCACAAAACAGACCATTTGCAGATGACCAGAGCTATGTAAATCTTTGCAGGTAAAGACAAGGATTTGATTTAATGGAGGGAAAGACTCCAGAAAGGGACTTGCCAAAGAATAGAAGAATGAGCTTCCAGGGCCCCACCAAAGGACCCTCCAGCCTGGTACCCTGATTCAGACAATAGTGAGATGTTGGGACAGCGGGAAGATAACAAAAACAGAGCACAAATATTTATTTAGTAAGCCTTGATGGACTTCTCTTCCTTGAACTCTCCAGTTTTCTCCCAAACCCATGGACAAAAGTAGCATCCATGGAATCTTTTGGTGAGGAGTTTAATCGCTCAACTACCTGTTGTGCAAGGAACGACCTCCTTTTATGTGTTCCGAACTGGAAATCCAGAGCTTCTTTGACATCCTCCAGTTTTTGCGTTACAGGGGGAAGTGAGCGATTTATCCTTGGGCATCCTGACCAAGCCAAGGAGCAGGAAAGAAGAGATTACTTCTTCAGGTACACTGCAGCCAAGCCCTACTTGTTCACCATTTATTCTTCTTGCTAGATTGCAGCTCCAAAACCACCACTGTTTTTTACATACAACTTCCAGTCTGCTCACGGTAAAAAGAAGAGTTTAAGCTTTCTGCAAGGAATGATTTCACTTTTTGCCACTGAGTCCACCATGTGTAACTCCTCTGATTTCAATAGCACACAGTTCATTTGCAGCTGAACAGAAGTCAACCTTAAATGTGTCTATACATCAGGTGCCAAAGCTGACAGTTCAGAATAAATAATTAAGCAGAAACTCAGCAATGGCAGTAGCAACCTGCTGCCTAAAGTATGTTTGTAGGCATTAATGCAAATCAACTGCTCTTAACCACCCGGCAATAACTATGGCTGTTACACAGCTACAGCGTTATTGTACAACTAAATAACATTTCAGCCTTTGACAAATGAATATTGCAAAGAACTGTTTCAGACAGGCAGTTGCAGCACGAAGTCAGCTTAAATCAGTGCGATTTTTTAACGTACCAGGATCTTTGGGCAACCTTTTGCTCTCACTTGTACCCACAGCCTCATTCTATGCAATTGATTACATTCTTTGAATTGATTTTTCAAACTTACTTTCAAATCCATGAAAGAGCTTCCTCTCTATGAGAGACTTGGCAGTGTTCAGGGGCTGCAGGCAGTACTTATTACTGTCTTCTACTAAAACCTGAGCCCTGACCTTGCATCTTAATGTTGACCCATGGAAGCTAAGAAAAGCAGATTCATTGTTTTTTCAATCACTAAAAAAATTCTGGTCAGAAAAGGCAAGTTCTTTGTTGAATAAAAAAATGTTATTAGCATTAGCTAATATATCTTACTTCTAAGGATAAATTAAAAATTGTTTATAAAATGTCAGTGAACTGGCCCATACTTCGTGAGAGTGGATTACACTGCAGATGAAGTCGCTGAGCATCCCATAACTGTGGGGTGCGCTCAGCTGTGAAGCTGTGCTGCCGCTGCTTTCCCTGTAGCATGACCAGTGGGAACTAATGTGTGTACACAAGACAGTAGCAGTCCAGACGTCAGGGTTAGAGGTCTGTTACACACATGAAAAAGCAGATCCTGCTTCTCTCTTCCTTAGATAGTCAGTTGTTTTCACATGTGCTAGAAGGACGACTTCATTTTCAATTTTACCTCACACACAACCCCCAGAGAAGGTGAATTCCAGAGTGGACTGTCTTTTAAGGAGAACTGAGCACTGCCAGCTCCTTTGAAATCCAGTGGCAGCTGAGAGCATTCAGTAAGTAGTATTTTTGTTGAAAAGTATTGTTTTATTAACATCAAAATACTGCTGGGAATCATACTGGTTTAGAAAGAGCTTTCATCAGCTTTCTGAGGTGCTCCCTTTCAGTGAAGGACAGATTCAAATTAAAATACTGGCTTTTTGCTGGGGAGCCACAGCTGAATAAACAATTTATGAAAAGTGAGTGATGGTCATGCCGCCCTGATGTCACCCTCAGGAAGGGTTGGTGGCCAACACCACACCAGACAGGTGATGTAGATAAACAGCCATTAGGAGCCACAGAGATGGACAGACCTTGCTTCATTTTGGACTTTGAGCAGGACTGGACCAGAGTTTCCAGAAATGAGACAAAGAACTTCAAAACGCCCACAGTCACCAGAGGGCTGTAAGCAAGGACAGCCTCTTATTTACTGGGTCTAGGCCCTATGTCCCATTGAACAAGCAACAACTTGACCTACAGCACACTTTCCAAGCTGGATGCCATGTGTATGAGAGAAAGCCTGTAGTTATCTACTCTCCATCTCCGTATTTATAGTCTTTGTTTATGGCTGTGTTATTGTTTGGTGGCTTTTTGACTTTTTTTGGCAGGGACAATGACTTTTCTGCTGTACTATAAATGAGAAGCTGTGTCCATGAGCATATTCCAGGTCATTTTCACAGCACAGTGGTCACAAACACTGGGCAGGCTGCCTGCCAGGACATCGCCACTGGCCTGCTGTGGGGTAGGCAGCTCCAGCACTGCCACGCACGCTGGTATGTGGGTCTGCAAAAATAGAAAGCTGCTTAAAGATGGGCCTGGGCTGTAATTTCTCTTGATATACTTCATGGAGGAAGTGGTCAGAGCGTGAATCTTCTCGGAAGGTCAGGTGGAGACAGTTGTACCAGGACCTAATGCACTCACAGCTTCAAATATTTCTTGGCCCAGGCTATTTAAGCCACCAGGAAAGTTGCTTAGGAAACCAGACAATGTCACTGTTTGATTTGTTTCTTCCTAGGCTTATGTTCTCCTGGAAGGTAGAAGCAAACCAGATGATCTTCTTTTCTCCTGTCTCCGTCCTCTTCTCTGGCTAACTTCAATTTGAGCACTTTTGACACAGCTCTTATTTTGCTCACCTAACTGCAGACTTCAGCTTTTCCAAATTCAGTATTTTCTCCAGAGGATGAAACGTGTCCATGGACAAGCACAACCTCAAAGACTTGGTCAAGCCCAGCTCAGCAGAGCCGAGCGGGAAGTTTGAGGAGAGTTAGGCACTTCTTATTAGACTCACAGAGGAGACTGACCTGAGACCCTCATGCCTGGCTTGTCTCTGGCGGCGTGGAGGGACGTGACCCTTCATAGCCGCTTGCACGACTCGGGCCCCTGCTGGCGCAAGAGAAAACAATAGATGAATCTATCAATTCATTCATTACAGCCAGTTTTGCCCTTGATTCTGTTGATTTTTTCCAGGCAAATATCAAATAAAGCCATGGTGAAAACAAACTGCCACAGATTTATGACTTCAGTTCTTAATTCAATTTTTCTTTTGTAGCTGCTCGCTCACATGCAACAGTCTTGGCTCCATGGTGAACCTGCAAGAAGGTAATAAATACAGTGTTGCTCTTCTGAAGGGTAGCTCTCCCTTCTGGCCTGGGAGAGGTGACTCACCGTTTCCCTGCTGGAAGCAGACAGAGTAAGGGGGGCCAGGCTGCCCACAACCCCAGCGAAGAGCCAGCGGGGTCTCTCAGGTGACCGTCCCTTGATTCTGATTCAGCTTCAGCTCAAGGTTTTCCAGCTTGTTTTGACCTTTGGCAACAAGTGAATCATGACAGGGAGTCACTGTGTGACATCTGCTCGGATGATGGATATACCTCTTTGCCCAACGGATGCCCTCTGCGTAAAAAATCCCTGCCAAGAAAAAGCAGCTCTGATTAGCACTCTTGTTTAATGAGAAGCACTTCTGGGTCTCAATAGCCTGCCTTCTGATTCAAGGAAAAGCATAACTATGAGGTAGCTCAGAGGATGCACGTAGAGCAGCTATCCATGCTGCATTTATTCTAGGTTTTAGCTTTGCACATTTTCTACATGTGTTACAAGAAGAAAATCAAAGCGAGCCCAGGGCCAGGCTGCACCCCGGAGAGCAGCTCACGGCAGCCTGAGGAACATGCGCAGCGGAGAAAGGAAGAAGTGCGAGCACCTTCTCCTTGTCCGTGATTGAAGAACAAGATCTGAAGCAGGCTCAGGATAAATGCCCCTAAGAAATGGAGAGAAAGTAAGAGATTGTGAGGAAACAACTTTGACTGTGAAATTTTTTTTGCTATAATTTTTGGCTTGTTGAACAGGGGACCTCCAAAGTACTCGTGCTTTGGACTGTGTTTTATTGCATGGATATTTTTGTGGACATATCTCCTCCCTTTTGTGATTCTGGGCACAGTTGTCCTCCCAGCGGGACCCTCTCAGCATTCCAGAGACCTGCAACTATTTTCTACACAAGGAAATAGCATTGGAGGAACTAGCTAGCCAGACGACAAATAAGGCAATCATTTTTGGAGGATAATACATGTTGGAATTTATTTCACTTCTACGGGTACACTACCATCAAAAACTGACCATTTTTCAGTTTTTCACAAAACTGCTTACCCTATTTTTCCAGAAATATTCTTGAATCCAAATTTTAATGAGGTGTTTTGTTTTTAAAAAAACCCAAATAATGATTCCAATGTTTAGAGTAATAAATTTTCTCATTGCAAATTAGTAAAATAATAAATGTAATTATGAATTCTGAAAGGAAGATACTTTCAAAAAAAATTTGGCAAAATATACTACAGAACTATTATAGCACAATACTGCAAAACTGTTCTAAGGTAAACACTACCTAAAACATTTGCTTTTAAAAAAAAGATTTTTCCTCAAAAAAAAGTGTGGAAAAGCAGCAACTGTTTCCTATAAGAAGTATGTTACTGGCTCTTTTTATCATGATAAAACAACTGAAAATCAGCAGAGAAGGCAGAAAAGGAGAACCTTTCTCCTAGTCATCTGTCTTGCCCTGCTACAGGATACATCTAATACTTACTTCACCTGGTCAAGATTTTCTCTGTTGCCGTTACAGTATCTTCTTACACTCCTGACCCCATACCTACATTTCTCCACAGCATGGCAATCTGTGCCTCCCAACCGTCAGGGACACTCCTAACCATATGCAACACTACTGGAGGACCACTGCTTTACCAGTGTAGTTGCAGGATACTGCAATTATCCTGGTACCTGAAGCTTCATGTGACACAGGTGACCAGAATAGTGTATGTAATGCTATGGATTGAGAGCAGCCCTGAGGAGAAGGACTTGGGGGTGTTGCTTGATGAGAAGCTCAACATGACCTGGCAATGTGCACTCTCAGCCCAGAAAGCCAACCATATCCTGGGCTGCATCAAAAGAAGTGCGGCCAGCAGGTCGAGGGAGGTGATTGTGCCCCTCTACTCTGCTCGTGAGACCCCATCTGCAGTACTGCATCCAGCTCTGGAGCCCCCAATATAAGAAGAACATGGACCTGCTGGAGTCCAGAGGAGGGCCACGAAGATGATCAGAGGGCTGGAGCACCTCTCCTATGAAGGCAGGCTGTGAGAGTTGGGGTTGTTCAGCCTGGAGAAGAGAAGGCTCCAGGGAGACCTTCTAGCAGCCTTCCAGTACTTAAAGGGGGCCTAGAAGAAAGATGGGGAGGGACTCTCTATCAGGGAATGTAGTGATAGGACAAGGGCTAACAGTTTTAAACTGAAAGAGGGTAGACTTAGATTAGATATTAGGAAGAAATTCTTTACTGTGAGGGTGGTGAGACACCAGCACAGGTTGCCGAGGGAAGTTGTGGATGCCCCATCCCTGGAAGTGTTCAAGGCCAGGTTGGATGGGGCTTTGAGTAACCTGGTCTGGTGGGAGGTGTCCCTGCCCATGGCAGGGAGGTTGGAACCGGATGATCTTTAAGGTCCCTCCAACCCGAACCGTTCTATGATTCTATGACTCTATGATCTTTAAGGCCTTGACAATTTTACTATCTGCAAAGGACAATGTGCAGATCTTGCATTATACATTGACCGCATTTGAATTTATTTTGCCTAGGGAAAGCAGTGCGAAAAAACCCCCACCCCAAAACATAAAAAGACTGCTTAACACAGAGAAAAAATGCATATGTACACGGTTAAACTAAGGTATCCAGACTTATTAATGGAAACATGGAGATGCTGATAGCATCTATTAGCAGATAGTCCTTTCAGGTCTATCCTAGCTATTATCCTAGCTAGTTAGGATTTCCATCATGCACATGATCTTGTTCTAGATTATTTGATAGTTTATTTCCTGTTTCAGCTGGCTTCTGTTGGCAGCAGTGAAGGTTGGATTCAAACATAAGATTATTCTGCAAATCAAGAAAACAAACAAACAAGATTTCTTTCCTAGAAGCCCTTAAGCACAAGTATCTTTCATTCTTTCCACTCTGTCCTGCCTGTCACACCAGGGAGTATGTGTGGAAAGCAAAGTATGTTTTATTGAGGGGGAAAAGAAAACAAATCACTGAGTGTGTACAACTAGGAACTAATCTCCATCCTTCTGTAGACTTTCTGACTGTGATCCCCCAGCTGTCAGCATCATATGCATGAATAAATGTCTCTCTAATGTCACTTTAAATGTCACTCTTTCTTCCGCCCCCTATTTCACTACTGATTTTCTTGTAGGAAAAAGATCTTTGCTCGAGCAATGAACCTGGTCAGTCCCCTGCAGGATGAACTGCTCCCTGCTCTCTGTACAAGCCACCTTACACCCACAGCCACAGCCCAGGCAGTGCTCACTGTCCATCCCACTCAAGAGCAAGGTGTTGTGAATACAGCCCTGTAACTACCTAGCAATGTGGTGAGAGCAACAGCACTGTGCTACCCTTATGCATTGAACTGAAATGAATCTTTACCAAAAACATCCGTCTGGGAGGGCAGCTGCCAGGCCTGCAAAGGAAGGTCTGCCGATCTTTTTCTGCCCCTCTTTCTTTTGCTGCTCTTTAGCTGAGCAATAGATGGTGATATGAAGCATGTTCCCTTAAATCCTCTTGTCAAAATGCTCTGGCAATATAACATCTGTAGAATAGTAGCAGTTACACCAAGGAAAGTAAAAGTGATTTCTCACTGTATTTACTCAGCCAATTAAAAAACACCAATCCTGTTCATGAGAATCCTTTTGAAGACAAACATTGCTGTGTGTTTCCAGTTCCACCTATTTGTCTCTTCCATTTCTTCAGTGATATGCACGTTAATATGGCACTGTCAGTTATGTCTGTGTTTGTGTGCTAAACGCCTCAGTTTTCCTTCCATTATTTTCTTTATAAACAACAACAACAAAAAAACCCCAAAGCTTTTGGCAATTGTTTTGAAAATAAGAATGACTCTGATTCTATAAAGAAATTTATATATTAAGAATGGGCCAAATTTTAGCTTTCTTATGCTCGACAGGCTCCCTATTAAGCATAAGTGATGTTTGCTTTCACAGGAGAATAAGCTAGATTTTTCTTTGCCTTGTTGCGTGGCAATAACCATGAAAGATACAAAGCATTCACCTAAGCATTTTTCCTTTCTCAAATCCTAATATATAGATATTACTGGCAACAGTCATGTAAGAAAATATACCAAAGAACGAAGCATTACTGACATCAAAATACGTTAAATGAACAAAACAGGGGATCTGAGATACATGTAGTATGTATTTAATAAGAAGACCTTTTTTGGTCACATCTAGCCCACTAAATAGGCAAGTTTGAGACTGATGATGTCAGTGTGCCTTTTACAGAAAAGTTTTAAATGATCCAAGTGGTGGGTTTTACAATAGATGTTTGGAAGAGAAAGTGAAAATATAGAACAAATTATGCAGATAAGTATCAGAAAAGTCAAAGCTAACCAGATCTCAGCATTTTCATGTGAGAAGACTGGCACAGAATGCACTCTCATTGGACTGAAACATTACACTTCTGTAAAAGTTTCTATCCCTTTTTCTTCTTTTTCTCCTCCTTATACCATTTAATGATCATAATTGCTCTTGGATTTTTTTTTAAATATATTTTCCTATGGAAAATACCAGTGTTAGTGCCTTATCAGGTATCATTTAGCTCAAAATAACATATTTCTACAACTTCATCACGTAAGTCTTTAAAAGCATGTCAGGTTTGGAACCACAGTCTAGATGAGAATAGACTGAACCGCCAAACAAGGATAAGCCAGTAATACAGCATTTAGACAAACTTCAAACAGGAGTAGCTCTCCTTCACTTTTGTTCTGTACTTCACGCCCACTCAAACAGAAGCAAAAGGAGGATTCAATGAAAAACAAGCAAGTCAAATACAGACCAGAGTATAAAGACAAATAACAACAGATACTACTATTATCTATGGCAGATACTACTATTATCTATGGCAATAGACACTACAAAACCAACAGTTTAGAGAAGGACATAAAACCTGCTGCTTCAAGCTTTAAACTGATTTTTTAATATGTTATTGGAATATTTCACATCTGCTTCCTGTACAGCTTCTTTCACATTTTTATCCTCCAGTGCTGGATATAATCACAGGTACAATAAGTAGCAGTCGAAGTATTAACAGAATTAGCAGTTGGACAAGGCAGTGGTTGTCCCTGTCCTATTAGCACTAGTGGCCCCAGTATAGGTTCTGCATCAGGTGTGATGGGATGATGGGGTACCACTGCACAGCACCTCACACCACAACTGCATCCATCTCCAGTCTTTCCTTCCCTTGCCTTTCCTGTACTCTCAGTATAAGACCCCCAGTCCTTTAATCAAACTGGTAAATGGCAACATCTACAGTATGGTCTAGCGTATGGTTTGGTATACATTTTAATATGCTAAACTTTCCATATAACTCTTTCAGAACCGCCACCAGCATGAAAGCTGGAAGTCATAATCCCAGTTTTGGTAACACATCTACTACCATCTACCTGGTCCAGCAAATATGCATGCTCTTTGTGATGGTCACATTTTCTTATTGCAAGCCTGAAGAGTCAACGAAGGCGCAAGTGGCCATGTCGCACAGAAGTACAGAAGACATGCAATTCACACAGCTGCTGAAGATCCAAATGTCAGTCTGGTGTCACTGTAGAATATAAATTTATGAAATGAGAGAAAGTGGCTGCAGAAATGAACTATCATGAAAATTACTCTTTTTCTTCTTTTTGCATGTCATGTACAATGAACAGTGCAGAAATTTGTGAGGTGGCTGATTGTGGTTCTTAGTTCTTTAAATCAGACAATGTTCCACAGCAACAACTCTCTAGGTTTGTCAGAAATATTCTTTTTATGAGCTCAGAGGAGGAAACAGAGCCTGAAGTCCGTGACTGGCTGCACCTGCAAAATCACACGAAGCAAAGAAACGCAGCCTTCAGTGGAGCTCATCTGTGGAGAGCACAGCTGAAGGATCACTGTGCAACTTGGATGACAACAAAGAGAAACTTACCAAGCATGAAGATGGTCTGATAATACCATAGATAATATAAAGATAACAAAATTAGAAAATGGCCCAATCAAATGTAACAGGATATCCTAGGAGTGTACCACTGCTTTATGGGCAATGCCACTGAATCACACAGTATGAGTAAGTTTTAACCTCCTCAAGTCTCAGAATCAAATGAATGTCACCTGCTTCAGTCATGTGCCTTCTATAGAACAAAGGAACTCATTATCCAGGGGACAGCAAATGATAATCTCTCTTGGCCAAGGCACTGAAGCATGCTTCTGTGCTTTTGTTGAAAAGCCATTAAGAGAGGATGTGGAACTTGAATTCTAACTAGACGGGGTTACTGTGTATCTTACTCAGTAACTGAAGCGATTGATAGATCCCTTGGCTTCCAGAAAATACCACCAGCTTCTTCAGAACAGCACTGGGTTGCCAACTACCTTTCCCTCCTACTACAGATGCCAACCTAGCTTGAAAGAAAGTTGACAGGCTTGTGGAGGCAAGTAGCTGTAGAGGGCTGCAGCATGAAATGAAACCGCTGATTGCTTCCCGTTCGTGGAGCCACTGCATAAACAGCAGTGCGAATCCACTGTTCCGGCTCCAATAAGCTATGCACAGAAAACTGATGTCCACATTAATTCAGGTGTTGAGCGGATGATGAGAGCAGCAGAATTCAGATGTGTCCTGAAGTTTCTTAAGAACTGTGAATACCCCTGCCAAATCATGGGAGGTGTGTGCATTGGTAACATGCTCAGGAATGTGCAAGCTGCAGTCTTGTATGAAGGAAAGACTGAAATGATTTTGCATGCTATTCCCTCTTTATTATAAAAAACTAAGAAGAGGAAGAAGAAAATTAAGATGCTTGAAATGACATCTTTAATGTCTTCCAAGTAATGCACAATACATTTAACTGTTTTCAGTGAGGATTAGTATTGTGTTTTACGTTTTGCATAAATGTATAGATTAAGAATCTCTTCTTTGATCAATAAATGTTTAAAGCACTGCTTCTCATAAAATATGTCTTATGTGATATTAGATCCTTTAAGAACAGAGACATATGTCTTCAAAAATCACCGTCAGTTTGGCACTTCAGATGGTACCTCCTGCTGAATCTTTTAACTTTAGTCACCAATAAAAAAATAAAATTCATTCCCTGGCTTTCTGTTTTACTTTTCACCTAAAGTCAAGCTGAACTGGAACTTTGCCAAATTGTAATAGTTGAATACTGGTTTTCCCAGCATGTCTGGTCCAAATGAGAAATACAAGTGCCAAAACACTGCAAGGAAGCCTGTCTGCATGAATCTGTGACCCAGCTGGAAGCAGGAAGTGCTAAAACACAGCAAGAAATTATTTTCACACAACTTCCCAGATATATTGTGTGACACCAAAATTACTTGGAGATGCCTATGACCATCTTAAAAAAACAACCTTTGGGAAGGTCATCCATCAATAGCTCTCATCATGCCCTTCTATCCCCAGTGAATTAGTGATTTTGTACATATACAGAGAAACTTGAGGAATTAAAGTAGCTTACAGCCAACTGAAGAATGTAAGCTTCAAAATTTTGCTGTTTCTGAAGAGAACTAGTAGGACCACCTCATCTCAGCTCAGTCAGCGAGCAAGCAACCCTGTGTTGTATGTAGGAGTTAACCTAATATATTCCATCCATTTCAGGAGAGCAGTGAACATATGTCCTGACCTGCACCCGTCCAGCTGATAATTATCAACCTGCAGCTGTTTGCAGGCAGGCTCCACGACAACATAAGAGTCCGATAAGCCTGACCAGCTGAAAATGGGGTATGATCCACACTGATGGATTCCCCACCAATCTGTTACATAAGGAAATACCATGAGCAGCTCTTTGTCGGTTGTGTCTCTCTTCATTTTAATAGTGCTCGAAGCTCTAGTTCCTGCCATAGTCCTGCTTTCATGGACATTGGCCATGCCTTGCCCACTGGCCAGGTGCATCCATGGATCTCCCCAGTTTCTGACTCTGCCTCATCCTGACCTCAAGGTTTGGCTTCACCCTTGACCTCTGCCTGATTTTCCACACCCCCATATGCAACACATGGCACATTCAGACAGTCCAAACTGGGACATTGTGCTATGCTTGACACTAATGACCTTTTCTACCATCTCAGTTGAACATGATGTGGCATCCTCTGAGAGAAGACTGGAAGCAGATAGGTTAATTTGAGGACCAGTGTAGGAAACAGAGAGCAATACGATAGTAGCAGAAATGTCTTGGGAATTCTCCAATGAAAGAGAAGTATAGATGTTGCTCTCCACAAACTTTTCATTTCACACTCTGGAAGTTTTAAATCGTGTCTCTCCAACTGGTCATGAGCTGGGCAAGCCAAAGAAGAGGCATCCAGAGATGTGTTTCCCTCTGAATCAGAGGAACCTCTGGCAGCCAGTCAGCTGGAGATGTCGTGCTGCTGGTAGTGAGCAGCCTCCTCGCCTCCTCTGGTAACAGGGATGCCTGCAGTTCCCTTCTTAGAGGGAGACGCATCAAAATGAGCCTAACAGAAGTGTGTGTAACAAAAGATGCCCAGTGAAGGCACAAGAAGCAGAGTTTTTCACTCATCCCATCACATGATGAATTAACACCTGCACTAATTGTTTTTATGGCCATCACTGATAAGACAGTAACATGGGAATGGTACAAAATCGCAAAGCAAAAACCGCAACAAGGGGAGATACTTGCTGCCATTAAAAAAATCCAGAACTGACTACCTTTAAACATTCACCCCTGCATATGGACTAACATAGTAAGACAAATCACGTAGACCTCCTAGCCAACATGCTTTGGGGCATGTGCTGTTACCATGTGAGGGTCAGGAAGAATGTTTAGGAGAGTATTGTACCAGTGCAGCAAGAAGACGACCTTTTTTTCCTGTACAAAAGGTTAGACAACATCCCAATAACTGTCCCAGTGAAGGAATGATTCATTTAAGAGGCTGAGACTGCTACAGAGCTATCTGTTGTGAACAAAAGGTCCACACAGCATGAAGCCTTTTACAGACAGCACCAGTTCAAATGTGTTAATTATTGCGAGTGTGCTTCCAAAATCACTGGGGGTATTCCTGGAGCAGACTGATCATGTGAATGCCATTATTTATTAACAAATACTGCCAAAGCCTGTTGCATTAGACGTGCATCCTGGCAGTTGACCCGGTTAAATACACATGCAGTAAATCAGGTCTCAGTTACAAAAACATTTCTGTATTTTTCAGTGCACATGTCTGTCTTTATAGAATATTCTTGAAAGGCAGCACAGCATATTGCAAGCTTTACCGCTTGCTGTAGCGTGAAGTGGTGAATATATTCCAGAGCAAAGGAGGTCGAAGGAGCAGTATGAGAGGAGGTGCTCCTAGTACTTTTCAAAAAGCACACTAAAGTTAAGTGTGTATCTTTAATGAGTGCAGTAAGGGAACAGACCTTGGGAGATTATCCTACAGAAGATACTTTCTTTTGGCCAAACCTTGCGCATCAACATTGCTGATCCTTTACTGAAGTGCTAGATATCAGTGGTTCCAAGAAGTTCAGCACAGCCTTATCAGATAATCATGTTTTTCAATAAGCAGAGATGATCAAAGCCAGAGGATAACTCGTAGGTGTTCAGGGAATGTCACATTCAAAGCTAACAATAGGCTGAACACTAGATGCCGTTTCACACCCTGTGCCAGGGCTCATGCCAGCCAGACTGTTTCACTAATCAAAAAGAGTTGTACTTTTACCTCTGACCCAACAATTCCTGTGGAGCTAAAACTTCAGCCCTGCCCGTCCTGAGGCACTGAGTACTCAAAGCTTCCAGTGGTCATAAAGAAAAATACAACTTGGTCTAAAAGTCAGTGCTGAGCAGGCTTTGAGAGGGAGAGGTCACATTCTAGAGAAAGGGGAAACCAGCATTGTGTATGATGTTAGCATTTCTGCAAGACTGGAGGCCCCCCTCCTCATTGCCCTCTCCTCCACCTTAAGCAAGACTCTCTCAGTCTTGTTTCACAAAACATCACGGGGTCAGAGAAGTTACTTGTCTAGAAAGTCTTGTTGAGAAAACTTCTTTTTCTTAAGGACAATTGCTACGTACCATAAGGGTTAATCCAAGCACTACATAATGAAGAAAAAACATAAAAAACAGGGAGGTGGGTGGGAATTTCACACACCTATCTATATGCATTTAACTCAAAAGATCCTGTCTGGGCATGCCATAAAGCTGAGAGAGAAAAGCAGAGATTACTCTTCCAGCTTTGGCACCTCTGCAGCCTTCAGGTCTGTCTCTCTCCTTCTACACTGACTGTCTGGGGTACTTAAGGGAACTGGGAACCTAACCTGGACACTTGAAGCAGATCAGGTTTTAAGCCCTATATAAGGACACTGAAGAGCTGGATAATGAGCTGAAGTTTATTTACATCATTTAAATACTTAGGAAAAAAATAAGTAACTTTTACCTTGCTGAGATAATTTATTATTTGAATGATAAAATATGAATGTCTTGGCTTTGTGGCCTGAGGATGCATATATAACTGAGATTAGTTCTGCACCACTCTTCTGTGTCACTCTTCTCTGTCACTTCTTTCTCCAGAAATCATTAGTCTTGAATACAGAAACAACAGTCTTATACTTAAATCTCATCCTATCAAAGGCAATGTTTTAACTGTGACTTGTGAGTGACAATAACATTTGAAATAAAAAGTTTTATTAGTAGGAAAATTGTGCATCCTGTACTTCAAACAGTTATTTCAATATTAAACAGTTATTTCTAGTAATAATCCATAATCATGGGAAGTGCTCTTGCAGGTGTAGAGCATAAAAATGATGTGCTCATTTCCGTTTGCTCATTAAAACTGCACAAACAAAAAATATTGTACCCATATTTCTCCCTACTATGCGTGGCTTAGCACTGATTCAGCCATTAATATCCAAAACATCCCTGTCTAGCATTAATGTAGATAAATAATCCTACCTCAGATTAAAAAAAAAATAGGACATTATCACCATTCCACAGGTTTCAGTTCCATTTTCTCGGTATTGTATAGGTAGAGAAAAACCTACAAAGCCACAGTTATAAACTTAGTAAGAAAGAAACTTTAAAGAAGGGGAAAAAACCCAAACTCATATTCTGGTAGCAATGAGATGTTCATAAAAATCCCAAGAGGTTATTTTCAATGAACTTTCTTCTTAACTAGTACCACAAATTGTTTTGTACAGAGAAAGGAAAAAGTTAAATGTTTTGCAGAAAGAGGAAATACTGAGTTTCTTTAAGAAGCAGGGGAAGCACATAGAGATAACTGTGTGAAACTTGGATTTCAGTTGGATTGTCACCCACTCCATGTTGCCAACACCCAGAATTTCATCATTAGTCATGCAATGTTCAGATTTTATAGCTTCAGCTCCTGGTGCCAGATTACTACATTCAAACATCAGTTTCATTGTTTTGTTGTTTTGAAAGCAGAATTTTAAAGCAAAGCCCTCCCAGTTGCACAGATTAACCAAAAAATGGTCTGAAAGTTCAAAAACAATGACTTTTTTTTTCCACAGTGCTCTTTTCACAAATATGAATAATGAATGATTTTGAAGCACTGCCTCCTGGTATTTTAGTCTCACCTATGATTCTGATAGACTGGATAACAGCATTGCTGTTTACTTTCCCTGAAAGAACATACCAGCAGTGACTGGCTGTCAACAATGTCTCCTTTTAAACTGGTTTCCTAAGTGAGTAAGGCTTATCTAGTTATATTGCCTTTCTGTCCTTACAGCTCTTTGTTAATAGCCTCCTTGTTACCTTTTGAAGCCATTGCCAGCTTCACTCAGATGTGGCTCAACAGCAAAGTTCTTATAGAAACCAAGTTGCTACAAGTTTTGCACGTGGTGTCGGTGATAGATGAGAGAGTTCCCAAGCAATACTCTCACCAAGGGAAAAGTTACAGTGTGAGCTCAGGCACGACCTATTCTGCTGTTTGTGTGCCGCTGCCAAGGTGGCAGTTAGGAGAACGGCCGGGAGTCAAGGGGATTGAGTACCAGAACTGGATTAGACAACATGGGTGGACTCTGCAACAGAAGATGTCAGGATGCTGTTAGGAGAGATGAAAAGGGATGTGGAATGAACACTGGTAAAGAAATCAGGTGGCAGTGCTCAAAAGACAGCTTGTTTTCAAGGGATGTTGCCTCTTGGTCCACATGGCTAGTACTTGAGGCCTTATGGAATTGTTTCTGTTAAGAGGTGAAAATGATGATGTGAGTCAGATCTTTTTTCAGTTCATTCCTTCCTATTTACAGGTGTTGAAAGTTCTGTTTCTGTAAACATGGTAAAGGTCAGCAATAGCTAGAATTTTCCATGCTAACAGTTTCCAAGCACACTTTTCTAGTCAATTCTGTGCCCTGAAGCACTCTTTTTGCTCTCTCCTTGCATCAAACTTCCAATGAGTTCTCAGGCTTTCCAATTGCCTTCTACCTTGAACACAAAGCCAGACAAAGCTGCAATGCCCCAAAAGGACTGGTAGCCAGTTTCCTGAGAAAACATCTTGTTTTGCCACAGTTATTTCTTGTTTAGGACTTGCAAAGCAGCATTTCATCTTGGGCATGGTTGCTATTGTTTATACTGTTGTTATAAAAAGGCACGTAGTGATGTCTTCCATTTATCAGGATGAGAGGTTGCCAACTCTTCCATTAGCTTTATCAACAACTTTGGTTCCCAGCACCCCAAGCATGCTTGTTAACCATCATCAGTATCTTCTGGTATAACAGCTCTTTTTCCATATGGAGGCAGACTTAAATTGTGATTTCCACCATTCTTAAGGAGGTGTGTGAAGGAGGATTTATTGTTCAGTGGAAGACATCTGTCACACTATTACATGACTGGAGAAACAGTGAAGTGAAAAAAGGACTTGCTTTCCAAAAATGGATCCCTATCATGCTCTGTAGGTGAGTTATATGTTGGAACATGCACACAAGTCATAGATAACAGATATCCTGACTTTAGATCATAGTTTACAACAAAATAAAGCTGAAATCTAAAATCAGTAGAGATTAAAGCCAGAAGGCGACAAGCACACGTAATTGACAGAAGAGCAGAAGGTAACAGAAGGTTGTGTTACAATTAGGGAGGAAAGAGAAGAACCAGATCTGCAGAGCTGAAAGTAAGAGGACTTGCAGACTGATTTGCTTCTCGAGTTTCTAAGCAAACTCCAACACATGACAAGGCAATCAAGGAGCTAGAATGTAAAATTGCTTTTTCACAGCTGAAGCGTTTGTATTGATCTCATATACCATAACCTCTAAAGATGAAACAAATAACCTATGCTGCCAGGCCAGCTTTGCCTTCCAGTGGCACTGCTGCACATAAATACACTATGGTTTTGTGCCAAGGGCTTAACTGCTTCACTTCAGAGCGAGCAGCGGGGTTGGAAAAAGCATAAAGTTTTGCCGGGCTTGTGTGGAGCAGGAGCAAACACTGCCTGCTGTTCTGCAGTGACCCCCTCTGACTAATCTGGAAGCAGTTCAGGTCTGTGGGAGGCAGAGAAAGTTCTTAAAGGAAAAAAGGTAAGAAGCTTTATGCCACTCCTCCTTAATACACGCATTCTGCGCGGAATTCTAAAAATCATCAATGAAATCCTGCTTAAGGTAAGAGAGGAGTTTTTGGAGAACTGGAAGATTCATGCTGAGACTCAGCAGTGGTGTGCTTAGGTGTGCCAAACAAACTCAGTTTTGTTTCTTCAGTGGCATCTCAGGACACATATAGGCCCACCAGACAAAAGAGGCAGGAACACAAGACACCTCGGGAAGGCAGTGCAGTGTGTCTGCAATATTTACCATGCTAAGGCGTTACTGTCTGACTGGCAAATGTGACAGTTTTCTGGGTTGGGCAGGAATCCTAAACCTTTGGGAAGGAAACCAAAGAAAGAAACTAAAGCAAAACCAGAAGACAGTGTGAATTCTTGATCACCACTGGGGGAAAGTTCAGAAGTGTGGGGTAGCCAGGGAACTGCATGCGAACAATGACAGCCTGATGCCTGCATCATGAAAAAGGCCTCTTAGACTCTTTGGACAGCATCTTTTTGTCCTAGGAAGAAGACAGACATCTGTGTAGGGAAGAACTGATGGGAGAATGTGAGACTGCCTGAGGAGCTTGGAGGAATGAGGGTGTGCTAACTGAACAGAGAGTAAGGGATTGTTCCAGCACAGCAACAGGATGGGCAGGAAGACATTTGTAACAAAGCTGCTGTGTGCAGATAAAGGAAATCCTACAGTACCCACACTCTCCAAAGCTTGGTATCTTCTGACACCACCAACGCAAAGCAGGTGGGAAATAATGCCATCATTTCATCAAGTAGCATCTAACTTTGGCTGTTACTTAAACTTTCACAGAGTTGAAGAGGATTTAAAGTAAGGAAATATGAAGTCATAACAAAAGCACAGCACTTTCACTGTGATGGGAATTGCAAGAAATGGGATCAGTGATGTGGCTTTGTGAGAAGGCTCTTACAAAGCAGAAGACAAAGAAATCTGGGGGATTCTGCCACTCCTCACTTTGCTGCAAAAATGGCAAAGGTAGGAAAAACAACAACAACAAAAGACAAAAATTGAAATCAAGGAGAATTAAAGAGATTTTAAGCGCTTTTGCAAGCATATCAAGGTAAGAAGTGGGGAAACTGCAAAGGTAGTGTTCATATCAATGGGAATGGTGTTAGTGATGGAACTAACACTGGACAGTGAAAAATCTGTCTGTAGTAAAGCCATAATGCCAGCACACCGACGACGCTAACAGTACCGCTCTGGGCAGTAGATTGGCACCGATAATGGCAATCTACAGCTCTGGCTCTTTGGATGATAACCTACACAATTTCTGAAGGTTTTCAGACCTGGTTTCCAGTGTCCCTCAAATCCTCATCAAGTGGTAGGTTGGGTCCACATCCCTGGCACAGCACACCCCAGGCCCACCGCCCTCACCAAAACGGGGTGTCAAGCTGCTCTGTGTGCGGCTGCGTGGGGAATCAACGCAGGGACACCCCACCGAGCAAACCCCGCAGTTCGGGCAGCCTGGGAGAGATGAGAGGCCACGCCATCCTTCCCTCCTACGTTACGGGGAGAGCAGGGCCTCTCCTGGCAGCCCGGGGCGGCTGACCCCCTACTCTTCAGCCTCTCACCTCCCCAAGGCTGTGAGGGCGCTGCAGCTGCCAAGTGAACATGCCTAAAGCAGCGAGCCACCTTTGGCTTTCCCTGACAGTTAAGAAGGCACTGAGGTGAGAACAGGGAGAAGAGATGGGTGCAGATAAGGAGAGGGGAGCGAGAGCCCCGGTCCTGGGTGGCCGCATGGAGCCAGCACTGCGGGGAACCTATAAGGAAGGAGGTTCATGGCACAATTCACGTGAGGGTGGGCATCCTGCCCTACCACACACCTCATGCCGGCTTTTCAGGGGATTATTGTGTATCTGAACACCACACACTCGTGGCAAGTCTTGCTCTTTCAGCTGTTTCCCACAGCAACAGCAGTGATGGCTATCGACACTGGACGCTGCAACACCACAACACGGTTTGCAGTGGCGTTTCAGGAGGCCGCGCACCACACCCGGGCTCCTAGTCCCGCCCGAGACAGCGTTACCCCCGCGGCCGCAGGGCGAGCAGGGCAGCAGAAGATGGCGCCCCACGCCCTCCTGCTCCTCCCGGGACGGCTGCCCGCTGGCCCCCGCCGGCGCCACGCATGCGCGGCTGCGCCCGCCCGCTCCTTCCCGCCTGCGGCCAGGCCTCGCCCGCAGGGCGGATGCGCGGCCGAGCCGCTGCCGCCGCGGCCTCGCAGGCAGCGGGTGAGGCGGCGGCTGGGGTTCCTCGGCCCTGCCGAGCTTCTTCGGCCCCGCCGACCCCCTCCCGTGTCTCGGGGCAGCTCACGGTCACTCTGAAGGGCGAGCTACCCCATCTAAATCTCGTGGAGTTCGATGGAATGAAGTTAAAATTGTCCCTAAAGTGATTTTCACACAGGAAAACCTCTGGTGTCAAGCCATAAGGCAGCAGCCAGGGCAGAGGAGAGGACGATGAAGAAGGAATTAAAGCGCTGGCAGGAGAAGGAGAGACCTAACCTGTCTGTGATGGCGGGCAGCAGTGTGCATGCAGCTGCTCAGCAGCTCTCCCACCCTGCTGCTCTTCCAGGGAACGTGGCACCGGCGGTGGGACTGTGTGGTTTCCTGAGAGAAAAAAAATGGCACAGACACTGTTTATACATGGACTTCAGGGCTTAATTTTAAATCAGAAGCAAGCTCTGCTGGCAAATATTTTCTTTTTGACTGCACACTGCTGCTTTTAATCAAACAAGGCCCATTCAGTAAGGTATCACATATCCATTTTCTTCAGCCACCTTCAGTAGGAGATGATGGTCAATGGCACTTTCCAGGATTTTTTCCTTTGTGAATGTAAAATCATTTCGGTGTACTATTGAATCTACAGCTCAGTGCTGCTTGAATTCAGCGAAGACAATAGACACCTCCACCAGTGTTTAGCAGCACGCTGGTTTTTGCTTGGTCTGGCTGAGCTAAAGAAAATTGGTGTTTTGGTTTAAACTGGCTGTGAAATGCCACTGTTTTGCAGTTTTTCTCAGGTGGGCACTTGCTGCTCTGTTCTGAGCTCTCTAGACCGAGATGTGATGAAGCCTGCAATTCACAGGACGTGGGGTAGACCGCTTCTAGAAAAAAAACCCCTCACCTTAAATAACTTAAACAGTACCATTGCTTTGTGTAACTCATTGGTCTATCCATTGCTTGTGGAACGGGTTCCAAATCTTCATGCAAATATGCAGCACCGTGTGTCGTTACTGCATGCTTTACCCTTCACGCTCTTTCCTCCCCTATGACCGCAGTGACAAAAGCCTCGGCGGCTTTTTGGGGAATGAGGAGAGTTCCTTGCTTAGGGGAAATGGGTCGAGTCTAAAGCACATGGGGCAGTGTTACTCATTTGGCCAAGGCTCTCATGCACAGGCAGCTTTGCCATGGCAGCATCTGTGTGATGAGGATGCAGAAAGAAGGGAACCCCGGGAAGATACCCTGGGGATGTAATGAGCTTGAGCGATTACAGTATCACTGTTGCAGCTGCTCACACCAGGGCTGGATTGTACTTTGTGGCAGAGGGCAGTTTTGTTGAAACAATTGCAACTGAGGTTTGACATTGAATAAAATGGATTCCCATCATTGGGAAACAGAAGTGGGTTTCTCTGTAGGAAGTAAAGGAAATGGTTTTGTTTGTTTGTGTTTGCAATGTCCAGAAGTTATGGCTGGCCAACCAGATGATCACTGCCCTTTGAAACGCACTCCAGGTGTTTTCCTTCGTGGCTGTGGCTGACATAGCTCACATAAGCATTTTGGGGGCTGTTCTGGAGCAGTCAAGACAGCTTCCCTGCTGCTGAACTGTTGCCAGCACCAGCAGTTTACCCCATCCTCCACCTCCTTGTGCTGGGGTGTTTCTCTTCGCTGTGGTCTGCATGGCAGCAGCAGTAGGTGGAAGCTTCAGGCATACTTGTGCTCATTTGAAAATCAGTAAGAGTAGCCCTGTTGTACAAAGCAAGTGTAGGGACATGGAGAGCTGTATGAATAAATGTGACAGACCAGGATAAGCAACATCGATTGAAGTTGAATGAAGTTAAGATGATCACCAAAGGGTTTATATTAATCCTGTGTGATCTGCATGGAATATCCATAGAAGTAAGATGAAACAGTGAACAAAGTGACCCAGAACTCCTCATATGCCAGATGTCCACTAGTTCTTAGGTCTTTCTTGACGGTTTGAAATGACGCCTGTGCCCTCTGAGGCTTCTCAATTTGCTAACAATGGAACAAACAGTCCTAAAATTTTATTTTTTTTTCAAGGTCTTCTGTATAATTTTCTCTAGTCTTTTCAAATATTGGCATGCTGCTATGTTCCTCTTCAGCAGTCCTAGAGTCTGCACTTAGAATTTGTGGTGAAAGACAGTCCATCAGTATGCAAGAATATTTGTGAGTTAGTGCTATTAAAACCAATGCAAGATACTTAATGGCCCTTTAATCCCCACTTCTTTTTTGAACTCTCCACTCCCATAATATGTTTTCCCCTTGCTGGGGCAGTATTTATGCTCCATATTTCATGCATAAAATGCATTCGGTTGTCAATTCAGAACAAAAGTAAGAAGGCAACATTACCTATGCAAATGCTTTAGCTAAATGCTTTCCTCATTGTTCCCAAAAGGAAAAGAGTGAGGCAGCGTGTAGCCGTAATACCCATCTACAAAATTTCTAATCTTTAAATTTAGTCATACTTATTAGGTACATGTACACTGCTTATGTTCCTCTGCTGGATGTGGATTTTCTGCTTACTGCAACAGTTTGTGCATATCCCCCTCAGTGAGACGTTCAAATTAAATGCAGAATTTCCAGAAAGATGCTCCAGCGTACACCCAAAGTGGGGAAATCACAAAGAAATTGTTTGCTGTCTAGTGTCCTCAAATCAGGACACTGAATGAAATAACTTTGCTGTTAAACTATAGAATTTGCAAGGTTTAATAGAAAAATGGTCTAAGATTAGGATTACTGAAGGATTGCTAAAAGCATTCCTAACAGTGGAAATTGTTGGGTTTTTTTCAGATTTATTTTTCCTGCCTGTTACCATCTCTTTCGTCTCTCCAGGAGATGCTTAAAGATGCCCACTGTAGTTTACCAGGTAAGAGAGAAGTGATCTGCAGTGAGAACTGGAGAACTAACTTTGTTCTGTGACTTCTTCCCCCCCCCCCCCCCCCTCCATTATGTTATTTTGCTTTTAAATTTTGCCCAAAGAAAATTCACTAGTCTGTTAGGCTGGAAGGAGCACCTACATACCCCTGTTCCCCAGGGATCAGCTGTATTTGTATGATTCCCAAAGGTATTTTAACCTGCTTTTAAAAGTTATTGTGACAACTCTATGTTTGTTCTTCCACATATGCACATAAATGTAGATGTCTATTTAGATACTTTAACCAGGGCATCATCCTGTTAATCCTCTATGCACACACCTTTGAAATTCGATTACTCTTTACACTGTTTCATTTGGCTGGTGAGGTCATTTTAAGTTGGTAATATAAAATGATTTGGCTACTTTGCAATTTGATTCTATGTACTAAACTGCTGTTGTTCCACTAATATCATGGCTGTGTAGAATCCGTATCATCTACTCTCAGAATGTATGTGGCATGCATTACTGTAATATCTGTCTGGGATCCCCTTCAGCAAATGGAAACTGAGGCTCAAAACACCAGTGAAAACTCTTGGGTATTGCAACATTCAGCACCTGGTGCTTGAAGGTGCAGCAGCTGACAGAGTGCAGCTGTTCAGGCATTGAGCGCATGGACACTTCTATACATGTGGTGTTCTTTAGGTGGAAGCTTAGGGCACTTAAGGATGTTCAAGTGTCAAAAGTCAGGCAAGTCCTGAAGGCACTGTCATTTCTTCACAGACCTTTGCCTGTGCAACTTTCCCATGGCCCTGTAGAAGGTCTATAGCTCAGCAGAGTCCTTAGATCTTCTGAGTCAATATAGTAGGTGTGGATTCATCTTTTCCCTATGTGTAAAAAATGTAAAGTCAGATTTTAGAGAGAAGGCTATAATCTAGTATGACTTTGAATATTATATACATCAGATCTTTCCGGGATCCAGTTTATTTTTGAACTCTGTAACTTAAGATTTAATAGAACTTATTGAAAGCTTTTTGGTGGAGGCAGATTAGCAAACTACATCTTAAAGAGCGCTCAAAGTTTTAAAGCAAAAAAGTATTTGTAATAGGAAAAGGAAAATTATCAAGAGTTTTAAAACTTTCTTAATGTGATTGTGATCTTATTGTGATTTAAAACAGATCTTTGAACTTGCAGCTGTCTGGTAAATTGTGTATACAAATCGATTTTTGTGTATCTTCTCTTCATACTAATATGATGATTGATATGGAGCTTTATGGGGAAAACATCCAGAAAGAGCATTCAATGTTTGCATAACACAGACTTCTATTTAGTTAGGAAAATAGTTATTCTCAGGCAGATTTTTTTTTTTTTAAAGGCAAATGCTGTTAAAGGGATAGAAACACACAATATGGAAGCTGTGAGTTATAGAAAAGGTAGTTCTGGAAAACAAACATTTTTGTATTTCTCAAGCAGCATCAGGAACTGGGGGAGCTAAAATCAAAGGTCTAGCCAGAGGAGTGTGCAGGTCACAAATAGAGGCAGCTCAGCAATTTACAGAGTACAACTTAACTATGCATGGGCTGGTTTCTAGGTGTTGCTCTGAACTGCTGTAACTAGGACATTCTCTGGCTTCTGCTGAGGAGCATTATCACGATAGCTCAGAGAGTGACTTTTATACCTTGCCTTCTGACCACCAACTTTGAGCTAATGACACATAGATGCAAGGCTCTTTGTTCATCTGTCCTCCAAACTGGGGTAAATATGACAGAAGCAGACAAGCGTGATCCGAATTGTTTTGCCTTTTTATTGGCTACTTCATATATGGGTTCCATGAAAGCACAATACTCTTAAGACGTGAGTTCTATTACAGCATGATTAGTCTAAGGTTTCTAAAAGACTTGTCCTTCATTTAGGCCTTGTTTTTTGCCGAATTAGTTTTCCTCTGCCATTCTGGCAGCATTCACCAGTAGTCTTCTGGTATTGACACTTCCTGGTAATTTAACATGTCAGAACCCTTTAAAAATACAGCTACCCTTTGAATTAGTGACAGTTTTATTTATTTTATTTGCATAAAATGGAGGGACACTAAGAACTGCTTCAGGGATTGCTTGAAGACTCTGAGTTTCTTTCTTCCACTCTCTGATTCACTGGTGGGCCCACAAAACCCCAGAGATGCTGCCCTGGGTCAAAGGAGTTGTACAGCTCTCTGAAGTGAGAGGTAGCCTCTCAAATTGTGCAACACTCCTCAAGGCTTTGTGGGATTGCACACCTGGATTTCATTCCACTCTGGTTCATTTCTGATGAAAGATTCATCACTGCAGCTGGTAGCAGTGAAATGAGCTTTTGTAATCCCTCCTCTCTGTAGACATTTCATGGGAGCAACAAGTTGAAATTATGCCTGCTCCCAGTCTCTTCTGCTATTTCAGTTTAAACGACTAGCATTGTGTTCTTCTGTGACCTCTCCTGGAAGATTACAAAAAGACATTAATTTTGCAAACAGCTGTGTTGCCTGAAGACAGCACTGTCCCAGCTGCTCAGCTCTGCTCACAAGCTAGAAGTTTTCCCCCCTACAGCTCTGTTGGCAGATGGGATCATGCGAGTACTCTCTTCTAGACACAACATGTTAGGCTAGTGTAGTGCTCCAGTGGTGAAACTGGGAGAGCAGAGACCTTCACATTGTGGATGGTGATGAACTAACTTCAGCTAATGCAGCGAGGTCAAGAGAATGTCTATAAATGGTTGCTATCCTCATTTACAAATAAGCATTTCTTTCATTCCTGGACTGTGTACAAATACTGCAGAAACAAAACAGCCTTTCAAAGCAGAATCTGGAGCACTTTGTGATACAGACTTCATCACGTTAGCACTGTTTGTCTAGGAGGTCCCCCTGATAGGCTCATCATATGGGAGACTGTGCAGGATGTTCTTAACGGAGCTGTTTATTTCAGTCAGATACAGCAGAACTGTTCGTAGTAATGGGCATTATGATGTGCTTTACTGTATAGATCTTATTGGCACCAAAAAATGCAACACAGTGCACAAAACAGAGTAATAATATTAGGCCTTTAAGGAGGTCTGTGCCATGTGTATAAACTTAAAAGGTCAGATGTTTGTATCTGTACGTTATATGCCAGATAACCTAAATGCCATTGTCATCTAGAATTTATCAGATTATCTAGCAGAAACATCTTGAATCCTAAAATACACACCTAAAATTGTAACTGTTCTATCAGTGTATCATCAGCTTCATATGTCTTCAGCATAATACCCATGAACTCATTCCAAACATACAATGTGATTTATCTTCATATGTAGTGTTGGAGTAAGGAAAAGAATGATATTATTTAGAGGCAGTTACTTACGTACAGGGTTTGTAAGTTAAATGGTCAGCATACCTCAGTGAGAAGCATAATTAAAACTCAGTCACAACAGCATTAGATTTGTTGGTACTGATACTCCCTGACCAGTTTGGACCCAGAAGGTTTAGTCCATCTTTGAATTAAATTCCAAGTGAAGAAACATGAGTTTTTTGTTGCAAATTTCTTGAGTCGTTGTCCTGGTTCTGGTGGGGATAGGGTTAATTTTCACAAGGAGCCAGAACTAGCCAAAGGAGTATTCCATACAATGTGACTGCCATGCTCAGTCTTTGGGTTCAGTGAGCAGTGGTACATTAATTGTGTTTTGTATATTCCTCTATCAGTATTATTGGTGTTGTTTTCCTCTTTCCTTCACTATTCTGTTAAACTGCCTTTATCTCAACCCTCAAGTTTTGCCTTTTCTGATTCTGCCCCTATTCCGCTGCTGGTGGGGATAGTGAGCGAAAAGACCACATGGGTCTTTGTTGCCAGCTGGGGCTAAACCATGACAGTCATCCACTGAGCAAAGGCAAGAGTGACCAACCAGGAAATTATCCTCTAGTCAAAATTACTTGTTTGATGAAGATTTTGGAGATGTCCAGCCTACTGCTTCAGAAGTGACTGCAGTGTGGTACAGAGATATCTGAGCTAGCAGTACTTGGGTACCAGTAGCAGTCCAGGCCTGGCATCACAGATGTCCCCCTGATCACCTGGCTCAGCAGTATGCCTGTAAAACAGCAGTCTTTATGTAACCTACCTCTACAGATGACTACGAGTTAGGGGAAATTAAGGACATTCCCTGTACCTCACATGCATCTAGGACATGAGTTCAAAATAACTTAATGATGTAATCAGTTGACTTATACAAGCATGCAATTAGGGTGGTAACACATAGGAGATCATGGGGAATATCAGACAATAGGAAGAGTGATGGAGACAATGAAAAGTGTCCCACACCTTCACTATATCCACATGTCAGAGGCTTCAGAAAGGCCTCTAAATATATTTAGTCACTTTCTGCATCCCCCATTCTCACATGTATCTTAAAATTCCTAATAAGGAACAGAAGGAAAAGTACCAAAGTACCTAGAGGGAGGGTGCTGTTCTCGTGTTATTGGCTTGGCTGAAACTAAAAAAGTCTGGAAGCTCTCTTTGAAACTGAGATCCCAATAGCATCCTAATGGAAAAGTGTTCCCAACCAATTTTGGATACTTCAGCAACAGGAATTTCAAATAAGTCTTTGAACAGTCTGACATTCTTTGTCTGTTCAATCGGAGCAGCATGTGATACTGAGCAACATATGAATTAAGGCTTTTGAAAAAAGATTTGGAGAAAAATAACATTAGCTTTTTTGGGGGGACAATGCAATTATGATGTATTTATTTCATCATATGAAAAGATGACATGGGGTAATTGTGCAACTACAATCAGATGTTCATTTGCTGACTGTATAGAAAGCTTCAGATACTTTTTTCTTGCCAAAGGAGTTAGGCATTAGATCCCGTTACTCAACTGAAAGAGCTGAACAGTTTGGTTCTAGCATTTACCTGGATGAATTTAATGAAACCACCATCGCAATTAAGTCTACTAATGTGTCATTGAATGGCTTGAGTAAGTCACTTGCTGACCTTTTTCATCTTGCATTCATAATTGTACAGTTGTTTCTCTTCATAAGATAGGATCGAGAGCCTCGTTGTTAAAGCGATGGCCCTACGATTGAGAATGGCGTGATTAAGAGATGGCTAAGAAACATCTGTGGCTGAGAAAGCCTAGAAAGCCTAGAAAGTACTTTGGGAACAATTGCTCTAACCACTAGGCTATTGCATAAAAAGATAAAAAGTGCCTTTTCTACTTCAGGGTCTTCATGTTATACCTTTTGACCAGACAAAGGAACTCATGACCAGGTGCCTGGGCAGACATGCTTGGAGCATACTGTGTGGCACTCGATTTCTGACCAGCATTCAGATGAGCAAGTTGCTTAGCAGATATCCAGGCTCTGTCTCACTTAGACATTCAGTACCTTCCTCACTTTTTGACCTCACAGCAGCCTTAAGCACCTTGATTAAGTAGCTAGGCAAATCAAGAACCCGGTCTGAATACTACCTGTGACCTACCTACCTTGTTTCTGGGTTTACAATGCTCTTTTATGTTACTGATAAAATGGGCTGTCAGTATGTATGCTATCACTTTAATAGTCCTTTCTGAAAAACAGGTGCCTTTCCCCTGCTAGAACTACGGCCAATAAGGATACCAGGTCCGCCTAGCACAGGATTTCTGGAAAATGTAAATAGCTGAAATCTGGGTGTACCCTGATCACCAGCCTTGGAGAAAAAGTTGCGCTCCCCTCCCGGCCAGTGGAGCTGCTATTGCACAGAAAAGAGTTCAGCTTATATTGAGCCTGAAGGAGAGAGTGTGTCTGCATAACTGCAGCCTAGTGCTTAGAGCCATCACATTATGTTGTGAAAGTCTTGCATTTGGTTCATCGCTTTGAGTATTCTCATGCAGTGTAACTGATATCTTGAGCTGCCTACTGCCTCCTGGCACAACTTCAGGAAGGTGGAGTGAAGCAGGTGTAATGTCTGAAAGGTCCTTCATGCTACGCACTTGGGAGTTGGAAAAGGAACCCAGTTGTCCAATTTCCCAAACAACAGCATTATTTGCTAAGCCAATCTGCAAAAAGTTATTGTTGTTGTCATCACCTTGTTGACAAGAACACTTGTGCATATGAAAGCTGTGGGCATGCTGTTCTCAGTGCTAGAATGATTATAAGTATTGTCATTCACAAATGGATCTGAATCACCACAACAACTTTTCAGCCATGGCATTGCTTCATAAGCTCCGCAGAAATACGGGATTTCAATGAATGACTATTTTGAACTTGGTTGTTGTTGTTTTGTCTGTGCAGCTTGGTGAAGAGCAAGCTGAATGTTTCTGGCACAAGCTGCTTTGAGTCCCATTTTGAGATGTTTGGCTCTGCCTACATGCTGTATGTGTAGTCTGGAGTTCTAGATCTCACTTCTAAGATACATTTTTTGAGATCTGAAAATCAGATTGAATCTAGCCTTTCGGCACACCAGTGCCTAATAGTTGCATATTGTATCTCAAATACAAGAATTATTTAAGGAGAATTTTACTTTTTCTGGCAATCTGGTCTTTTTTGTTTAGGGAGGCTGAGATTTCTGCAGAATACCACTATTTAGCTTCTCAAGAGTACTCCTTCAGGAACAGAAAAAACCCTGTTCTGGCAAGTGTGGTTCTTCTTTCTCACTCTCAACAACTTGGATCACAAATAACAACTGGTTTTAGCTCATCATGACTTCTTTCCATGATAAGAAAGTCCGTAGGGTGAAGCCATTTACTAGCAAATAGATTTGCCATAATGGATTTGGCATAATTGCAAAAATTATTCTCACATACCCTGCATGTGCATTATTTGGACAAAAACTAAAATGCTTTTGGAGTCACTCTTGTATGCATTTCTTCGTGGAACTAACACAGTCCGTGGACAGTTAACAGTTCTCTGTGTCCACTGTCCCTGAATAATATTTTATGGCAAAGCAATGATCTGAGAACTCCAACATGTAGCTGTGATTAAAACATTTGCCTTTGTATGTTGCGACTTTTGGGATTCATAAGCAGTCACTCAGAGTAATCTCTTGACATTACTACAAGACCTGCTCGAGGCATCAGTTTACCAAGTATGTGTTCTCTATACATTGTGTATGCCATGACTAAACAGAGGATGAATCAACCATTCCACACTCTTTGGTGTACTTCCGACTACACTGATGTTTACTTGGAATGTATCTGTTCTGATTCCTCAGCTGATACCATCCTTCCTAAAAAGTGTACTATTTTCTTTGAAACAAGCACAGCAACAACAATGATGAAACAAACCATTGTCCCTCTGACCCCTTTCCTTCTTGGCCATAATTTGATTCTACTTTTTTTCCCGACTTGTGGGAATTTCCTACTATTACCCACATGATTCTCTTAAGTCTTTGCTGTATATAAATACCAGGAGAGTGGAAGCATTGGAAGGTAACAGAAGGGAATAGCCACCAACATGAAGGTACTAAAATAAATCGTGTCAAAATTGTTAAGTTTCTTGTCATGACATGCTAAATAGACATTATGGGTAGAGAGGATGACAAAAGCTGATTTGAGATTTGACACGTACTGTGATATTATCATAAGCAAGCTAGGGAAACACGATCACTAGGAAATTTGTTGTGCACAAAAGTGTTTGGAACCAGTACCCAGGGAGGCTTTATCAACAATTATTGATGAAATGTTTCAGATGGGAATTCAAAGCAATCTGTTTTAATGCCTCCTTTAACGTGCTGCATGAAAAAATGAGAAGTAAGCTTACTTCTCAGGCAGTTGCGGAAACTGTCATTTTGCAAAAACTGGACAACATGACAGATATTAAAAGACAATATTAGAGTTCTTAATACTGTTGGCAAATAGGAAGAATGACTGGGAAAGTGTAGGATGTAGTACAGAGAGGACAAATAGAGGTCAATGCAGTTGGGAAGGAGTGACCAAAGGCCAAGGTCCAAGATGGGTGGTGAATGGCTCTCCAAAGAAGAATGTAGAGTTATCATGGATCACAAACTGAACACAAAGTAATGTCTTACTGTTTTAAAAAAGACTGATAATGTGGTGTTTAATTAAGAATATAGCCAGCAAAACAGGTGAAGTAATCTTGTGGCTCAGCTAAGTTTTGGTAAAGCCTCAAATAAAACAGTTGGAGCTACTCTCCAAAGAAGATATGAACTGGCTGGAGAGCCTGCAGAGTACCAAAAAATCATCAGAGGTCCTATAACCTGTCTTTGTAACCTATAAAGACAGATAACTGTCTCCAAATATGTAAAATGCTGTTGCACAGAAGGGAATAATCTGTTCTTTGGGCTCATGCTGGATAAGACAAGAAATAATGTGCTTAAACTGCAGCAAGAGTGATTAAAGTGAGTCATAAAATAAAAAAAGTATTGGCAAGGGACGATGAAATCACTAGAAAAGATTGCCTGGGGAGGTGGTGAAGTCTCCATTACTGGAGGTCTTTAAGAACAGGTTGGACATACATCTGTCAGGAGTTTTGATCAAACTTGATCTGTGGTAAAAAGATGGATTATCTGGTCTCTGGGGCCCCTTCTGGTTTTCTGTGATGCTATTGTTTATCTGGTATCATTGAAGTACTCTTTCCTGTGGTCTTGGCGTGCTGTAGGAGACTTAGTAAGGAGTGTGAACTCATTCTTCTAACCCTCATGGTGTAGCAAATGCTGCCAAGTGTGTGTTGCCATTGTTTACAAATTCTATAATTGAGAATGGAGACTAATGAGTTTCCAACTAAGTTATCAAGGATCTCTTGAGTTCATGCATAAGTTGTTCCAGACACAACAGAAATAGGATAGCTTAGATGGTTTTATGAAATCTAAAAATCATGCTATGATTTTGCTTTTCTCTACAATTACTGGCCAGTGTCATTATTAATTTTCCAGTTTAGAGTCTTGTCAGGTTGTTTGTTTCCTTTGAAATTCTGATACATCCGAAATCTGACTCCCTTCTTGCAGCAGTGTTAGCACAGTATTGCCTGTAAGCTTCCTGTTCTCTCTTGCTGAAATTTTGCAAGCTGACAGAAGGGTCTGGTGTTTCATTGGAGATTTATGGAGTGTCTTTATGATTGACCAGGAAAGTTTGGGATGTTTATTATGCATTTATTCTTAAGGGCATCCTAATTAATTTTGTCAGGGATTATTGCATAGTATGATCAGTAAAGACTATCTGGACTCTTTTCTGTACAGGTTTGTTCTTTATGATGATGTGATACTCACTCTCAACAGATGAGAGTTTCTTTTGGGGAAATCAATTGGATGGTTGGAAATATCCAGCCCTTCATCTGATATGTGCAGTGCTATGGTTTATGTTTACATGTAATCAGAGAGAAATGCTGCAATCTGCATAGTCATTCCAGGAAACTTTCAGAATAAAGACCTCTGTTTTCTCTTTCTTAGCTGTGGAAATATTCTCTGCTCTCTTCTTTTTTAAATTACTGATTTTTGGTTTTTTTCGTTTAGCATGTCTCATTTGATGTTTTGGAGTTTTTTGCAGACTTTGAGAAAGGAACATGACTTTTTTTTAGGAAGTCATCCTGACAGTCTCTTCAGTGACAATGAAAATATTCCTAGATTGGGCCTCCTCTCCAACTCACCATTTTTCTGGCAGTGTCATTTGCCAGGGGCATAACCATGCAAGAAACATTTAATTTAGAGTAGCACATAAAATATTTGTTCTACTGAAGTCTTCCAACATCCTGTAACAAATTTAAACTTCTGTAAGACCAAGAGCCACAACTAAGTTACATCTTAAGTGAAAAGCAGTAAGATCTAGGACCTGTGTGAGCAGTGAATTTGTTGCATAAAACTGTGAGCATTCTAAAACACTCACCGTGCTGCAGATGAGGTTGAAACAGCTTGTTGTGGTCCCCATTAGACTGACCTGGAAGTGAAATTATGCTGTAGGCCTTGATCTAGCAATTTGTCTTGCCATGAGCATGTGAACAAGACTTACCAACCAGTCACCTGCAATACCTCTAGAAATACAAGTGCACATTTCCTACATCTTGTCTGTAGCTCAGTCCAACCATCAGTTTCAAAGGAAAGCAGGAAAAACCTACAAGCTACATCATGTGTGACAGGGGAACAATGGCCCATGGGGACTTTCAAGGAACAGACAGTCAACCAAAAGAAAGCCCCAAGGCAGGGGGATCAATTCCATATGAATAGAACATAAACAGTTGGAAAGCCAGTCTCCTTTCAAACTCACTTGGTGACAACAGATGTAAGGAGTATCAGTGGACAGCATGGAACTTAATGTCATCTTTGTGTCATCTTTAGTGAAAGGCAATGGATCTAAATATTTTGCTTTCCTCTGCCCATGACATTTCTTTTTCTAGGCTTTAAATCATATCAATGTTTTCATCAGTGATGGGATCAGGGTCTAGGAGAATAGGGGGTGTCAATTTTGCCAACTCTGCCTCAGTCACCTGGTTACAATACTGAGTGATTTACACACTTGGTGACATCTCAGCTGACTCTCTAACCCCTATGGATTTGCACATACACATCTCGCTGAAATGAAACCAACAGCTCCATGGAAGATGTACATAAGGGAGGAGACTCTTCCCGAGCTGCCTGCAAAGCTAACCTGGACAGAAGATCTCCCTTCAAGGAAGCAAGTGAGACTCGGAGCCCACAGTGGGAGGAGATCTGTAGTGTAAGAATGGACATGAGTAACAGAGCACTGCTTTAAAGGTGAAAGTAGAACTAGAAAAAATGAAAAGAGGAAAAGAAACTCACTCTGTTCTTTCATCAAGCTACAGGGATAATTCTAGTGCTATTGTACTAGTTTGTAAAGACACCTGTAGCAGCCCCGTATCCAAATACAGCTGCAGTGCATAGTCAGGTTGCCTTCCAGTGTCCCTAGTTATCTGCATCACTTGTTTTCTCATGGATTTGAAATGAAAAAAATTATCAGTTAAAAAAGAAATCAAGCAGAATGGAGACTGGAGATGTATGGTCAGTGAAACAGATACCGAGACAATAAGCACGTAAAAGGTATCTGCCAAACTTCCCAGGCAGAGGTTTATTCCATCCTGTCCCATCCCATTCCAAAAGCTGAAGTAAAAGATAACATAGCCAAAAATCTAAATTATAATAATGATAATAAAGAACCCTGATAGACATAGGACAGATACTTCTAACACCAATGCAGTCGAACAGAGTGTACTGTGGTAAACATTGCTGTACTGGGCACTGGCCAAATTGCTTTATTCGAATGACCTTTGGTTGCAAAACCATGCCTGCTATGTAAAAAGTAAACAAATAAATAAATACAAGTTTGCAGTGGTTAGTTGATCAAAGCTATTTTTTGTCACCATGTCCTCAGCAGAAAGTAATGTTACAACCTACCGACCGGATAGATTTGTTTGTGTGAGGTCTGATGGGAACTGATAATTCTGTAGCCCAAGAAGCTGAGGAGGAAGAAATAGATGGGTATCAGGTTTTTGCTTTTGGGGATTTTTCCCCCAGTGGTTCTTTGTTGTATTTTTGAGGTTTGCCTTTAATATGTCCCATATGAGAATTTCTCAGTCAGTGTTAAGCAATGATGACCTGTATAAGAAGCCAGATTGGAAATGGAATTAAATGGTGTCAAAACTCTGTCTTCTGCCATTGTTCCAACATGTTTATCTTAGAAGTGGATTTAGTAATTCAAAATCAAACTGGAGCAGGTGTGGAGAAAGAATATTAGGATGTCAGGGAAACAAAGAACCTTATATCACTGAATCACAGAATGGTAGAGGTTGGAAGGGAACTCTGGAGGTCATCTAGTCCAACTCCCCTGCTAAAGCAGTTTCACCTAGAGCAGGTTGCACAGGATCTCATCCAGGTGGGTTTTGAATATCTCCAGAGAAGGAAACTCCTCAACCTCTCTGGGCAGCCTGTTCCAGTGCTGTCATCCTCGAAGTAAAGAAGTTTTTTCTCATGTTGAGATGGAATTTCCTGTGTTGCAGTTTGTGCCTGTTGCCTCTTGTCCTGTCGCTGGGCACCACTGAAAAGAGTCTGGCCCCATCTCTTGACACCCATCCTTTAGATATTTATAAGCATTGATGAGATCCCCTCTGTCTTCTCTTCTTCAGGCTAAACAGACCCAGGTCTCTCAGCCTTTTCTCGTAAGAGAGATGCTCCAGTCCCTTGATCATCTTCATAGCCCTCTGCTGGACTCTCTCCAGTAGTTCCTTGTCTTTCTGGAATGGGGGAGCCCAGAACTGGACACAGTACTCCAGATGTGGAGTACAGTGTAGCCTCACTAGGGCAGAGCAGGGGGGGAGCATAATCTCCCTCAACCTGCTGGCCATACTCTTTTTAATGCACCCCAGGATGCCATTGGCATTCTTGGCCACAAGGGCACATTGCTGGCTCATGGTCAACTTGTTGTCCACCAGGACTCCCAGGTGCCTCTCTGCACAGCTACTTTCCAGTAGGTCAACCCCTAACATCTACTGGTGCATGGGTTATTCTTCCCTAGGTGCAGGACCCTGGCCTTCATTGAACTTCATTAGGTTCCTCTCTGCCCAACTCTCTAGCCTGTACAGGTCTTGCTGAATGGCAGCACAGTCTTCTGGTGTATCAGCCACTCCTCCCAGTTTTGTATCATCAGCAAACTTGCAGAGGGTACGTTCTGTCCCCTCACTCAGGTCATTGATGAATATGTTGAACAAGACTGGATCCAGTACTGACCCCTGGGGAGCACTGCTAGCTACAGGCCTCCAACTAGACTCTGCGGCACTGATCACAGATATACAGACACCAGAGTTATACTCAAAGTGCAGGCTGCCATATGGGATAGAGGTATTTGAGTTGTCTTTAAAGTCAATAGCTTGAGGGCTAAAAGAAAGAAAATGCCTTGTGCATAAATATGCCCTGTTCCTCTTCCAGTAGGAATAGAAAGGAGGAAGAAAAACAACCCAATTACCTTTTACGATGGTGTTCAATGAATCTCTGAATGGGGTTATATGATATGGTGATGAAAAATTTGAAGAACTATACCTAATGACTTGCAGTATCTCTTGTGTCCTCTCTTCCTGGGAATTTGTGCTACCAGTCTGTGCTTTTATTCTAGACTGGAAAGCCTTGAAGCAAGGACTGTCCACTTTTAAAACACATAAAATAATTGAGCCTCACCAGTTCCACAAAACAACAATGATGCTGGAGATTCTGTTCTCTTATATACCCTGGTGGGCAGAAATGTATAGAGAGAAACATGAATATTCGTCTCTGATGCTGGTGTCCTGAGAGTTTTCACTTGTATTTTTGCTTTTTATCAAGAAAAAATATGCAGATATGATCCCCTGTAAGATCACCATGGCCAATGTGTCAGAAAAATCCAGTAGTCTCTCATTATCATCATCTTCCACCCTTGTACCGTTGCAAAAATTTGTACCTTGTACCGGTTGCAAAAACTGACAAGAATTGTGCATGGGAAGGAAATATCTGGGGGAGCATGGAGGGGAAAATACTATTTCTTACTTTTGAATAGCCATGTGACCCTCTGAACATGTCAGGAAACTGAGTTCTCTGACATTCTGGCTTAAATCTTTGAGTGTATTCACAGCCAGAAGTGAGATGACATATTTTTATCTTTTAATATGGGGAGAGCAAACAGAGGAAAAGAATGGGTATGCAGATACCATGCAAGTGGAGTTGTGTGCTTGTGTATGTGTGGGAGACAGACACAGTCCATTCTGATGGAAGAAGAGACTCTTGCTAGCCGACGACAGGGAATTGCTGTCCCCAGTACAAGTAATTTAGGGATCAGCTGCTGATCCCTGATGAGGTCAGAGGGTAAAAGCCCCAATAATCTAATCCAAAAGAAGGAAACAGTGGAACTGCGAAGTCAGCAACACAGTACCTGTGAGATTTGCACCCACAAATACAATATTATAAAAGCAAAGACAAAGACTAGAAAGCAGAGACCTTCAAACGCAATGCAAGTCATTTAAGAGAAGAATGCAAAGAGAAAGTAACTCCTTCCTTCCTCCCACATCACCTCACCCCATCCGCTAGATACACATATTTTTGTCAAGTTTTCAGTTAATTTTTCAGGCAATTATTGCTTCCCACACAAGAACGTACAGAAGCTGGTGGATATATTGCATGGGTAGCCAAAGCTGGAAGTGGATGGAATTGGGTAGATTAGCCCTGGGACACAAGCACACATGTTAAAGGCTAACTTTGTGAGTGCAACAATGCTGGGAGTGGGGCACTTGGGTATGATAGCACTGGACCTGTGGGAATCACGTAGTGTCTCTGTGTGAGTAACAGGCAAGTGTTAAAGAATGGTTTGGTACTAAGCTGCAGCTCTCATACCAAGTGCAGCGTAGTGCACAGTAATCTGAGCTGGAAACGAATAAGCTTTTGCCATACTTTTTGCCTGAAGCAAATGAAACTCATATCTCAGAGATGTATCGCTAGAGAGAATCGTGGAAAGAACAGTCAGTACTATTATTTATGTCTAGAAGAGGCGTAACAAAATGCAAGGACTGAAAACTCAAGTTAGGAAAATGCAACTCAGGAACATGACATGGATTTTTAATAGTGGGGTGGGCAGTCATTGGAACAGGCTATGAGTTGTTAATTTTTCAGCACTTCAGATGAGTAAATCAGGACTGGAAGCTTCTATAAAAGATGTTTAGTTCCATGAGCAGTTATTGAGCTGGATGAGAGTTTATTTGCACAGCTAGGCAGACTATATCCTAATATCCTTCATTGCAGGTGTTACTGGGCCAAATCGCAACAGCTTGTGTTTCAGAGATCAAGTTAGATACTCACAGTGGCCTCCTTTAGCCTTGAAGAATACAGGAAGGGTATGGGAGAGGCAAAACGCAAAGGTCTACTTTTTTGTGCAGTGACTGTTCTCTTACTTCTCTTGCAACAGGCAAATTTTCACCACCATTATGGGACATTATTAAGGAATATGATAATGGACTTGCCGTAGCTAGTATAGTTGTGTGAATAAATAAAGTTAGTTAGCATATCCCCATGAAATAGGTTTTGGTTCCTGTAAAAAAGCATTAATGACTGTGTTAATTGTGTAGTGCAGAAGCAGCTACAGTGACATATGCATAGAAAATTATGATGGCTAGATGTTGAAATATTCCTTTCCACAATGTTTTTTGTAAAAGTTCCATCAATTTGGTGAAATTTACATTGTGTTTTGCTGTTTACTAAGGAGATTGACTATGGTGACTCTGAGGAGCCTCAGAGGACTATGATGACTTAGGTGACTCAAATTTCTTTCTTGTTGTGTTGGAAGAAAGGAAACTGCACAACAAAACCTCTCCTTTCTGTTGCCAGGCCTGGTTAGTCAATCAACCACACACACAGGTTATTAATTCATTATTAATACATAGATAGAAGTTGGGGATTACAAACCTCATAGTCTTAAGCTAATATCCTGGGGAAGAAAAGAAGTTCCCCTTATCGTTCTGTATTAATTTGTACCTGCTTTGGAGCCAGTGGAAATAGCTTATTAGTCATTCTCAAAAACGATTTGATACAAGTAGACCAAAAGTCTTTCCCAGTATTTCACTGTCTAGATCACTGCAATCTTGTTTATCCATTTTTAGAATCCATTTTTCAGTGACTTTTAAGAACTCCTGCCTTGATGCATTTCCTACTTTGTCATGTTTGGAGTGTGGGCTGGCACCCCGTTGCGCCTAGTTAGAGAAAGAAGCAGAATTACAGAGTTTGGAAATACAAGGAACCCATGAAATTATCCATCCATCTGTCTGTCTATCCATAGATAATGTTTTGATGTTCACTCCTGAAAGGCTGCTGGATAGATTTTTCAACCACTTTCAATAAGAGATAATTCCACTGTCTTAAAAACACATTGCTATGAAGAGTTTCCAGGTGTTCAGTCTTGACAGTCTTCTTTAGAAGAAAAGAAATTCTTCTATCTGCTGTGCAAGTTCAATGCACAGTGGCTAGAAAAAAAAGTCTGATCTGCCTGCATTCTTAGCCTGAAAGCCTCAGAAATCCTCTGAGACCCCTCAGAAGAATTATGAAGTTGTGTCAGAGAATTATGAACATGCTCCGTTTTCTGTGTTATTTAGTGGGCTGAAGATTCCTGATTTCATCCCAGTTCACAGCATTGGAATGGTAATTTAAGAAAGGTTGAAAACTGCTGGATTTTCATGCTGTAGGTTTTCTTTAACAATGTCAGCATATTTCGTTGAAGCCATGTGTCTAGTCTTTGTGGATGGACAGCGGAGGAAGTTTTGTTTATATTCAGACTTGTTCCAGCCATGATATTAGTAAAATAAATAAAGATAGAAGTAGAAAGATTAGAGAGATTTTAATTTGCCAGCGGCATAATTAATGGTTTATTTGCTTTTTGATCTTGGAACTTGTGCCATTTCTTAATAAGTAAAAATGCTTCATAGCAGCTGCAAAGCACAATGGGGAGATGAAGACAGAGCCAAAAGCAGTAGAAACTAAGTAGCCTCAGACAGGTATTAAAGTCAAGAGCAATGGGCTGCGTCAACACACTGTTATTTTTGACTCATGTAGATGGAAATTTGCAGATCATACAGAAAGGAACTATTGGGAGGCTGTCATTGTTTTGTGTGTTATTACAATAGTAGAGCTGGATTAAATGATGCCATATAGTTGGTAACAACATAGTCTTCTTGGAAATGAGTTAGAAAGCACTTTCTCATCTATAAGAGAGGTTAAGACAGAGTGAATTACGCATGAGCTCTAAACAGCTATGTAATTTTCATGGCCATTCTTTTCTGAACTCAGGCTTTCAGCCTTTACTATTTTTGGGGGAAGACCCAGCATCACTTTCACTGAAGGTATAGTGTTGCAGTGTCTTCATGTGTAGCCTGTGACTGTTTTAGCATATCTGAAGTCAGGACAGCACCTGCTGTTTTTATTTATCAGGGACAAAGACCGAATTAAACAGAAAGTGCTATCTTTCACAAAACTTGGCAATATTTATTTGCAGATTGCATCATAACATGGAAAAGAAATCACAAAACTGCCAAGAATCCAGTCGTTACCTGTCATCCTTGAAGGATTTGCTGATTATACACAGGAATTTTGGGGTTCTTTGTCTTGTTCTTCTTGACCACCGTAGGTGCATCTTTACTCTCTGGTCAGATTGCGTCTTTAGGAATTTTTTTGGCTTTGATTCAGAACAAATTAATATTTGCCTCTTCCTTTGTTAAGTCAGAGAAAGCAATTCTTAGAGGCCTTCACTGCCCACAGAATATACAAATATTTCTGTTTCTTGCCTCTTTTCCACTGTGTTTTCTCATGACTTTTATGTTTTTTCCTGTGTTTATTTCTGTATTTATTGAACATACTCATCAAGCTTCTTTCAGAAAGTTTGATGTAATTACAGCCATGATTGTGAGAAGTGATATTTTCCTCGTGTTTCATTTTATTATCCTTTGCACATATTGGAAAGAAATGACAACTCAGTTCTGGCTTTAGAACAAGTTTTGCTTTTGTTTTCAGTCAAACTAACATTCTCTTCCTTTTAATGTTATCTTTTCCAAGTCTCGAGAAAAAATCAGCAGAAGTTAGTTGTCTAGTCTTCTTTACATCCTCTAAGGAATTTCAGTAAGGTCTCCTACAATATCTTGGGGTGGTGCTGGTGGTCATAGTTTTCTTTCAAAAATCAAAACCTTTTCTGGCTTGAACTATATAAAGGATTCTCTCAGTGCAGCTTTGAGTGCTTATGAAAACAAACTGTCAGGTAGGAACAGATGACTGGAAACCAGCTCAAGGCCCAGTTCCTTGAGAACTGCAATCACGTGGAATAATTATGATGCTGTCATTCATGTTTTTTAGGAGTCATTGAGTAAATATCCCTGATTTACAGTTAGACCAAGCAACTTGATCAAGGCAGACTGTGGAGGAACTGGATTAAAAGTTTTAGCTCTGGTGAGTACTTGGAAAATAATTAGAGGGACCTGGCAGTTCCTTGGCATTTTGATTTGCAATTCATGTGAAGACTTGCCCAATACTTAGTGAACAACATCAAAAGAAGTCACACCTTGATCCTTGAGATCTTTGCCAGAAAAATCCAAACAAAGGAATTCTCTTCTCTTCTCTTCAGTGCCTGACAGCTGTCTACCAAAGAGATAATGTTCTTTCCGCTCTTCATGGACATCCTAGAACAGTCCCAAGCTGATGATTTGGCAAAGTGTAAGGTTTGAAGTTTATTAGGCAGTTGGAGTTCTCTGCAGGCTTCAGTGAATATCTAGATCATCTCCAAGTGAGCCGTTTGCCATCAGTACTTCCCCAGTCAGATCAGTGTTATTTTTTGATTGATTAATGCTTGCAATCCAGAAAAAAGATAGATTACAATTGCATAACAGAGTTCATTAACTTAAAAGCACAAGATGGATGAAGCAACACTGTTATGGTTTGAGAAACCCACAACAATTTATTGTCATTTAGACAATTATTCTATTACCCGATGACCCCTCCCCACCCAGGAAGGGGGAATCGGGAAGAAAACCAGGAAACCCAGGGGTTGAAATATAAACAGGTTTAATAGAATAAGACTAAATAATTAACAGTAATAACACTAAAGAACCAATAGTGATCCCGATACCAATCTAAAGATATATAAGATTTATACTCAGCCAACTATATCAGTAGGAAGCTGTGCACTCCCAGCAGTGGACAGTAAATGTCGGACACTGTGAGTGCTACGGCCTCGGGAGGAAGGGAAGGCCTCAGGGGTCCGGCACCAGGGCAAGGAGTTCTCTGGGTCACCGCCATCAAGGGAGAGCCTCCCTTCTCAGCACACTTTCTTATTTATATTGAATGTGCCGTTCATGGTATGAAATAATCCTGTTGGCCAGCTTGGGTCAAGTGCCCGGGTCTTGCTTCTCCTCATCCCTGCACCTGGCTAGCCTGAAAACACTGAGACCTTGACACCCACACACCATAGCTGGCTATGAAGTAAATATTTTCACAAATTCAGATACCAGAGTCTTCTAAAAGTACAATTTTCCCAAGCATTAGAAAAGAAATTAGTCCTGTGTCGCTCAAACCAGGACAAACACTATACAGAATAACTCTTTCCCAATAATCTAAATAACTTAAAAACTCAAATTCACCTTGATCATAGAATTTCTCTACCAACATTTTTGCGTGCATATGATTGAACTCCATCCATAGAAAGCAGTACAGCTGACAGAATCAGTCCAGGGGGACACACCACAGCAATGAATTAGTCATGGATCCATCATTCCAGAGGTTCAAGGAGGAGGTTATTAATTAAATCTTTGTTCTGTGCTTTACCTGAGATAATCTTAGGTGATTTTGGCAGCGAGTCTGGTTGGTGAATGGGTGCTGTTATCCCTTGTTGCTACTAAGATATTAGCTCCTGTTTCACTCAGACGTTCAGATATTTTTTTGATACCAGCAATGTTTTCTTGCTTTGCAGCAGAGAGAATACACATTAGTGATGATTTCTCTTTATATTATAGCCTTTTTTCCTCTCTTATTTATATACTAACTGCTCTCTGATATGATCGCAGTTTTTTAGGTGTAGATGGCTCAGTTATTGTTTTGGAATTATGTGCAATCCCCTTTGTTTTGCATGCTTTAGCATAAAAATATGACAGATTTACCTGAAGAGAAGAGAAGACAACCTCATCATATGGCCAGCTGAGTTCTGAGAACTGCTGGAGTAACAAAGTATCTGTAGGCATACACAAAGACCTTCAATACCTACTAATAATTATGGTATTCTACTTCCAAAATTTTGAGTTTGGGTGTATGATTGAACATCTGTTAAGAATATGAATAATTTCAGAAGTATCTGGCAATGGAAGCTGTGTAGTATCATGCTTGCATCTCACTTAAGAGCAGATTCTTCTGGTTACACATGAGCCAGGTGCAGGTCATCAGTACAAATGCAGAGTAGAAAACTGCAAATAGGAGGAAAGTGCTAAAATTCATTATTTACCAGTAAAACTCCCCAAACAATAGTCAGAGTTCCAGTGGAACTAATTTTCATTATCTTCTGGATCATATGCTCAGAGCAAGACTTGCAGGGCTTCTTTAAATTCCTGCAAAAAAAGATTTTATTATTTCTCCTTCAGTCTAGCTTTTGACAACTGGAACAAAACACTTGAAGCAAGTGTGTACATTGCGCTAGTCATCTTTTTAAAAGTCACCTGACTTTTTGAAATGCCTGACTTTCAGAAAGACATAGCTATTAAAATACCTCCAAAACCAATCAAAAAATCTGAACACAGATTTATAGGAAAGGAAGCAATTACTTTACCTTTTTTTGGAAATGCATTCTTGTAATGCACATGCCTGGGCGTCTGAGCAGATCAGGCTGGTCCAGGAACCAGGTAGGTGACATTTCTCTATAACTTTGCCAATGAACATTTCTCTTGATTTGTTTCTCCACTCTGAATCTAATCACAGATCTCTAGAAATCGTGCCTTTTTACCTGAAGAATCTTTGAGCTTCCATCTTCCAAAATACCCTTAATAATAATAGTTTGTGATAGTAATACTAGGTAGCTGGATATACAAAGTTGTGAAGAAATCTCCCATCTCTTTGAGTCCTAAATGTAATGGACCCATGTCCCTAAAATTGTTTTGACACTGTCCTACTTACCTTCGCCAAGATGGGAAGTCTTGAGTTTGTTTTTCATCCATCTGTGTAAATGCAGGTGACATCATCTGATGGACAAATTCATTAATGATTCAGATAGCTAGAAGCCAAGTAATTTGAACTTTTCTACAAGCTTCCATCCAAAAACTACGACATACTTCAAAAAAACCCCTTGTAAGTAAAGACTCTCAATCACTACCAGAGCAAAGGAATAAGTAATGGCTATTTTAGAGATTATGAAAATAACATATCAAAGCAATAGCATGCAGCATTTTTTAATACTTCACAACTGAAGAAATGTCAAAGAATCACAGAATGGTTGAGGTAGGAAGGGAAGCCCTGGAGATTATCTCTTCCAACCCCCCTGGCTGAAAGCAGGATCAGCTAGAGCAGGCTGCCCAAGACTATGTCCAGGCAGGTTTTGAATATCTCCAAGGATCAAGACTCCACAGCCTCTCAGGGTAACTTGTTCCAGTGTTTGATCATCCTTGCAGTAAAACCAATTTTACTTAGGTTTACATGTATTTTAGTTTGTGCCCGAAATCTACATCAGATATAGGCACATGACTGCTCTTCGTGTTCAGTTATGGAAGACAAGATGGAAACAAATGAGCAGCACATTTCCCTGACTCCTTGTCCTTTGGCCCAAGCATCAAGCAGCTGCTCCCTTGTTTTTCTTATTTGACTGTCACTGCTGCTAATATTAGAGACAAGCTATTAGCATACTTTTCATAAGACATTTTCTGAGGCAGAAAGCAAGCTGAGAAATACTGAAGTCTCTGAAATTAAGAGATACAGAGACTGTATATTAGGCAGTTAAAATAAACCAACAGAGACAAATACAAAAAGATGCATGGGCTAGCAGGCTTACTACAGTGCTGTGACCATTTCAACAGCTTTATTTGTTACTAGCATTTTGGAAGGAAGGACAAAAGCATAAGCCAGAGGATGATTAAAGAGGGAACTGGGAAGTTCAAACTCCTTCAGAATAAATCTGAGTAATGAACAGCATTTATTATGTCTGTTTAAAGGCAAAATAATAAGGACAAAGGGTAAAGCTACACTAACAATTAACTATGAATTCTGGTTTGTATTTGTGACTGTGCAACACAGCTACACCCACAGAAGATTTCTATACTTGCTTGCCAGAACAAGTACTTTCCAAGACCGTGATTCTGCTCAAGCAGGGGGTAGATATACATGCCAGCCCTTGTCCACAGCTGTACACAATCAATATGCACTGTGCTTGCAAATTCAGAGTTCTTCCCAGTTAAATCTTACTCCAAGCTGAATTTCTTACTCTGATATCTTCTTATATTCTGCCAGCATCAACTCTGCTGAATGCCAACCTCAACTGCCCCTTCTGCCTACCTGGAAATTTAGCTGGCTGTTTGTAAATCCTCATTGTGCATTTAACCCTTATTTTCCTTGCAGACTGCAAGCCTAGGTTGGGCTTTGCAGATCCAGACCGGTTCCTTCTTTTCGGTATAACCAGGTGCTTTCATTATGCTGCCTGAGGAACACAGTGCTGCTGGGTCAGTAATTGAAGAAACACAGCATGTCCCTTGCTTCTAGTCACAGTAGCCCCAATAGCCACCATGCCTCACCATTTAGAATAAGGATTCAGAACTGGGCATGCTCTGGTTGGAGTGCAATGTGAAGAGAGTCTCAAACATTGATCTGAAAGGCAAGGGACACAAACTAGAGGTGTGATAATGCTCAAGATATGTCCTTGCTATGCAGAGTACAACAAGCATTTGTCAATACTTCACAACCTCAATCCACTTCAATTTCCCCACTAACTTTTTTCACCAAGGGGAAAAACTTCATATTGCCATACCATTTTACACAGAGAAAACTGTGTCACTGCATATATCTTGCCCTGTGTTATTGTCATCCATGGCAATAATACAAGCTCCCAGGTAAATATTTTTGTCATGAGATCTCAAAGATACCTGAGATTAATTATCAGTACTGGATATGTTCTGCCATTGAGAGTGATCTCGCACAGGGTCTTGCAAAGCTACTTATATCTGATTGCTTTCGGAAAAATGCTCTCATTCACCACAGAAGTTAGCAGTCGTTAAGACCAAAAATAAATGATGTTGAGGTGCAAAATCCCCTCAAGAGAATTCATAGCTCACCAGGTAACATGCAAAAAATAAAAAGGTTTCTATAACATGCTGCCTACCTGACAGAAATTTTTTAACATGAACCCACTTGCATATGGTGCCAGCCATTTCGTCAGCTGAAGGGGAACATCACTGATGTCGTTACAATGCTACACAACTTTCATGCTTCAGTGTTGGTTAAGCTCTTGAACAGAAAGCGTCAGTTCACAACATTTTAACATCTGGGTGTAATTACTGAGTTGTGTCAGCTTTCATCAGATAATGGAGCTAACTTCAGAACAGCCTAAAGGTTATGTTTTGTTAGAGTGGTCAGAGCAACAAAATTTGTAACTGGGCTTCTTCAGAGTTCAAGTCAAATGCCTACTTGGTACTTAATACAGATGCAGATTTGCAAATTACATTATGTTCAGAGGTATCCAGAACTCAGTTTTCCATCTGAGTCTCTCTCAAACTGTTTGCCTGCAAATAATTATTGTTATATATGATCTTCTTAACATGATTTATTGTATATGCTTAAGCAGAAGCAAGTATTCCCCTGTTTGAATTACTGCATTTGTTTTCCCAGTATAAACTTTCATCCACTTTTCAGACTATGACCATATGTTTTATTTCTCTCCCTGTTTTTTTCTGACTTGCACTATTACCTACTAAATTTACAGCCTGTTTATGTTGGTCAGCAGCTTCAGAACCTATACGTGGCTCCCATCTTCTAAGTACTTGGATGAATCACTCTTCTTTGCAAGATGGTATCTGTTGCCACTGTTCCAAAATACCAACCAAACTGTAAAGTTTTACTTATTCTGTTGAATTTAGTAGTCATTTTGCAGTGACTGCAACCCAGATAAATTACAGTATTTGCTTCTTTATTTATTTGTATTCATTCCTGAGCTTGGGCTGGACATTTTTTGCCGTTCCTTTCAGAAGTTTAAGTGGGAATCCGGTACAAAATTAGAAACTGGATCCTCTTTACATCATTTCCCTGAACACAGTAGTATTTCTCATTGAAGAACAACAGCTACAAAACCCCTTTGACCAAAGGAAGAAAATGCTGCTGTTTTTCTCTGTAATTGCATATACCTCACAGTGCCCATGGGACCGTATGCTAAATCTTGATAGGACAGCATGAAGTATATGACCTTCCTACCTTGCTTTTTTGGTCAGCCTTTTAATACCAATGCTGGGTCAGGCATCTGAGGATCAAAAACCCATGAGGGTTCTGTCTTCAGAGCATCTCTGTAATACAAAAAAATCATGATACACAGGGGGATGGAGGAGAAAGGCTGTTTGATCTACACTGTATTGTCAAATGTGTTATTCCTATAGTCAGTTTGTCACATGTGGCTTCTGTAAGAAGTCATGAGTATGTCACCAATTCTAAGATTAACAAAACTGTTGCATAGCAGATAGTTTTAGGAATGCTGCAAAGTCAAGGGAATTTTGTAATATATGTTACAACCTCTGCAAAGGAACATGCCCTTAAATTTGTATTCAGTTAATTTCTTAATCAAAAAGACAACAGAGGAAGGAAGAAAAAAATCATAAACACTTCTTTGTGTAGCATATATGGCCCATTCCTGCTGAGTCTAGTGGGGAAAAAAGAGACAATGGGTGGAAGTCACTGCAAAGTCAGAGAGGATTTCTTATGAAAAAGGGACTAATTTTTAACAACAAAGTAATTAAACCCTGGAACAGACAACCTCAACAAAGAACGATTTTTTCATTCTTGATGCCACACTCTCACTAGGTCTCTTTATGGACCATGGGTTGAATGTACTAGGATATGGTCTTTAATCAAATATGAGTTGATGAACTCAATAGAATAGGATATACAGAATATCCCTCCTGATCTTGAAGATTAGGAATTTATAGTTTATCATTATAAGAACAGAATATTCTGAGTTCTGGATATTTTACATCACTGTTTCTCACAGAATTTTTTAAACAGGAGTTCCACAATAGATTCATGAAAAAAGGCAAAGAGAATTCTTAAAATATATCTCAACATATCTAAGACCCTTTTTTTTAGGAACTTATGGACAGACTTCCTATGCCTTCAACCAGAGAAAAGACGTAAATATTTTTAATGTTAAATTTTAGCACTTTCTTGTTTCTTGTAGGTAGACAACCAAATTTGCAGAAGCCTATGCATAGCTGAAGAAGCATGCAAATCTCTGGAACGGGCTGGAGGCCATTTAGGTGTTTGATGAGCTGCAGGATAGGGTGGTAGTTCTTAAAGGATATTGTCTGCCTGCAGAGACTGATGGGGCCTGTGTGAGATCCCCATCCCCTGTCAGCCCACTTAGACTCTTCCATTTATGTAGGTAGGAAAAACAATGTTTCTGGAGAAGAAAGATCCTCCTAGTATCAATCTGATAAACTTTTCTGTCTAGCCCTGCTGAAGTGCAAAAGCAGTTGCTCAGCTATTAACTCTTATTTCCAGTTTCTGCCTGGGGTATCTCGGAAGAAAGTTTCCCTGCCAATCCCATTTTTACAAGGAACTATCATAAGTTCCACAGGTAGAACTTACAGTTGACTTGAACTGCAGTTATATTTGATCTAAGGACTATATTGATCTAGGGACTCTATTATTTTGCGTAAGGGTTCTGCTTTCCAAGGTATTGACTTAGAGAAGTAAATGAGTCTAGGGTCTGTGTGCAACCACATGGCTGGATCAGGAAGAAGGTTCACACAGGCCCACTTCTCAAGCCTGTTCAGTTCCCTCTGGCTGGCATCTCATCCCTCAGGTGTGTCAGCTGCACCACTCAGCTTGGTGTCATCTCCAAACTTGCACTCGATCCCACTGTCTCTGTCATTGATGAAGATATTAAACAGTACTGGTCCCAATACGGACCCTTGAGGGACACCACTTGTCACTAGTCTCTATCTGGACAATGAGCCATTGACCACTACCCTCTGGATGCAACCATTCAACCAATTCCTCATCCACTGAACAGTCCACCCATCAAAGCTGTATCTCTCCAATTTAGAAAGACGGATGCGGTGGGGGTCCGTGTCAAAGGCCTTACAGAAGTCCAAATAGACGACATTGGTAGCTCTTCCCTTGTCCACTGATGTAGTCACTCCATCACAGAAGGCCACTAGGTTGGTCAGGCAGGACTTTTCCTTGGTGAAGTCATACTGGCTGTCTCAGATCACCTCCCTGTCCCCCATGTGCCTTAGCATAGCTTCAAGGAGGATCTGTTCCATGATCTTCCCAAGCACAGAGGTGAGGCTGACAAGTCAGTAGTTCCCAGGGTCCTCCTTTCTACCCTTTTTAAAAATGGGTGCAGCGTTTCCCTTTTTCCAGTCACCGGGGACTTCACCTGACTGTCATGACTTTTCAAATATCATGGAGAGTGGCTTGACAACTACATCAGCCAATTCCCTCAGGACTCCGGGATGCATCTCCTCAGATCCCATAGACTCCTGTATGTTCAGGTTCCTCAGGTGGTCACAAACCTGATCTTCTGTTACTGTGGGAGGGACTTTGCTCCCTCAGTCCTTGCCTTGCAGTCCATCCACTCAAGAGGTGTGGGGAGAGAGGTTGCCAGTGAAGGCTGAGGCAAAAATGTTGTTGAGTACCTACCTCAGCCTTCTCCTCGTCCCTGGTTACCAGTTTGCCAGTCTTGCTCATCAGGGGGCTACACTTACTTTGACCTCCCTTTTCTGGCTGCCATAGAAAAGAAGCTGCCATACCAAACCATATCTGTGGTAAATCTCTGTCTGAAACAGAGTGCTCACCCTCTGCACTCTCTCTGAGTTTCATGAAGCTGGAATCCATCTTCTTTTGAAGTTGTGAAGGCGTACAAAATTTTCAAGGGAAATTCAGATCCTGTAAGAAAATTATCATACATAGTCAGCTATATGTAGCACTATTACATATGTAGCACTATTATGTGTAACAGTAGGATGTATATACATACTTGTGCTGCTTTCCTTCTGTTTACATCAGCTGTTTAGAATTAGACCAGGATTTAGAAAGGGTGTAAAGGCCACCGGTTGAAAATCCCTGCCCTGGAGAGGAGCCTGTATGGCAATAACCATTCTTGGAGTGTTTTATTCAGACACAGTAACAAGGCATTCCCCTTGGTACTTACATGTGTTTCTCACCATTGGGCTGCGTTTTCTCTTTTTTTATTTCAACAAACCTGTCTTTCTTGCTTCTTTGCTCTCCGTTCCTACTGCATGGCCTTGCTGTGACCACAGGCTGCCTTGACAGAAATCACTAGCTGGAATGATGTGCTTTGCCAAGGTTGTCTTTATTTAGACAAGGTTTCTGTTTTCTGAATTCTCTTGAAGGAACGGAGGGATCATAAAGTAATCGTGCTGCACCTCAAATTGTGGAGGCTATATGGTGCGCTCAGGGGAAAGTACCTTTGACATTCCTACCTTGTGTAGTTTCTTCTCTCAGTTTTTTACAAGGAAAACAGGAACTTCTGAATAATTTAGCAGTGTAAAAGTCAATAAGGATTTTTTTGCTTTGAATATAGGCCTCGGTTGCAGACAATCCTCCTTTCTACTGAGACAGATGGTCAGGACAGTAGCCTGAGCTCAGACATCCCCCAGACACTCCTTTCTAGAGGAGCGGCAAATGAACTGTGGCCTGATTTTTCTTCCCTTCACTGTATACCAGAACATGGCAGGCTGCAATACAAGTAGTGTATGTGTTGAGCATGCATATGGTAACTGTTAGTATTCCAGGAGAGTCTAGAGTCTAATGCAGATCAGCCTCTTCAAGGCACTGTACCTGTGGACAGTATTTATACTGAAGAGTTTGCATTCAGAGACAAGAAAGGTTACAAACTGGAGACTGAAAGAGCAACAGAAAGGAAATTTTCCCCAGCCAATGACAAAGCCAGTAATGGAGTTTCGGTTCTTGTTAAACTAACTACCCTTCCTAAATTTATATCAAATGGGCATCATAGATTGACCTGAGTTTAATATAATCAAATTCTATATATATTGGTAACATTTTCTGGTTAGGTGTCAAGCCTAAACCAAAAAGCTAAGATACAAAACAAAGTGTTTTTTAACTGGAAACAGAATTCAGAGTTGTGAGCCTGATCCTCAGTATAGGCTGTGAATTCTGATGAACCTGAACATACAGGAGGAGGATCTGAGCATAGGTATTGGTTTCATATCCCCACACAGATGATTTCATGGACTCACAGAATCACGGAATTTTCAGAGTTGGAAGGGACCTCTAGAGATCACCTAGTCCAACTCCCCTGCTGACGCAGGAATGCCTAGAGCACATTACTCAGGACTGCATCCAGGCGGGTCTTGAAAATCTCCAGAGAAGGGGACTCCACAACCTCCCTGGGCAGCCTGTTCCAGTGCTCTGTCACCCTCACCGTAAAGAAGTTTTTTCTTAGGTTTGAATGGAACTTCCGATGTTCCAACTTGTGCCTGTTGGCCCTCGTCCTGTCACTGGGAACCACTGAAAAGAGTCTGACTCCATCCTCCTTCAACCCACCTTTTAGATACTTCTAAGCAAGAATAAGGTCTCCCCTCAGGCTTCTCTTCTCCAGGCTAAAGGGTCCCAGCTCTCTCAGCCTTTCCTCATAAGGGAGGTGCTCCAATCCCCCAGTCATCCCATCTGATTTGGGATGAATATTTCATCAGTTCAGAAAGGTCTTGAGAAATATGCATGAAAAAAACATACCAGTTAGTTTGAAAGAGGTTAACATCTATTTACAATAGAGTAGATTTCATGGGGCTTTCAGGTAGATAACTTCAGGCATCTTTCCTCATTTCTCTGCTGTGAAACAGTCCTCTATTGCTCACTTAGTCTTTTCCTTTCACAGAGGTGGGAAATAGAGGCCTCAGACAAAACAGATGATGTTTGGTCAGATGAAGATTTAAATCAGCCAACTAATGTTGCTGATAATGCTGCCTATTTAAGATTTTTATGTGCTGAAAAGAGATATTTTGCGGTAGACGAGTAATTCATAGCTCTGAAGGAGAATCTGAAAAATGGGACAGAATTGCTTTGTTACCAGTTTCAGCCTCCCTTGGTGAAATCTGTCTTCATGTGTTGCACCTTGCCTGTCAGTGGAATTTGTAAATGCCTCTCGCAGAAACAGCTGTCCTACTGTGCTTATGTGATTTACGTAACATAAATTCATACCAGGCAATCCATAAACATTAGTGTACAGTCATCATAGATTGAAAATGTTACAGTCATACAGTCACAATACATCATAAAGCTGGGACACCCCTTAAATATATAATTTTCTCAGCTGCATGCAAAAGTCAAGGTACAAATGCTATTTTTACCATTAACTTTGCTGCAACTAAGTGATTGGGCTGATTATGTGCACGATTTTGCTCTTAAATACTCCTAAATGTAGGTTCATGACATGCTGGGTCAATTATTTACTGTTACAGACATGTTACTCAGTGTCTCCTTAACTCTTATTCTACTCTAGAACTAGTCTCACCCACTGTGACTGCCCATGAACTTGTTTGAAAACTTGAAATATTTGAATTTATAAACAATTAAAAAACTCTAACATTTAAATTCTGTAATATAGACTCCACTGGAACATCTGTTGAAAAGATGAAGTTTGCATTTGATATCCTGATTCGTATAACCCTGAGGTATCATCCACATCATATAAATCAGCAGAGTAATTCCCACAGAATCAGAAGTAGTGATGTCCGGTCTCCTCTTGGTGCGTGTGATGTGGTTGATATTCCAAATGCGTTTGAAGGAGGTGGTACTCTCTAAGTGAAGTGTATTAAGGCAATGATATGATCTGCACCTTATCAGGTATTAGTGAACAAAACATTTTCATAAGTGTGAACTCTAACTGAAGCTTTTCTTTCCCATGTGTAGCAAGTGGGTAATACCTTTCCCTTATGTGACTTCTTTACTGGCTAAAAGGGACTGAGGTCACGTTGCAGCTTTTCATATCCAACAAGTCATAAGTAGGTTCTCCAACTCCTACAAATACACTTTTTTCATGAAACTGTTAGGATTTAACTTCATGGTCCCCCTGGGAATAGTCCTCTATCAAAAAAATTGGAAGCAGTGGAAAGATCCCTACACCTGCATGTGTATGGACATACACATACAGACAGCATGACAGCATTAATTTCATTTCCTAGGAAAACAGGCTGAAAACGAGGAGGAAGAGGAAGTACCATTTAACCTTCCCAAGTCAGTGATTTATGAAATAAGCAAACATGGAATTAATTTGTTTTGTATTCCAACACAAAAACAGAATGAAACCTATGTGGGATTTTCGATTGAGACACAAATAGATTTAAAAAAACACAGACTGAAAAGTGAATGGCAAAAAAATATCCAGAAGGAAACTTGGTTGTTTAGTAATATTCCCCAGGAGAGCAGGTTCCCCACCCAGTTTACCCTTTCTGTGCTGTGCCCAGGCTCAGATGCGAGGGCTCACATAAACCAGGGGGTTTCCAAATTACCAACTCTAAGGTTTGCCCCTTTTGTCTGTTAGTTTTGGGGCTAGTTGCCTCAATTCTCTGCTGACAGAATGAACACCTGAAGCAGAAAACAGGCAAGAAGCTGGCCAGCTAGGAAGTGGGAAGAAGAGAGCTAATGAGATACAGTTGATAAATTCCTGAAACTCTAAATATGAAGTACACGTCATGGCTGTATCCCTCTTCTGTAATTTTCACATGCTATTTGTTCTTTGCAACAGACCTTTCACTGACAAGACATACATTTCCTGGCATGGGCATATTTTGCTTTAGCTCTTTGTCTTTTAGCCTGTAAACATTTTTGAGCAAAACGTGCTTAGACGCTAAATGTTTGTGCTACACCCTGCCCAGCATATCTGGGTGCTAGCAGGGAGACCCTTACCCTTCCTTTCCTCTTCTCTCCTCCAGTAATAATACAAAGTCATGAAGCAAATGCCATTGTCTCCATCCGTACCCATATGCATCAACTCTGCCAAATGTGGATCATGCACTGGATAGTTGAGGATTTTGGAAATGCTCTATATGGCTCTTGACCCAAGCCACTGGTTCAGAGGAGAGCCCTGTGAGGAGTCACTCCAAAATCCAGTAGGTACCTAATGGTCGCTCAGCCTGCTCCTGAGCAGAGGGTGTTCAGTAGCGTTGGAGCTTGGTACCTGATTGCCCCAGTAAAGAACTTGCAGTTGGGAAGCTGAGGTGAAATGTCCGGCAGTGGTCAATTGCCTTGTTACCAATGGTCCCTTTAGGTCTGAGGTTGGCACATTTGCAGGGAGGCCATAAAGAAGGCAGTTCTACTGCTCCACCTCTCCTGCCAGCATTTCACCAAGCCAGCTGGGTAGTGCCAATGAACTCGTACTTTCTACCAGCACCAAAAATAACCTTTTATTTGCCATAATATTTAAAAAGAAATCAGCTATTTACAGGCAAGCTGGCAACTGTTCTTCCCTGAATGCTTCTTGACATCTGAGTTCTATAGCATTACTGGTGCTTGCCAGAAAGCATGCCTTTCTGAAACATGTATGTGTTGTTAGTTAGGCTGAGACAGATCAGTCTGGCCCTGTCCCATACAGCTGCCAGCCTCAGTGTCAAGGTTGCAGAAGGCTCTGACAAAATACTTGTTTTATTTTCACTTATTTTAGAGCTTATTTAAATCTTCTTGCTTTCCAGTGTAAATTGAACATCAGAACCTCTCTGGACAGCAAAATGCACAGGAATACCAGAGTTTTTTCCATAAAGAGTTATTTATGTTATTTGCAGCTTTGCAAAACAGATTTTTACTTTCTGTGATATTTTCAAACGAATTTAAATTTCAAACAAAACTTAAGCTTGTACCATGAAAGTACTAAATATTCTATTAGAAAGTCTTGAAAGATTTCTGGGATGATCAAGTAAATGAAAAAAATAAGCATACATTCAGAAATTAGATATTGCTTTAGCTGAACATACTGTGTGCAGTGGAAGGCACTATAAGAATCACAGCTGTAGGTCCTGTCTCACGCAGAAGTATTCACTGCCTGCATCATGTTAGGTTATCAATTCTCTGTTGTAACAACATAGACTTCAATGTGTCCCCTATTTCCAAATGCACCCTGATTACTGAATCTCAGAATTGCTCACGTTCTAAATCTAGAACTACATTTGGTGTTAACTGTGCAAAAATTATTCCTAATAAATTTGTTAGCAGATAAACGTCCAGCAAATTCCATGCAGATGGAAATAGCACAAAAGGCCTGCACAACTATGAGCCTATGTCTAAGTATGGAAGGAAAGAAGGAACCCCCAATATCTGGGCAAGATGGTTTGGAGAACATTCCTTGCTCATGAGAAGCACTGTATCCCAGGTGCTTTTCTTCTATCTGTTCTTCAGTGATTACTGGATCATACTGGGCATATACCTGTTATATGTGAGGACTGCTGTTCACATGAACGAGCCATTTGGGTAATAGCCCTACAGGAACTTGCAAGTTGGTTGCAGTAACAAATCACACCAGCTCGCCAACACAAAACCAGGAATGACCTCAGCACTGGCTTTGCAAACTCAAACTGCTTTAGCTGACTGAAAATAAAGAAGAGGTAAGAAGGGGGTCATGGGAGCACTCCCAAGGGTACCCTTTGTGTTTGATGAAGGGCTGCTTTTGCAAAAGGCCAAGGCAAGAGCGGCAGTGTTTGGAGCTGGAAAGGAGCTGAAGGGCGTTCAGCTTGTCATGAGGCTGGACAGGGCTAACCGCCTGCCAGAAGAACTGCAGCCAGACCAGCACATGCCAACAGAGACTAGAACTGACCTAGGCACTGAAGGGAGGGCTGGCATGAGGTCAAGCCTGTCTAACGAGAGCCCAGAACTGGCCCAGCATTTACTAAAGAAATGCTTTGCCTTGATGCTAGAAATACCTGGGGAAAACTTCCCATCCATCAATGACAGACAGAGAAGGTCCTGATCTCAGTATGGTAAGGGCCAGGGACAGTGCGCAGCACCAGTAATGCTGATTTCATAGAATCATAGAATCATCTGGGTTGAAAGAGACCTTTAAGATCATTGAGTCCCACCATTAACCTAACACAGCCAAAATCACCACTAAACCATGTCCCTCAGCACCACATCCACCTATCCTTCATATACCTCCAGGGCTGGTGACTCAACTACTTCCGTGGGCAGCCTGTCTCGATCCTTGATAACCCTTTCGGTGAAGAAATTTTTCCGAATATCCAATCTAAACCTCCCCTGGCACAATTTGAGGTAATTTCTTCTTGTCCTATTGCTTGTTACTTGGGACAAGAGACCGACTCCCCGCTCGCTACAACCTCCTTTCAGGTAGTTGTAGACAGCAATAAGGTCTCCCTTCAGCCTGCTCTTCTCCAGGCTAAACAACCCCAGTTCCCTCAGCCACTCCTCATAAGACTTGTGCTCCAGACCCCTCACCAGCTTCGTTGCTCTTCTCTGGATGCGCTCCAGAATCTCAATGTCTTTCTTGTTGTGAGGGGCCCAAAACCAAACACAGTATTCATGGTGGGGCCTCACTAGTGCCAACTACAGGGGCACGATCACTTCCCTAGTCCTGCTGGCCACCTTATTTCTGACACAAGCCAGGATGCTGTTGGCCTTCTTGGCCACCTGGGAACACTGCTGGCTCATATTCAGCCGGCTGTCTACCAACACCCTCAGGTCCTTTTCCGCTGGGTAGCTTTCCAGCCACTCTTTCTCAAGCCTGTAGCGCTGCATGGGGTTGTTGTGACCCAAGTGCAGGACCTGGCACTTGGCTGCGTTGAATCTCATACCATTGGCCTCAGCCCATCGATCCAGCCTGTCCAGATCCCTCTGTAGGGCCATCTTACCCTCAAGCAGATCAACACTCCCACCCAACTTGGTGTTGTCTGAGAACTTACTGGGGGTGCACTCGATCCCTTCATCCAGATCATTGATAAAGATATTAAAGAGAAATGGCCCAAATACTGAGCCTTGGGGAACATATCTTTTGACCAGCTGCCAACTGGGTTTAATTCCATTCATCACCACACTTTGGGCACAGCCTTCCAGCCAGTTTTTCACTCAGTGAAGCGTATGCCCATCCAAGCCATGAGAGCCAGTTTCTCCAGGAAAATGCTGTGGGAAACGGTTTGCTGGAACAGAAAAGTCTCTCTAGAAAGTCCAGGTCTCACAGAGAAACTTCCAGAGGGGACAAAACCTCAAAATGCTGAAAATTCGAATCAGTAATTGCTAAACACTCTAAGTTATTTGTTACCCTCCCTTCGTGCCAACACATTATTCACTATTTCCTCTATTTAATTGGATTCTTGAGCAGAATTTCAATTGCATCTATTCATTTTTTTAAGCACAAAGAAATAGTTTTAAACCTTTTGTACGTATGTGAATGGATTGTTATCTTTTACATACATACACACAGACCTGTTCCTATATTCACACCAGAAAGAAACTAGAAACCAGACAAAGAAAGGACCTGGAATAATAAGAGCTAATCTTTATGCTGTCTGCTGGATGACAACTAAAAAGCCCAAAGCAACTCGTCACATACACCAAATTATGAAGTGTACCTTATGTAGCAGCATTTGGGAAGCTGAGCACACCTGAGTTCTCTCCTAGCTGTGCCTCTGGCTCCATCTGTGGACCTGGGTCATTCACTTCAATCCCAATCAAAATGCTGGCAGTCATTACATGCTTAATGCAGATACTGCAGTCTAATGGGAAAAAACGTTCCACCTCTCTGAGCATCCCTGTAACTAGGAAGATCCCTTGTTTGACCTGAAAGTTCCTTTGGACATGTGTGAGTCTGGTTCTGGGCAAGACAAACTGACCCAGCCCAAGAAGCTTAAGCTCCAAAGAACTACAAATGAAATAGCATCTATATCAATTTTTGAAGTGCTGACAGTGGTGTTGGTTCTTCTGGCTAACATGTCATCATAGTGAAAGTACTTGTTCCAGGCCGGGCAGCTATTACACTTGCCTTATTCCACTATTATTAGCTTTATTGCTATTATTATACTTGTAATTATTTCCCAACCTGGGGGCAGCCAAACCTGTAAGAGAGGAGTACATCCACAACGCTTATGGACTAACCTAGCTGGTTATATGCAGAAAGGAACAGCTTGCACCATTTCTGTTGATTCCTCTTTTTTTCCTAGAAATGAATGCAAGATTTGCAGAGAAAACAAAATGTGTTGATAGTCTCAAGAACAGGAACATAGCTGAATATGTGGGGCCCTGAATTCTGGCCCCAGTTCCACTGCTGTTTAGGAATTGTCTTAATTGAATTGAATAAAACCCAGACTTCTCCTGCTCTATCTTCTGCTGTTTGATCCATTCTCCATTTTTAAATGATCCAAATGACTTCCAAAGTTTCATTATATGCCTTTTGTTATTTTACTTTGCAACAGTTATGATCCAGTATTGCCATAGATTCACTAAGCATGGGGGGCTTTATGAGTTGCTCACATCAGATCACAAACAGGCTCTGAGAAGTGTCTGTTTGTCCTTGTGAACATGTATGTCTGTAAGTTGGCTGCTGAATTCAAACTGTTATGAAGTGCTTTGCTTTGTTATTTTGGGTACAAAACACAAGTGAAAATTTTGGGTTTCTTTTGGTATGTTTGCTGTTTAAACTTGACTGAAGAGCTGTAGAGTTCTAGATTATCCATTAACTTCAAAATTGTTTTTTCTAAAGAACGGACAGATATTAAAGAGAAAAACAAAAGAGCACTCTCCAGGTTTTTCTCTGAGTGGGAATGAGTCATCTGCAAAAATTCAACTACTACACAGAACAAGATCTTGTCTTTAAAAAGTTTCTGAAATCATTTGAAATTTGGATAAGGATTTTCAGTGCATCAGCTGAATCTCTTACTACTAAAGAAAAAGAGGAGAAGCAAAGAAAAGAAAACTGTATTGGAAGGATGAATTGTTTGTATTTTTAATTAATCTAAGGCTGATAAAATGTGCTGGAGTATTGGTCTCAGGCAATCGCAGCCCCTGTTGTCTCCGGAACAGGTGCAATGCAGGGATCTCCTACAGGGCCATCTGTGGGTAGTGCAGCTTACTCCCAAGGTCTGCCCTAAACACTGTCCTCATTGAAGAGCAGTTGCACATTGACAGCCTGAATTTGAAATAGTTCCTGAACTAGAATTGCTTTTGAGACGAGACCACCTCTTTAAGGCCCCTTAAAAAATTCACCTCATTTCACCTAATCCCCTAACTTTTGGGTAGCACAGTAGGCCTCTAATCGTCCTCCAAAAAAGTAATGTTTCCAATTTAGCCTGAGCTCAAAGAAGCATCCTTGACTTCAAAAGCAGTGAATAGATGAGGCAGAAATGCTGAGTTTGCTGAACCTCAGTCATACGCTGACCTCAGACCGTGCTGTTGGCAGCAGCCAGAGCAGGACCGCAGGGCATGGTGCTCCTTTCTGTAGCAAAGGGATTTTATTAGAGCAGAGTGACAACTCTGTTGTACCTATGGCTGAACATCACTCTCTGCTTAAAGGTCAACTATTATAAGTGCTCTAAAATCTTCATGCTGACTTGGGCTGCCTTGAATTTGCTGTGCTTCTTCAGGGTGTGGTGTAAGATAATGGCTACGATATAGGGTCATTTACTGAAAGGCTTTGTGCAATTCAACCCCTTCAAACAAGCTGTATCTTGTAACCTTCTTTAGAGAACCCCCATGTTGGTAGGGTCAAACTTGGTACCTAATCTTCCAAAAAATACTCTTAGTTGTTCAGGAATTACCTCAGTTAGCCCACACTTCCCGCAGCCCCTGCAGGGAACGCTTACTACCAGTGTGAGGTTGGTGTTGTGAGGCTGGTCCAGTGCAGGGAGCAGGTGGAGCGCAGAACAGGCATGGGCTCGTGCCTGATGTGCTGTCATACGTCTCTGTTGTCACAGGAGCCTCCGGAGTCTGTGTATCTGTCTCTGAAGCTGAGCAGCGCTGGCAGGCTGGCAAGCTTGAAATCCATCTGGTAGCTTACAGAAATTGTGGCACATATTTTCTTCAGACTCCTAGTGACAGTCTGGGGACAAAGATCAATCCTGTATGTTCTCAGCACTTTTTTATCAGATGATTTAAAGCCCCCACACAGACAGAAATTCTTCTGCAGAAATGGGTTTGGGAAATTAGTGGCCATTAAATACCAGAAAGTCACTAGTAAGCAGGTGGTAAATTATTCAGAAAAAACTGTGAAGGGCATCAGCGGTTCCTTGCTGTTCTTCTTTCAGCCTTCTTTGTCCCAAGTGACTGAATCCACCTTCATCTCTTGGCGTCCAGATTAATTCCTTTGGCGACCCGGGAAACCTGGCGACCTCAGCAGAGTGCAGAGCATTGACCTGAAAAGTGGGCTTTTCAGGTCAAACCTGACAGGAGGATTGCCATATAGCAAAGAATGTCCCTTCCATACTGCTCCGAAGTAAAATTGCCCCAACAGAGCCATAGGATAAGCCCTAATAATTTACGATGTCATTGTAGAGACCGTTTGGGAGTCTGGTAGCTACATTATCTGAAGCATGGTCTAGCCTAAGTGCTCAGTTAGATTCTTTCTACGATATTGCTTCTAGCTGTTGTGGAGACCTCTGGCACCAGAAATGGGAATGATAATACTGTGTGCTATGGCCCAACCAATAGTGGGGAACGAATTAAATAGCCCAAGTACAGTCAGACCAGAATTAGACCAGACTGGGTAAGGGAACGTGTTGCAATGTGGAAACTGGAAGGCTCTGCAGCAGAGGGTTGTAATTGTCTTTGTGGTAACAACTTCATGCCAGGTGATATTTTGGAGAGTCCCTTAGTATATAGTTCTCCCCTGGAGTGAACGGAGAATCTGGAAGCCACAGTAGAGCTAGGAAAAACCAATGTGTATAAACACATTCTCCCATTCCCTTCTGTTTTACTAAAGATGAATTGGATATGCTTTGTGACAAACAGGCATTTATTAATTCCAAAGCGGTATTCCAGAAGGAAAGCATCGTGGATTGTCATTGGCATGTCAGTAGTCTCAAGACTGACTTTTTCAAAAATAGTTGTATGCAAAATTCTCATGGCATCCACAGTCTTCATCAAATGAGTATTTTCTGGGCTGGCTGTACTAGATATCTGTGATATTAGCAGCATTCCAGACATAAATAATTATAAAATTATGAGGTAATTCTTTATTTTCCCACAGAGGGAAATTGCCTACCAGGTTGTGCCTGGTTCATCTTGATAGTCCAGTCGCAGACTGTAATCCATAGACTTCCTCTGGGCAACTGTATATCAATCTTATCATCGAATTGCCCTAATGCTCAGACTGAGTTAGACCTCAACTGATTGTTTGAATTTCTAGCAAAAATGGTTCATATTGATTTTGGGGAAGGCACAAATCAAATACTGAAATGTGTTCATACGGGTCAAAGACCTAAACTTCCTCCTCACTTTAGTTTGGAAATAAATGATGCTGTTTGCAGAGGAAAGCTGCCATGGCTATGCATTATAGACAGTTAGAGGAGGGAAGAGAAGAGAGCTGTTTAAAATGTCTCTGATTTTTTTTTAAGGATATAATCTCTCTCGCAGCGTGTATTGCAGAACATCCGATTCACAGGGCACGCACGTCTCAGACTCTCCCAGTTTCTAAATGGGCATTTTAAAACAGTATCAATGGGGTTTATTTCTGGGGGTGAGGGGGGAGAAAGGCTTATAGATTTAACCACTTACATGTACCTGTAAGTGTATACATATATAGATACAAGTGTATACATCTGTTCTGAGGAAGGTCTGGAAGTAGAAGGGGGCTGCCTCACTAGACTGAGGAAGAGATTTGAGGTATGGACAAGCAAGAGAAAAACTACAGGAGGGTGGTGAACGGGTTAGCGAAGTGCATAAAGGTGAGGGCATGCCTGAGGCAAGAAGGGAGGAATACGAAATGAGATCTGGAGAGCAGCGGAGCCAGACAGCCCTTGGAGGGGGGACTGGAAGAGTTAGAGCATTTACAGAAGGGGATTAGAAAGCAGCAGAAATGCTCTAGCAGAAGGGGAGGAGGGGGAGATTCACTTTCATATGGCCGATAGGTATGTAGGATCTGATGAGAAATGAGCTCACGAGGAGAGAACTACGCTGGGAACTGCCAGAGACCTGCTGGTGTTCAGCCATAGTAACAGGGCTTGCTGTAGCGGTTGGGAAGTGCAGATCACAGAGGGCGAGTGGGGATGAAAAAGCTTGCCCAGAACACGGGCTGGTGGCAGAGTCTGAGATTCCTGTGTTCTGGGGCTGGGTGTTCTGGCACAGCTTCACAGACACCCCAGACCTTAATGGAAATAGAGAGAGACAGAACAGTGAGAAAGAGAGCGGGGCAGGGAGAGATAAATTAGCAGCAGACAAAACTAGAACAGCTGAGACTTGCAAGTTTGAACTGAAAGATCGAGAAAGAGCTGTAGGGAGAAGGTAAAAGGGTGGGTCTGGACATGTGTTGGCAGTGCTGGGTAAGAAGGCCTGTGAAGTTTCTGCATGCGAGGCCATCTGTCAGCAGGTGTGAGGGTCTGCTCACTCCTCGCAAGGGCCCTGCAATGCATCCAGTGTTCAGCTCATCAGTCTGGAAACTGCGGGCTCAGGGCCAGGTCCAGATGCCAAAAGGCAAACAATCAGCCACTTCACCACCCTTCTTACTAGCAGCTCCTGCCTCGGAGTTGAAGGGAGCCCCATGAGCACTTTGGGAGCCATGTGGTCACTCCAGAATGTTTCCTGGTGACTTTGTCTGCACTAACCTGTCAGGAGGTGGTGTCAACACCTCCACCCTCACCTCTGCCATTGAGAGCGGCCACTGGAAGCAATCCCGATTTCAGGTCTTTCTGTTTCATCATTGCACACACATAACCTTTTGTTAAGGAAAGCATTTCATTCCACTCTCAAGTAGGTGTTTTTGCATGCAGCAAGCAGCCCAGCATGGGAGTCTGGTTTACCTTTATCTTCACAGGAATAACCAGGCAGCTGCTTTTCTGGAACTGAGTGAAGAATGTGAGTGCCCATTAGGAGGAGAAAAAATCAAGGACAAGAACCAGCTGCAAAATGCTGGCCTAGACAAGAAATTTGCAAAGGTTTCCAAGTGTTTGGGGTTTGTTTGTTTGGTGATTTTTTGTTTGGCTTTTTTTTTTTCCAGGGGAGCTAAATATCAATGACCAACTTTAACTCTGGTTTCTTTGCTAAAATTGCCAACAGGAATAGTAAGTAACTGTGCGGGTGGGTCCTGATACATGGGATCCTGTTCATCAGCAAGTACACTCGAAGAGCCAACACCTGGGCTTGCTGATAATTAATCCTTCTTGTAAGGACTGTGTTCCTCAGACAATAGCTCATTCACAATCTTCTCTTTTTCTGTACCTGCTTCATAGGGCAAAACATGCTCCTTATGTGTTCTCCACAGCACTGATATTGATCTCCATCAAAACAGTCGCAGAAGAATGAAAGTACAATCACAGCGATGGATAGAATTACAGTACAGTGCCTGGAAGCTAAGCAGTGACAGCTTAATAGACCTGCAATAAATGAACAGCAAGACAAAAACAATATGCTGTGGGAACCATAAATATGTGATTATGAAATAACAAACCAGGATTCCCTAAGTGCCAACAACCTTTTGGCATTCCATTTAAAAACTATAAATCCGCCATGGCCCAAGTTAAGTAAATTCCCCTCAGTGTATTAAACTCTTTGTTTACAGGGAGGGTAATTATACTGACTCTCAGTGCAAGTAAGAGATGCCCACTCCAGAGCATGTAAAATTAAACAAGGACATTTCATACTAAGCTGAAAAGCTCCCTCTGACACTCAGGGAAAACTGCCATCTTCTCAGGCAGGAATAGTCTGTATCCAGCATTGCTGCATATCTGCAGCCTTTTCCTTGATGTGGTGGGAACAGGAAGAGGTTGAAGTCTCCTGGTAGTTGTTGATGTGGGCAGGAATGGATCATGCAATGTGCCGATTGTAAACTGAGTGGGAAGGTTTTCTGCAGGAGGAGCAAGGTCAGATCCCAGGAAGAGGAGCTAAGGATTTCTGAATTTTAACTGTGATTCTGACATCGACTTTTTTATGATTTAGAGAAAACAGAGAACTTCACCATGGGTAGATGAAGGATCAAAAAGCTCACCAACCTTACAATGTTTTGCACATTAGTTAGAGTTTATTTTCATAGTGCTGTGCATGTGAAAGGTACTAAGTGATACACCTGATCAGAAAATTTACAAAAAGCCACCAATCAAACCACAGCTGAGAAAGCTGTAAAATATTTGTTGCAAATTCAGTGGGAGGAATAGGAATGGTTTAGATACAAGAAAGGAATGGGAACAGTACAGAAAGAGAACTCAATTTCCAGTTTCTGAGTACTATCTTTCTGTAGGTCAGGAGGCTGCCAAAGAGTAACAGTGTTAGAGCATTTGCTTTCACCATTGACAACATTAGTTCTTAAAGGTTGACAGGTGATTACCAAATGGACTTCCAAGGATACTGTGGTACCAGTGCCCGATACTTTAATCTAAATTTAAAATGAAGGGTGGTGAACAAGCTTAATTATGCCTTAGGGAAAAATGAAAGATGAAAATAAGATTGACATCAACTTAATGGTCCTCAGAAATAATCACTGAATAGAAGTTCAGGTGAAAAGAAAACAAACGAGACAGTGAAACTGTCTTTATACACATTGGCACAGGAAAAAAGTAGTCATGCTGAGTCACCGAAGGAGCCATATGAAGAAGCTTAAGGCTGAGGAGGAGTCACGGCCACATGATTTGGCAAGGAGGTGGAACACAGTGGTGTCAGTTTATTGAGGGTGAATCTAGAGATCCTGCCTGCATGTGGAAGAATATCTGTTCTGTGCTTCAGATGCTAATGTCCTAGGTTTGTTTCTGGCAGCTCTACTGACTGTCAGTTATCAATCCCTAGCACTCAGCTAAGCTTCCCATAAAAATTGCTAAAAATGCTAAAATGAAAGTAATGAATCATTGCTTAGAGTAGGACTGAGGCCCAGCAAGAGAGCACAGAGATCCTCTTCGACAAACTGCACACTCCTACCCATGTCTGATACCTCATTACGTATAAAGAATGCCCACAGGTAATTTCAAACATTATGATTTGGCCCAAATGATGGCATAGACATGGTTTCACAGGTGAAAACCTGAAGGTCAGTTGCTGCTTTTATGAGAAAACAATCAAACTTCAAACAGTGCAAATGTTCATACCCATAACAAAGAAAGGGGAAAACATTCTGCAGTGTCCTGGAAGCTCAGACCTGTTTGCTTTACTTCTATTACTCGAGCTTTTCAGATTTTCCTATTCCAGGCCCTACACCCAAGCGCACCAAAGAGCTCTGCCTATTTTGCCAACAAAGACTCAGGTATATTACATGCTACTGTTGCCCGTACAGTCACTTCGGCTCAGAAATCTGGCAAAATGAGTGTTTCTGTTCCCCTTGAACTTTCTTTCAGAAACCTTCAAGGACTTTCTGGCAACCCAGCTTTCAGTGGGTTGGTTGTGTCCTGGAGCCACCTTGTATTTCTGAGCAGTAATGATTTCTTTTTTCAAGAGTTGGCATTCTGCATAGTCCCTTTTGCCTTGTAAGAAGAATAAGAGTATTCTACCTTTAAAGAGAGCAAGGGGACTGGGGAATATGTCTCATGCGTTGACAGCTCAGAAGTAAATTTGAGCAGATACATTCTGTAGCCTAGAAGGAGTGTTACTCGTGGGGAAAATTTTGCTTTGGGCTCTTCAACAGCCAAGTCCAGCACCATTAATATCAATAAGGTTTTGCAGAAGTTATGGAAACCTGTCTTCCCCAGAGCCAACATTTGTCTATAGAAATAAGGCCAATTTTCAAGATAAATGTAAAAATAAATGGAAATTGTTTCTTTGAGAAGAAGCATACAAAAAGATGCTTCAAGGCTATTTACTGTAGCTAGGCACAGGATGTACACCAAGCTATTTTAGAAGGTAATAAAGGGTGACTGCTGAACCATTTGCACTTGCCAGCATTAAGAGTGCAAAAGAATTGGGAGGCTAAAACAAAATAAAAAGAGAAATTAACTATGTATTTAGTCTTTTTTCCAGTAGAAGTGTTTCAAGTGCCAGAAACAGAAAATAAAAAGAGACTATGGAGTCAGAATTACCATACCGTAGAGTACTGCAAGCACATTGCTAGCTGGCTGGCTGCAGAGAGACAGAAAACTCTTCAGTACAAACACATAGTGCAATGTATGGATTCCCAGGCAACTTCTCAGCCCAGTACCCACGGACTGGAACGTACAAGGCAGCATCAGTGCAATGAACTGTGCTGGCTAATTTACCATCCTTCTCTATTTATTTTTGGGATTCCTTCCATTACACTGTGCCTTGTACCTGTTTCCCATGGGGTATAGTAGAGGTTGCGGGTCATCTGATTCTCAGAGAGCTCCCCAAAAGAAAGCATTACGTGTTAGAGATAGGTGACACAGGGTCTTAGGAGAGTGATGTTTTGCTTCCTATTGCACCGAGGATTTGAAACATACAGGAAAAGCTCTCCATGCCCTGCTTGCTTCATTAAATGACAAGCCTGTGGTGCCTAGAAGGGGGAGGATCTCAGATAAGGTGTACACCCCTATCTAGGTTGTAAGTGAGGCATAATTTATGCAATAAATAATTAAACAAAAAAGTATTTAAGAACTGACTCTAAAATAATTCTGCCAGTTATGACCATTGCTGAAGCAACTGCAATGACTGATATCTTTTATGCAAAGGAAAGTAGCATTTATTAAGAAATGAAGGGGAAATCCTCAACTTTTGAAAAATGTCTCCTTTTTCATCCCCTTTGTAATCAATATTGGCCCAGAAAATATTAGTGAAATAACTATTCGTACCAAGTTAAAAATTCCCATAGTTCTTGTTGATTTTGATTAAAATGCTGGTTATATAAATTCAGTTGTTATGTCAAACCCTAGAAACACTTTTGGATTTTCTTGTGAGTGTCTTTAAAATATCTACTTGGCTGTAGATGATTTTAATTTTTATTTGTTAAGTATCAAAACTACATGATGCTATTAATAGTTCTTGAAGCTGTGTTCTTAGAGCCTTGAAGTTCACTAATCTCAGAGAAATTTCCTCCTTGTAATTATAGTCTAAACTGTTTTTTCAAGACATTAGAAATCTCGTCTTGTTGCATTATATAAGATGGCTTTTTCTGAATTACCATTAGCAAGCTGGTAATCTTTTTTTAGCTGCTTGAACTCCGTCCAGAAATTGTCCATGCCATAGAGCAAGGAATTCCTCAGCTAGTTTATGCAAACCCTTCCTGGAATTTTTCTGAAACAAGAAGTTGCTCAGATCCTGTTTAGCCTAAGTCAGGTACTTGATCCTTGATTGAGATCGGAGGGTGGAGGAAATAGAAAAGTCCTATTCTTTTCCCTTTCCCACCTACATCATACTCGAATTTCTTTTCTCCAGCAGTGCAAGTTGATTGTAGTGGCTTAAAGAGTACTGGCCTGAGCGCACACACTTACAGACATGCATTGGATTGGTGCTGAAGTGTCGTTCTGCCAAAGTACATCGCTGAATCACATAGTGGCAGAGGAGAGTCCACCAGACTCCAAAGCTCTCACAGATGATTCCCAATTATGTCAGAACTCTAGAGAATCAGAGACCATTTTGGTTTACTTTGGGAGGTCTCTCTAGCCTGCGAGCCTTAAGAGGCAATCTTGCTTTCTACCCAACTGCTTAATCATGATTATATTTAATAAGCACCTTTGCCTTTCCCACAGCGTTGTGGCAATAGCAGACCGTTCCTCCAGAAGGCTTTATGAGATCTATTCAAATGTGACTTTTCAACACTTCTCTTTCAAGGAACCCAAATGGACAGGTTTGGGGGTGTTTTTAATGAGCCCTGTTTGCAAAAATGGATTTTCCCCATATTTCTTCACCATGACTGCACACTGATTGTTGAGCTGCTCCATACATTGTGACTGTGAGATGGACTGAACAAGGAACACTGTGTAACATTCTCCAGCTGCATCAGCAGCAGAAACAAAAGTGATTTAATTTGGAAAACACTGTATAAACAAAAATATAAAGAGGTAGCGAACAAAGCTGAGACTTTAAAACTCATGCAAATTCTGGGCATAAGACCTCAGCACTAGGTTAAATGAAGATGAAGATTAAGGCATACTGTGTTAGGTATTAATATGCCATTTTCAGAATGAAGTCTGGCTCTGGGACAGCAGCCTGGAGTTCTGCGTCGGGCATAGTCAGCACCGTCGCACAGACAGAGCTGGGTACAACTGTTTGTGAAGGAGACACAGCCAGGTTCTGGACATGAAGTTCTAGCAGCCACCGCAGTAACAGCTCAGTGTTGCCTGCTCATTCCCTGTTGTCACCAGCCTGCACAGGCTGGCAATTTATGAGCAAATTAAAAGTCTTCCTACATGTTCATCCTAAAATAATTGTTATTTTCTGCACTAGAGTTGTATTCCAGATATTCATAACACTTCTTTAAACAACATTCATGCAAAATCATCTTTATAGACTTTGAGCGCTGTCAGGCAGAACATACTTTAAACTAATAGATTTAACTGAGACAAACCTGCTTTTATTTCTTTTTAAAAATTAAAAAAATCAGTACAAGAAATTCTTCCATCAGCTATATCCCAATAACTTAATTAAACTGAAAGTAAACTGATACTTATTTCAGGATACATTTCATTTAAATTCTGCAAAAGTTAAATAACTCTTGTTTGTTTCACAAGAAACTGAATCTTTAGAACAGTGTAGTTCTGAAAATCTCAAGGAAAACAAGCCATTATTTCCCATACATACATGCCTAGAGTCATATGCCTAAATACACATTACATTAGCTCAGTGGCTAGAAATTTGGATAAATGGAGAAACCTCCACTGCAGCATGTCTAGCTGCAGATTCACACCACATATCCAGGACCCATCTGCTGAAATAAAAATAATCTCTATGCTAGCATTTTTCTATCTGTGTCTCAGAGCGCTTTACAGAAGAGGGTAGGAAGACCCTAGATGCTAAAATCTTATCTGTCTATATATCTGTCTGTTTATCTATCTGTCTGTCTGTCTACCTATTTGCCTGTCTACATCTACAAGCTACCTGTCTACCTGACTGTTGGCTGGCAGCCTGGCTAAAGGATATATTGAGTTAATATACAATTGCTATGTTTCCACATTCTTCTAGTGAAGGTAAAAGCCGTATTAGCCTGATTAGCCACCACAACGTTTGAAGTAGATCTGGTGACAGGAATCACAGGCAATGAGCCATTGGCAACGTGTTGTCCAAAAGAGCAACAAATGTAGGAAGCAGTCACGGAAACCAAATTTTTGCCCTTTTTCTTCCTTCACCTGCTCAGATGCAAGAAGCAAATACCAGCAGCACTGCCAGGACCTTTTGCAACTGTGAAGAAAGTAAAGGAGCTGGTTTTGTCAAGAGAGAAGGAAGTCGGGCAGCTCGGTACTGCATGAGCAGCGTCATGGGTTGTCTGGTCAGTGTGTCACTAAGGATGCAAAAAATCTAAGTTCAAAACAGAAAGTTATTAAATTAGATACCCAACACCATGGACAGAGATGCAAGAGTAACTCTGGGTTTGGGGAGAATTCATGCACATCCTTGGACCGTCCTGTTTTACAGAGCAAGTGGAAGTTGGCCAGGAATTTGGTGCTTTGTGGTAGAAAGTGCTTGTGTCTTCCAGCTTGACCGTTGCCAGAGTTTGGTTCCAAGGGAAGAGTTGTTGACAGAGGCAGAGGGGCTGGCCCACTCGAGGGACTGTGGAACTTTATAGACGGAATTCTGTCTTTTATGCCAGTGGTCTTACACAGAGGAAAAGGAATTTTCTTTCTACTTGACAAGACAGCTTTTTCAAGATTGCAACACTCTAACCATTCTAAGGAAGGGCAGAGCTGACATGGAAGGTCTCTTTTCTGTTGGGTGTTTGTGATTCTTTCATACACGTTTTATTGTTTTATTTACTATTATATTGTAGTCTCTGCGGCTGCTGGTCCCCCATTTTTCTTTCAAAACTTATAATTTCATCCAAAATCAATAAGGCCCCACCCTTTAAAATGACTGGAAGCATTCCCTGAAACTGCACGTGAAACATTCTTGCATGGCTGAGAAGATAGAGCTGGATAAGGAATTGCATTTCACTTTCCCAAGTGAGTTGACACACTGAAGGCAGCAATCCGTCAGTAAACATGAGCTAGAACCTGGCACCTTCTTGCAGATAGACAGATAGATAAGACAGTACGGAGGCAACATGTTCCATATTACCTAACAAGCGCTAATATGGATTTCCAGTGTCATTACTGAGGTCTGGAACAAGAGCAGATAGTTTAATGAAAAGACATTTTCTTTGCAGAGAAAAAGATGGATTGGAAATATTACATTTGCCCACTCTGTTAATACCTTTGAGACACACTGGGATTTTTCAATGAGACTTTAAATATTTGCTATCACACTGGTGAAAGCAACTGATTCTTTTTAGCTCATTGTTTTTCTGACCTCTTAAATCTTTTTTCCAAGAAGATCATGGACAAGACTTCAATCTTATCTGCAGCACTACTACACACTGATTCCTCCTTCTTTGAATCACGTCTCTGATTCTTCAGGCCTGGCTAGATTCCACCAAAAAGTACAGATGGTTTGGACTTTACACAAACCTCAGAGCCCAAAAGATTGTGCAGGCTGAAAGACATGCAAAAATCTCATTCTCAGACTTCCCTTCCCAGCCTTTGTTGTCTCTTTGTGTATCAGTTACACCAGAGAGTAAAAACAGCCAATTCAAATTTCCTTGTTGTTTGTCATGCGGCTCATTGAACTACTAATACTAGATGTGTTTGTGTTTCCAGGTCTAACAGGACTATTTATATATAAACCAGCTTCATTCTTGTTTGCTCAGATCAGTTTTCTCATTGCACTCGAATCCAGTTTTACGACAACTAAGTTTTGGGGCTGGAGAATCTTAGGAGCTCCACTGGATACACAGCAGGATGATTACTCTTCTGTGCCTGTGAGACGAAAACATCTGACACATGTGAGCACAGTGCAGAGTACAAGGCCAGCAGCTGGACTGCTTGCACCAGGATTAACTATGCAGATCTGTCTTGTCTTATAAAAAGCACAATGCCTTGAAGGCACTGAGGTGACTGAAGGGTTACAGACCTAATGCAGTGTTGTAGGAAGATCAAAAAAGGGAAAAGAAGAACAAACCACCACTAAAATAAAGAGGGAGAGCAGCTAGTTTATCTCTCTATTCTTTGACTGCCAAAAATTGTACAGCCATTTGCCTTTCCCTCTTCCTGTGGTAAAATCACGGACATCAAGGGGAAAAATTACCTGCTTGGCTTTACTGTGGTCCTTGGAGCATCCACTTTTTGCATTTCTTTTACACTTGTTTCTCCCAGGCTGAAAAGGCTGAAAAGATTTTGTTGGTTTGGTTGTTTGTTTTTTTTTTACTACTGTGTGAAGGCCAACTCATTTCAGGTCATGTTCAGCAGACAGTACAGCTTTAAGGTAGTCAAAGATCAGTTATGAGGCAGGACCTGAACAGTGGCAATCAATTCAAAATAGACTATTCATTTTGTTTGTTTCTACTTTATTTTGTTAACACCAAATAGGATTTTGTCTAATGGAGCAGAAAAACAGGTGCTCCTGATGAACTGGTGCACTAGTAAAGAGGAAGGAAGCACTAAATGATTGGTTGAAACTCTTGGCTTCCCAGAAAACAGTATAAACAAAGTTGTCAGACAACTGACAGAGATTCTGACACATAGGAATTCCATTTTCCTTTTAAGCTGTGTTTTCTATAACATGAATGTTTTACCTAGCTTTCTGCTGCACATTTACAAACACAATATTCATCCTCCAGCAAGACAGCTCTTCTAAATCCATGCAGTTGGCTTCACTTTTGTAACACAACCAAAAGCCTCTGCTTTCAGCAAAACTGATGGACACTGGAGAGTATGTGCTTCAAGGGATCACTGAATGTACCAGCTTGAAAGAAATGTCGAGTGTGTGTTGATATGCTGGACCAGCTTTGTTATATGCCTGGGCTGAACTGCTGCAAGGAAAATCATGTAACAACAGTTTTATATTCTCTGTGGCTCAGTGACAATTGCCTGTTTGGTGCAAACAAGACCAGAAAGTTAGTATTTCAGGCTGACTCTCTGTAGATTAGAACATGACACTGTATCAGGTTATGTTTGAAGGGTTACAACTGTATGTCGATGGAATAAAAAACATGAAACAAAATTCATCAAAATAAGCAAAGTGTAGCTCTGCAGAACTAATGGAGCTACAAAGGCATTGTTTATCCACCACCACCCCTTCCAGCCAACTATGGCCAAAATGGCCCCAGGTTCAGGGGAAGGAGAGGAGACCAGACACCAGGAATGAAATCTGGTGCTTGGCTTCCAGATGCAAAGGAACAGGAAACAATGCCATCAGGCTTCCCTCCAGTCAGTAAAAAGACAGCAGCTTGCTGCATCTACAGGGGAGAGGGACTGCAAAACGGCAACTGGCTGGTCACAAGGATGGCAATTATAGAATGAGCAAGGCTTTTGGGGGAGGGGTGAACACTAGGCTGGAGAAGTCTCTCCACAGTGAGGATAGCTCAGGGTTTCAAAACCTGACTGGACAGAGATGGTATTTCTTGTCTGCTTTCAAAATAGGGCTTGAAATCAAAAGTCCAGATTCCTTAGGGGAAAAACTGAAAAACAACAGAATACAAATATATGCAAGTACTGAAGACTTTTCTGTTTAATAGGGAGCTACAGTAACAACAACAAAAATGTTCTTTTCTTTTTTATTAGTAAAGCTGCCAGTTTCTGGATGTTTCAGAAAAACGAGACATCTGCCGATAATTTACAAGCACAAAAAGACTCCCCAAATGAACTTGCAACAACAGTTTATGAAAGTACCCAGAATATCACATGATGAACAATAATCAGCTCTAAAAAGAGGGCTTTGGACAATACGGTTCCAGTTACAATTATGTAAAATTTTAAAGTCAATAAATGTCGGTTGTTGGTTGAGCAAGGCACAGACCAACACTGCACTTCCTAACGTTTCTGTTCTCTGTTGAGTCCACCAAAGGGTAAGAGAAGGGAGGTAACCATTAAAAGCTTTCCTTACCTCTGTTCCCAGTGTAAGACATGACTGCAGCCATTCAAATGCAAACCTGGCATTGAAGACTTGAATTTGAGAAGGTTGCTTTTGACTCTTAAAGCCTTTCCTGAGATTTCACAACATTTTAAAGCCAGTAAGATATTTCTCAACCATATATCAGAGCAAGTATTGATTGCACAGTCCTGCTAATCGTACAGTTCCTGCTATGTACATTGCTCTGTGCACTGCAAGGCAGATGTGTCCTGCAGTGCCTGGCAATGCAGTTTTCTTATTGTTCAGAGCAGGAACCTGTCTGAAATGTGACAGGGCTCCTGCCTGGCTCCTTGCACCCAAGCTGCCTTTCCAGGGGAAAAGGATGCTGGCAGTGGGGCATTGCATGCCCCAGTCTTGTCCTGCTGTCAGGTTAAAACATTGCTAAACTAGGCAGCTAGACCCAAGAGATGGAAAGTGCTACCTGAATCCCCAGATTTAGTCATCTTCTGTACAGACAGTATGAGATCTACTGACAAACAGAAACCTGGAAGCAAAGTGCTTTGTCTGATCCAGCTACCTCCTGTAATGCGTATGCATGCATACACCTCCTTCGTTTTCTGGGTTCTTGTCATTCACAGGGGCCAAAAGAACTGTAGAATGTGTGTGTCTGTGTCTGTGTGTGCATCTATGTGTGCTGTTAAGGCTGGAATCAGAGCAGCAAAGATAAAGCCTAAAAAATAAAGACAACTTCTCTCTCCCCATGGGAGCAGTATTCTAGAAATACCGCTCAGGATGCAGAAAAGCTAGAAGTCTCTGTTGCCTGCTTATGCCAAGATTTACTGCCCTGTAATGGTGTCACTAACAATTTTTTGTACTATGAGCCAAAATTTTTCAATACTAATTGAAGAGCAGTAGGAAGCAAATCACTGAAAACCTGTTTCACCAGCAGGTTACTTTTGTACTGCAGAAGAATACTGGGTGAACATAAACCCATCCAGCCTCCCGGAGTTTTCTTTAAATTATTCTCACCTCTGTTAAGATACTGTATTACATTTGTCCGGGTCAGTTCCGATTCCTGCACAAAAAGGTTTCTTTATTTTGATTCACTAGAGACACTTTGGAGACACTATACTACCCATATAGTGATTTTGAATCAACGGTATATTCCTATTAAATTCAATGATAGTCTTTAAGATATGGATCCTCAATCCATGATACCCTGCTGCATTCTGGTATTCTTATGCTACAGAAAATTTAAAAATTTAAGACTTGAGATGAATAGGAACTTAAAGGAGGTTGTTACCTACAGCAAGGGATTTCTATGGCATCGGTGCAGTGGACAACCCAGAGACAGTTCCCTGTTGTACATCAGCACATGACATGCTTTTTTTCTGTCAAATCTGCAGGTGAGACCTGTGGTATCCAGTGGGATACTGGCCATCCAGTCCTGGTCAGTGGAGACAGATGACTGTAAGTACTGTCTCTGTCGAACAGATTCCCCACCACAAACTCATCATCACAAGTGGGTCTAATCAACAATCACCATCATTTTAACTTTCCACACAAAGAAGCTGGGTTTGCACCAGCTGTGGTGGGCTTTGCTGTCACGTCACCCTCAGTGGGATGTTCTTTCAGAGAAGGCGAGGTGGAGTGGGAAACAGTTGACATAGTTGTTGCCCAGATGTGTCAGTGCTGTGTGTAAATAGCTCTCCTACAGACTAGCTGGCATTTTTCCCATCATTGTGCTTAGAAGCTGTAAAAAAATAAAAGGGGGGGTGGGGGGAGACAACCATCCACACCTGTGTGTTACAACCATTTTGCTATTTATGGCTTTCTTTTCCAGGTCATCTAAGTGAGGTTTCCCTTGACAAATACTTTTCATCTCTACTGTCTCCTTTGGGGATGTACTGTTCTAGTTTTCCTTTTATTTTATTATGCAAGCATGCTTCTTCCTTATTCCAGAGACTCAGGGCAGTTTCTCAGAAAGTGCACATAAGATGTACGCACCAGCCCGGCCTGGATTTACCTGATCGGGACAAGCCCAAGGACACATCTGATTCACCTTGCATGTTATTCCAGGATGCTGCATGGTCTGCAGCATGGAATACAGTTGCAGCGGCTCAGCTCCTCCAGCTGCCTTGGAGCTGCCTCCAGGTCAGTGCCCCAGGGTGTGTATTAGTCAGCAAAGGAGCCACATATGGAGAAGAACAGAAGAGACAGTAATGATCCACTTCAGAAACTTGCCTTGGTCTGCGAGGGACAGAAGGTGCTTTTCACACCAGCCCATGCAATGCTCTGCAGGAAGAGCTCTGTGCTCAGTTAAGGGAGGAAAAGCACTCAGAAAAGACAGTAGATGGGCAGACTGTAGAGAGAACTCAAGATTCAAGACAAATGACTTAAAACTGGCATAGGAGTGACTCAGACTGTCTCAGTGCAGTGTGCATATATAGATTAAACATCTGGGCAGTTCGCATTTGCACATTTGCTTGCTGGCTTACTGATGTCTGGATCACAAATTACCTGGGCAAAAATTTTTCAGAAAGAAGGTTGGATAAGCAGACTAAAGGGAAAAAAATCAGAAAAATCAGTTCTCCTCACATGCAGCTTAAATACATTGTCATAGCCTTTGGGAGATTTACAGTCTCTCGCTGACTAACGGTTGTGTTATCAGCAAGCTCTGTGATAGTGGATCTGTATAGCTGTCCTCAGTTGTCGCTCCTCTTCAGAAACATTCCAGCCACCTGAAGCAGTGATCAGCTCTGTCCTGAGCAAGGTTTTGTTTCCAGTGCTTCAGTCTGTGTGAGCACAGTTTCAGGAAAGGCAAAATATGTTAGTGCAGAAGTAAGTTTTAATAAAGATCTGGGATGCTTTAAACTACTTCTTCAGTCACACAATATATTTACCTGATGAAAGAATGTACTCCTCAGTGTGCAATTAGCAGTGAAAATATACTTATGAAGTAAATTGTGCAAAGTCTTATATCTCTAGGACATTGTATCGGAGTTTTTGTGACCTGTACTGTAACAACGTGATACAGATGTGTAGTTTTACTGAAGTTTCTGGTGGGAAATTTCCTTCCCACAGCAGCTTATGCTATGATCAACACAACCTAATTTCCTCAATCACATGGTCAGATGAGCCATGACACATTTTTCCTCTATGATATTCTTTAGCTATGTTACAGGGTCTTTAAATAGCAGTGTTGGAAACAAGAACTTAAAATTACCTCCAAGATGTACTGAGGAAGAGCTGTGCCTGCTAAGATGGGACAAAGACCAGTAACGTTAGAAACTTCAGATAAAGGAAAACATTCTGATGCTTCCTTGAGATCCTCAGAGTATTCAAACAAGCAGCAACAACCTAACATCAACTATGTATTTAAGCCTGGATGAAACGCTGGACTGCTGAAGGCAGCAGCAAAGTGCCCATTGACTTCAGTGGACTAAATGAATCTCCATCAACCTCTGCTATTTCACCTTAAGTGCTCATCCCTGTCTGGCAATGGAAGTGGCCTTATCCCAGCTTTCTCACAGCTGTACATGGGGAAAATGGATCTGTCAGCATTGTTGCCTTGGTCCAGATTTCATACAGGAACTTAGAAGTTACAACCCCATGTATTACCTCCCCCACTCCTGAGGAACTTCAAACTCTGCCCAAAATGCAATTGTATAAGACACGATAAATTGTACAAATGTGTGTTTCAGTAAAAATTAAGTTTCTTAAAAGTTCTCAGCACTGCAATGATTACCTTTGATCAAATGGACCAAGCACTTTAGTCATTTCATTAAGGTGCATGAACAGGCTGTTCTGAAAATCCGTCTCCAATTTGTAAGAGAAGGAAAATACCTTTATGATTCTTTGGAGGTGACAGGGATAAATCTGGGCAAAGAGAAGAGTAACATTTCAGATTGCAACTGTTCCAGTAATATTACCCAAGACATCTGCTTAGTCCTGTATTTAAGGCAAAATTTGTTTCAAAAACGTGTGAACAAAACGTGTGAACAAAAACATTTGAAAGCCACCATGCAGGTCTGCTGTTTTCTGTGCAAGGATGCTGACGGTTGCTGAGCAACCTGGTGCTGGCCTGATGCTGCTCCTGGGCAGGGACTGGCCAGTGGATCCGACCACATGCCTGGAACTGATCAAATTCATCCTCTCCTAAGTGCTTTCTTCTTGAGAGGTAATGATGCTCAATCAATGTCCCCCCCTCGCCGGGACAAGGCATGCAGGGTAACTGATGAACAGAGCAGGATCCTCTCACTAATCTGTGGCATAAGTGTGACCAAAACTCGCCGAAGGCAGTGGCAAGGAGCCAGGCAATTCCTCTTCCAGGAGCGCATGAGGTTTAGGCTTTCTTGGGTAAAAGCAGCATGAGCATTGGACATCAAGGAGAGGTACAGAGGAGAGTTAAGCACCCTATGGTCCTAAATCAGAAGGACACGTTGAGCAACAAGACATGTAAGGCATTCTTACCTTTCAGAATTAAAATAGATGAAAGTGAAAACATTTTCTGCACAGATGTGCAAAGACAATTTTTAAAGCCGTTTAACCCAGCCACATGAACTCACACATCTGTGACAAGACAAAGCAAAGTTAGCACTCCAGGATCAATACAAGTGGCCAAAATATTCAAAATTTTAAGAAATGTGCTACTTCTGTGTAGCACTAGGCCATCTAAGAATAACAGACTCAATCAAATAATGAGGAAGAGCTGTGGGTGGTAGAAGTAATGAAGCCTGGTTTCCTGCAGACTTCTGCCTTGTTACTGTCTGTAGGTGCTGACTGGTGGGAGGTCTCTGGGGCTGTCTGCTGTACCAGCTCTCTGGAGCCTAACAACCCATCAGCTCACATTGTGGTTCCCTCAGCGACAGCGTCCAGAAGAGGTACAAATAAGATCTCTCTCGCCTACGTGGATGTTGCTTTCCCTCAAATTACATGGTCTTCATTGCCGCTGAATCCTTGCTTCTCTGTCATAATTAGGTGAGAACAGTAACAAGTTCAAATACACACACGCACCAGCCCTCGCACCAAGGACTTTGGCTAATGAAGTTGCCTCTGCCCCGGGTGGAGAGCGGGATGCTGTTTGCACTCTAGATTCTTTGTGAATATTTGCGATTATTTTAAATGCACCGCAAGAACGATTCTTAATTTTCCTATACAGGCTATTGTGGTTGGAAAGGACTTCATTATTTCAACATTTATGGGACATTAATAAGGCAAGTTTTCTGCAGCTGTATCATAAATAGGTTAATAACATCATAGCTGGGATGGCACAAAAGAAGCAGTACAAGCAAGATAATACTGTAAGCAACTGGCTAGTGGATTACGCCTGCAACTTGCCTCGGATGAGTGCAAGCAAAGCTGTTGAACTGTGTGCCATTGGCCTTATTTTACTAGAGATTAATGGCAAAAAATGATTGATTCTGCTCCTGGCAAGCTCCACAGGACTACGGTAACATTTGAGCTCTCAATGGCTGTAGATTTGTGCTCTTAAAGATCACCTGGTGTTGAATTTTTTTCAGGAAACAAAACAAAGGAACAGCTGTTGATCTTGAGTCTAGAGAGAAATTTTTAATGGAATGTTCCCTATCTATCTGAAAAATGTTATTTGCTGCAATTCTGAGCAGTCACATAGGCTATTCTGAGCCAAAGGATTTTATCAGAAAAAGTATTTTCTTGGTGTCTGATGTATTTGACAGCACTTTGTAAATAATCATTTTGGTACTGATCCAGCAAAGCACTTAAGTGAGTACTTAACATTAAGGACATGAGTATTTCCTAGATTTCAGTGGGACTATTTATATACTTAAAGACGAAAACGTGTTGAAGTGTTTTGCTGGATAAGGTCTCTTCAGCATCTCCCCCTGCCCTAATCAGATCTCATGCTTCTTGTTATGAAGTCAGATAAAGTGCCTGTTCAGTAATGCAGAATCAAGTCCATCATCTTTTTTTTTTCCTCCTTGTGCATTTAAATTGACTTTCTCTGAACTGCAAGACAAAACTCTCAGCGACATCCACAGATCAAACCTAAGCCTATGGTGAAGGTCCCTTATAAATACCTGTAGGATACTTTAAAAGTCACCCTTGAAAAAAATATTTACAAACAGATACAAATTAGCTCAGTACATGCTGTTGAGAGAATGGGAAAATAAAATTCAAAAACATATCAAATTCGAGTTGAGAATAGGTCATCTCCAAAATATTGCATGATGCCTAAAGCAGAAGGAGGGCCAGGGAACAAGTTCTTTTTCATACTGTTCTCTCAGGATATTTTGTTTGCCACCTCTGCCAGGCAGCCCAGGTTTCTCCTCTGCCTTCTGGAAAGCAGAGAGGCCAACAGAGCTAGAGGAAGGCAGGCTTTTGAACTCTGCTTTCCTTCACTCTCAGCGAGGGTTGGGGAATATGGGAGAAAAGAGAGCTGGATTTTTTTTATGCTTATTTGACCTGGCAGTCCTATCAGTTGGAAGAATCCTGCTCTGTTTATTGAGCAAGCTGTCTCTGGGACTGACTGAGAAAGAAGAACTATGAAATACCCAGATAGATGATAACTTTTCTAACCAGGACTGATTTGCAATAAGCCATACGTGGAAAAAGCTTGGAGTCAGAGCATAAGAAAGAGAAAACAGCTGAGTGCTGTTCCCAGCCCTGCCACTGACTCACCATTTGATCGGCACCAGGTCATGCTGCTGCACAGCCACCATGCATTTCCCAGGGTGGGAAACTGGGACAGTTAGTGATACCACTGCCTCCCTGTTCCCAGATCTGCACTGAGGTTCAATTTAAAAATGGTTGTAAAGCATTTTGGTGCTCACAAATGGGGAAACCACAGGAATGGGAAAAGGAGAGATGTCTGACAGTTTTCTACGTATTTTATCAAAGAGATGAAATTTCTAAAGGCTGCATATCTGAACCTTCCTTGAATGAAGATTAACCCCTCTGTATTTCCATTGATTTTTCCTTCACATCTTAGGAATACACTCAAAATACTTTGCTTTTATAACTGTAGTGTGTGTCTCCCAAGGTAAGTCAGAGGTTGCCTGAAATCTGAAAACTCCCTGCATCCTGCTGAGCAAACTGAACCCTGAATGGAGAGAGTGAAGCGAGGGGTGACAGCACCCATACTGATCTCTCTACTGACTTTGTTGAATGCTGATGGTTTGGGAGGAACCGAGCATGCCAGAGATCCTGAATGTGGGGCAGGCTACCCTGTGATGCAGAGCTACGATCTACCTCCTTCCTTCCCCGCTCCCCTTGTGCTTTCAGGGACCCTGCCCTGGGCCAGGCGTAAAATACACATTCTGGCCCCACGGGCTGCTCCAGCCAGCTGCCTTCATGGCAGAGGCATCCCAGTTCTCCATTGCCTGCCTATCTACTCCCCGCAGGAGAGAGGGAAGAGACCCCCAAAAAGAGTGACAGCAAAAGGGAGATAGCTAACATATTGAGGGGGCATGGAGGTGACAGCAAAGGTGGTTCTGTGAAAGAAGGTGGGAATTCCTATCCAGTTCCTCCCAAGGGTGATATCTCAGCAAATACCACTGATGGTCTGACACTAATTTGAAATTCTTCCTGGCAGCTCAGTGTTTTAGAGTATTAATAAGTTGTAAATGTTAATGAAACTACTGTTTTCATTAGAATTGCTTCTTTTTTTCCTTTTTTAAAAAAAATGTTTTTCCAATAGCTTTAGCTGGCAATTTCAGTGAGAAGAAAACACTGACTGTGGCCATGGGAATGAACTTGCTTGCTATCAACTCACCCCTGGAGAGTATGTGAGCGAGCGTAGGGGAAGCCTGCACCATGGTATGGTACCTATTTTCCTATTTTCTCCATTGCTTTCAGCTGGACACTCTTGCCCACCCTTCAAATCTGCACCCAGCCTACTGCTCAAACTGGAGTGTTGCCCTTTACACAGAGCAAAATTTGTGGAGAGTTGAATCTTGTTTTTTGAACTGCTAGGATGGAGGGGGGCAGGTGCAGGGGAAGATGACTTATTTGCAAGCTCTTCTTCAGACCCCTCCTAAACTGGCATGTCCAAGTTTCCCCTGTAGAACTGCAGAATTATGTTTTTAAATAGTCACAGTCTTGAACTGATCCCAAATAATTCTCCTCAACCAAAGAGCTCCCCATGTTTCAACAGCACCACTAGCTTCAGTGGGTAGGTGTTGGTTAAAGGGATGAAGCCTGAGCACAGCAAGTGAATACAGAAGTAAGATGAGGACAGAGCTCCCATACAGAAGGACTCAAGGCCAACCAAGTCAGTGCTGAATGCTGTTTGTGTTACTTATGCCCCAAACAGCAAATGCTGTCACACCTCCTTTGTATTGTTTTCTGCTATGGCAAGTCCCACTGCAAATCACTGAAATACAGAAGGTAATAAGTTTTCCCCTCATTGTGGAAGGCCCTTATCCAATAAAGCATGGTGGACACATGCTGAATTTTAAGCATAGAGGCCTCATAGACTTGAAAATAACAATTCTTCTGCCTAAAGTTAACAGCATATGACTACTATTTGCTATACCAGGGCCTAAATGATTTGAAATGAGATGGCTACTGAAACTTTCGGTTCCGGAAATCTTGATCATAAAATCTAAAATACTCAAACAAGAATGATGATTTCAGTTCTTAAGCTGAAATAGAACTTTACAGACAAGGTTTGAACAAATTTCTTGCAGTTAGTTTAAAAGCAGATATTTTAAAAGTATTTTTTTTGTGCTGTAGACAAGCACAATTAGCTCACTGAAGATGTGTGACTTCAGAGTAGAAAGAAGCTGAAAATTGCATACAATAAAATTTTCTGTCTGTGGCCAGAGTGGCAGAAGCAGCTGCCTAATTTCCTATGACAGTTGCATTCAAGAATAACTAACCATCCTCAATTTACTCTTTGTTGTCCTTTAGCACAGCCTGAAGAGTATTTATAGCTGTAGTCCTATTGTATCTACAGGGCATGGAACATTTTGGGCCAGATTCTAATATACGGTGTTACACTGAATAGCTCTGCTATCATCTCCCTAGGGTAAGTTCCTGCAGTGTAAGATACTCACACTCTAACTCTCACCTACCCAGGTACTAAGGCTCTGCTGCCAAATCATACTCTAATATGTTTAAGTCATACAAAAGGGAAAGGCTAATAAGATAAAGATTCCTAGTTAATACAATTAGAAAAGGCATCCCAAAGGACTTTATTACTGAAGCAATTGCAGCATATAGTGAACTGTGTATGATTACATCTATAAATACTGGGGATCCCCCTTCAATCAGTGGAGGCCAGTCCCAGATCTCAGTACCTACCATCTTTTATAGGCTGGTGTTTCTGACATTTCCTTGTCATAGTGTTTAATTTTAACTTTAAGATAATTCCCAGCCAGCTACTGCACAAGGATGAGAATCTATTTTAAATTTGCAAAGCTTGCATCTCAGTTGCAAACTGCACCTTACCCACGTATCAATAATCTTCTGGTGCAGTCATTTCCACTGCAACACCCAACGAGTGTCTATCGAGTTACTGTGAGAAACACCTGTGCTGTTGTCTTCTTCCCATTCTGAAAAGTCAATGCCTCCTTGATCTTTCTAGGGATGAGCAATTGTATAATGTCTCCAGAGAGCATTTTCGTCTGTTATAAAACTCCTGATCTAATTCAGCTGCTTGCCAGGGAAAGCCGCCTTGAAAAATTACCTCCTCTGACTTTCAAGAGAAGGTGTACATTCCAGATGAATAAAATTAAGTCTCTGCAGAGATATTTTCACGGTCATACCAAACAGACGTAGCAGGTATTCGGGTCTGACTGGCATTTGTCTCCATGGGGTAAGAATCTGTCTGTCTGCCCACCTCACTACTGGCAATTTTCCCCCACCTTCCTCTTGCCCGCTACCCCAGATGGTGACCATGTGGTCCTGCTGAGGCTTCTCCTGATGGGTGCTGCGAGTGAGAGAACAACCAAAGCATTTTAGGTAGTGTAATGAAAAACAACATTTCGGGAACTGATTTTTTTTCATAAGGATTCAAAATGGTAAATGCTAATAAGGGCTGGAAGAGTCAAGCTTTTAACTTCATGAATCTGTAGGTATTATTGAAAAGAATGCCAAAAGCCCCTCTGGTATCAGTAATGCAGAAACAAGCTACAGAAAGAATGTAGGAAACGTTCATAGAATCATAGAATCGTTTAGGCTGGAAAAGACCTTTAAGATCAAGTCCAAGAATTAACCTAGCAGTGCCAAGTCCACCACTAAACCATGTCCCTAAGCACCACATCTACCTCCAGGGATGGTGATTCAACCACTTCCCTGAGCAGCTTGTCCCAATACTTGATAACCCTTTCGGTGAAGAAATTTTTCTGAATACCCAATCTAAACCTCCCCTGGCCATTTCCTCTTGTCCTATTGCTTGTTACTCCCCCCTCGCTACAACCTCCTTTCAGGAGAGCAATAAGGTATCCCCTCAGCCTCCTCTTCTCCAGGCTAAACAACCCCAGTTCCCTCAGCCACTCCTCATAAGACTTGTGCTCCAGACCCCTCACCAGCTTTGTTGCTCTTCTCTGGATGCGCTCCAGAACCTCAATGTCTTTCTTGTCGTGAGGGGCCCAAAACCGAACACAGTATTCATGGTGGGGCCTCACTAGTGCCAACTACAGGGGCACGATCACTTCCCTAGTCCTGCTGGCCACCTTATTTCTGACACAAGCCAGGATGCTGTTGGCGTTCTTGGCCACCTGGGAACACTGCTGGCTCATATTCAGCCGGCTGTCTACCAACACTCCCAGGTCCTTTTCCGCTGGGTAGCTTTCCAGCCACTCTTTCTCAAGCCTGTAGCGCTGCATGGGGTTGTTGTGACCCAAGTGCAGGACCCGGCACTTGGCTGCATTGAATCTCATACCATTGGCCTCAGCCCATCGATCCAGCCTGTCCAGATCCCTCTGTAGGGCCATCTTACCCTCAAGCAGATCAACACTCCCACCCAACTTGGTGTTGTCTGAGAACTTACTGGGGGCGCACTTGATCCCCTCATCCAGATCATTGATAAAGATATTAAACAGAACAGGCCCCAATACTGAGCCCTGGGGAACACATCTTGTGACCAGCCACCATCAACTCCTTGGGCCCAGCCATCCAGCCAGTTTTTTACTCAGTGAAGAGTACCCCACACCATGAGCAGCCAGTTTCTCCAGGAGAAAGCTGTGGGAAACAGTGTCAAAGTCTTCACTAAAGTGTAGGTAGACAACATTCACAGGCTTTCCCCCATCCACTAAGTGGGTCACCTTGTCATAGAAGGAGACCACGTTTGTCAGCAGGACTTATTTAACAGCTGGAGTGGTGTTACCAACACTGTGATGGGTTTTGTCTTACTGACTGTCAGTAACATGTTTTTCTGGCTAATATCCCATATTTTCTTTTTAAAGCACCTTCCATGGGCAAGCGAGGTCAGTCATTAAGATGTGAACATGACTGGGGTTCTTAAGGGCAGTGATGCACAGTATTAGTATAAATATTGTCACGCTTTTGGATTTAACATAATTATTTTTTCTCAATTTTAAGTGTCTTCTTGAGGTTGGTAGCACTAAATAAAAGCATGAAAATGGAAAGAGAGAAGTTGTTCACTTAATTCTTTTTCATGGGAGGCAGAGTGCTGGGAGGAAGAGGAGGGAAGGGGGCCCTTGCTTGGAGAGGGGGTGGTGTGGCAGGAGGGTGGAGGACGTGGGGGGTGCTTGGGTGGGTTCTCAGCAGAAGGGGAGAAATCAGCAAATCTGAGTTTCAGAATAATTCTGGCTGCTCCCCTGACTCTGCCCAGGGGCTCTGTAGTGTCCGAGGCCAACCCCGTACAGCACACGGTGCTACGAACCACAGGGACACTGGGAAATGCATGGGTGGATTGGATAAAGCATGCTTAAAAGCTCAGAATTAAAATTTTTATTTAATCCCTTTTGTCTGTGTCTTTATGCATAAGCAGCTCTGACATTGAAGGAAGCAGCACGTGGGTTTCCGTCCGAGGCACTGGAAGCAAATGCCACCCTTTCTTGGAGGAGTGAAGGGATGTGTCGCAGCAAGTCCTGCCCGTCCCTCTGGCAGTGCTGGAGCCCAGGCGGTGCCTTCTCACTCTGATTGGGAAAGACGAATCAGGAAGCGATGGTACACACAACAAAATATGTTTTATAGATTTACATTTTGTCCTTGCAGGATCTGCTCTCACTCCTTTTGCCAACTGATTCCTAACAAGAAGAGCCATCCGCTCCTGGAAACCAAACAGGCACCAGTGCAAGGACAGAAAGCTAACCCGGTGGCTGACAAGAGGTAGCAGCATCCTTGGGAAAGATAAAAATACGAGCTAAAAAAACCTCTAAAAAGCTACAGGGGCTTGGGAAGGAAAAATGGTCAAATGTTAACTAAAATCCCTCATACTGCTTTTTGTCATATCTGAGTGATAAATACATATTTTAACATTGTTTATGGTAAACTAAAATATAAATTATTTGGTCTTGTATGAGGGTAATTAGAAAGCAAATATTAGACATTTTTATTGGTAAACAAGCTTATATAAGTACCAAACCAGAAGCTATAGGAAAACAATATAGCTAACAAGGAGCTGGTTTTAAAGTCTCCAAGGTTTTTGTGTCAAATTTTCATGTATTCTATTTGGGCAAACCCTCTGTTAATCTGACATCAGCAATAAGTAATTGGTTATGTGAAATCCTTTTTAATTTTAGCACTGTAAGGGGTATAGTGCCTTGTAGCCAAAGAGATTCTAATTATATGCTTGGTCTCTATGGAGCAAGTTTAACAAATCCAGCTGTACGGTAACCATAAAGATTTCTAACATGAAGTAAATGAGTAAGAGTTTGCATCCATCTTCTTGGATATCTTTAAGCTGTGCCTAATTTCAAGGCAAGAAAAATGTGTTCTTTTTAAATACTTTTAATGGAGAAACTGCTTGTCAGATATATATAGCTGAAATAATAAAATACATGCAAACTGATTTTTTAAATTAAGAGAATAGAGAAAAGTATCTTTAAGGTTTTATAATTGATTCCTTTATTAAAATGTCTATTTTGTGTTGCAAATCATGCAAGTGTACACAGTGCACTGCATTAATGCTCTTCCCATACCAAAAATCCAAACAAACAGGTAAACCTACATCTTGTTTTACAGCTAAGCATATGGTTACCTCATTCAGTTGCTTTTTATTTTGTATTCAATACATATACAATTCACTGATTATCTAAATAGCTTGTATTCTACGGCACAGGTCAGGCTAGTAGAAGGTTAATCAAGAGTTTTAATTCTCTATTTAGGTAAGAGAAACAAACCACAAACATTGAACTGTATCTTGTTCGTGTTAGTTTTTTCAGGTTTTTCTTAACATATACTACATTGAAAAACAGTGAATGAAATATTTCTTAATTATAGTGTGATTACTCCTTTTATTTGTGTGCTGTATCAAACTGCATTTAAAATCAGTTAAAAAATACATGCAGAATTTTAAGATTGGTTTTACAGTTAAAGAAAATGCTATTAATTCTGAGTATGTAAAAACTTTATTCTTTAAATGTAAAAAAGTATTTTATTAAATAAATAAAGTGCTATCCATATGTAATGCATTGCATCAACTGCACATGGTCCCTGTCTCCTTCCTGATTTTAGAAGTAGTAGATCTCATCCACTCACATCCCATTTTGACCATAGGATACAAACATAGAAACAGGAGGGTTTTCCTGCCTTTCCCAGTTTTGAGCACGAGTTACTGAAATTGGGCTAGTTGAACGAACTAGAATGAAAAATTCCCTCTGACCCTTAATAAGACATTTGGAAATGATGGTTTAACTTTTCAATGAACTTTAATTTTAGGTGCTCATGTAGTGACTTCCACCAGGCAAATGACAAAAATTTCTTTATGATCCTGGGAGCAAATACAGAGAATAAGATGGTGTTTTGATATTTAATTTAACTTACTTTTATAAACTCTATGAACCTTAGACATGAATCTAGGGCCACAAGTTTTTTTAAAAATTAATCAATACGCATTTACATCAGTAAACCACTCATAAAATAAAGGAAATGGTGGTGTTTCTCTTAAAATTATTTTATGCACTTAACATTTTATTTTTGAAACATCTCCTGTATTTGTATCTCTTCTGCCCCACTGTACAAATTCACATCTCTCTGAATGCCATGTATTACCACGTCGATACGCTACTCACATATGTAGAATAACAAAACCGGCTAACAGCTGTGCTTCCTTCTGACAGAACAGAAAAGAAAACTGAGGCAGCACATCCTTGCAACGCCGGAACGGAGAGAAGAGCCTTGCAGAAGCAGCTGGGGCCCGCGGAGACCTTCAGCAGCGCTGCCCGCAGCGGGGCTGTGCTGGACCCCGCAGGCGCACGGCGCCTCGCTGCCAGTTCACCCAGCACACACCAAAGATGCTGCCAGCTCCCCCAGCCGCTGGGAGTAACCTGCTTTAGCAACACCTTCCTCCTACTGCATTGGCCCCCCTTCCTTTCCCCTTCTCTCAGCACGAAGCCGTGATAACCTGAAGGAACATATGCTACAAAATATTCAGATAAGTGCTGGATTTTTCTTTGAGTCATTCTTTTATAATATTAGCCACATGTACCTCAGAATCAAACTGGTTTGTGAAAAAATATCTGGTTTTACTCATGGCTAATTTTCCATCTAAATGATGCATTGCCCAGTGAGAAAAACAAGCGACTGTGGGGAGATGCAGAGAGGGGCAGGGCCCTGGGCTGGCAGCCCCCGGGGAGCCGCGGGCAGAGCTCGGCCCCATGCGGGGCCGGTGCCACCGGACAGGCAGCACTCGGCTTCGCTCTAGCAAAACAGTCGATACGTCTGTATGTCTCTCCAAACGTATTTATCTGATTTAAACTGCAGTACTTTTAAGTTGGACGTCCACCCTGATTGCTGATTTTAATGTTATTTTATGTAATAGAAAACAATGTATTATAATTCTTACACTCAGATTTAATGAATAAAACCAAATACCACTGGAATGTTAGAAAAGAATGCTTCAATATTTGTAAGGCAGTAAAGTGAAACAGAATACTTTCAGCCTGCCTTAAAGTTTTAGCAATAAAATGCAATCAAATGCATGAATACCTTAGCCTCAACCACTGGCAGCCGCACATAAGGTCCAAGCAAACAATCTGTAACACGTTCTTCAACTTCGCTCTAAAGAAAAGCACAGACTCATTTACGAGAAAGCCATTTTTCTGAAACATGCGTAGGCTCATACTGCTGCTCATTTTTCACTAATTTCATAATCAAAACTACAGCTTAGCTTGCATACAGAAAAAATACACATTTGCATAGGTTTTGCCCGGTCTTTCCATAGACGATGCCTATTTTACTGTCTTAAATATACAGCACTCAGAATTTAAGATGTAAACTGAGATAGTGGTTGACTTCTAAACTGTGGAAACTGATTTTATGGAAAGGATTTAACTCAGCTTTAATGAAACTAATAAAAGAACTTTGAAACACTAAAGAAAGTTACATTTTAATATTTGTAAGATAGTAACTGCAAGTAAAACGCTCTCTGTGTATTAGCAGTACAGATTTTTCTCCGTCAACCAAGTATAAAGATTAAAATACACGAAGCCTTTAAAAAATACGCAGACGTACACATACACATCCAGAAAATCTATTAACATTTAGTAATGTTTAAAAGAAACATGCGAATACCAGGAAAACAAAAGACTCACAAGATGCCTTTTCAGGAAATACATTTTTAAAAAAAAAAAAAAAGAAAGAAAATAAAAGAAAAATGACCAGCTTCTTCAAATTTATGTGAAGATCTAATCACAACATTGCTTCTAAAATAATACATCTTAACCACACAGACAATCGGTCAAAACTAAAGTGTTGGCTCTGTAAACTGAGAAGAACATAATCCATTTTGCAGTCTTTCTTTATGCACATCTGTCATGATCAGCATCTCCCAAACCCCGGCAGCAAACTTCAGATTGTGGGAAAATCCATGCACCCGCAGATGTTGCAAAGATAGGAGAGGCCAGGAGAACACTGAGAGCAGCAGGACAAATACCAACCCGAGAGACAGAGAGCCAGGAGGCACATGCAAAGACCCAAATAGATCCAATCCCAGACAGAAAAGGCTATTTGAATATAAAAAGTCTAACTTGTACCAAGGTCTTCACGGCTCCTGGTGTTTTCATTGCGTACAAACTGGGAACATTTCTTCCTTGGTGGGAATGGTGATGTCAAACAAAGTTCTTTCGTGGTTTGTCAGAATCACATGTGTGAATAACCCACTTTTGGTTTAAAACACAAACCCATCTGTTTCTTAAGTGATATTACACTACATCTCTGATCCTCAGCTTTTTTCAATACATTTCTTGATGCTAATCATGAGAATCCTCCCCTTGATGTTTTCCAGAGTCCGTATATTTTACTCCAGAGGCTTGACAACTATTGGAGGCTGAAAGAGCAAAGACACTGGAATCCACATCCACTTGGCAGTTATCTGCATGGATTTGTGGCAACAGCTAATTTTCTGGGACAGGGGGGTCTTTTTGCATCATTTACAGGGGATACCATAATAAGATTCAGTTGTGAATCCTGGATTTGTGCCTCTCGGGTTTTGCCATTGTTTCTGAAGAGCAGTAAAGCTAGACTATCATTATTACTGCGTAACTGGTAGGAAGAGTGAGCTCGTACACTCATCTGTGTTCAAGAGAAAAAAAAAAGAGGTTCTTGGAACTAATGGTACTAATCTTTCAGAAAATCCAATTAAGGCTTTATACCAGCTTTTTGAAAAGCGATGCACACAACCTGACTTCTGCAGGAGACACTTCTCTCACAGCCTGCCCCGTGAAAAGGCACCCTACAGGCAGGCTTTTTCCCACGTGGGTAAGCGAAGAACAATTTGTAACGTGGTTAACACTCGGCCACACAAACATCCTCCTTGTCTCTACAGGTTTCTCTGCATCCTTTCGAAACACCTCTCTGATGCTCTCCCGTCGTGTTCCCTTCCCTCATACGTGGGGCTGCACCTCGTTGTTACTGCGGGGCTGGGCTGTGCCTGCGTCACGGGGCTGGGGCTTCTGGGCCCCGTGCAGAGAGGGAGCCCACACTGAGCTTCAGCTGGGCTCCTCTCCAGTGATGCAGGCGGGATCGCTGAGACCTACGAGTGTTTAAATAGGTGCTTTGCACATATTTTACAGTATCTCCCTCTATTTTTACCTTGTCGGGGGTTAGCTGTGTTTCTTTATTATTTTAAGGGCTCCATTGCTTGTCATTAAAAACCAGCTTGGTGTTTCATCCATACTGAAAGCCTACAAGGTTTCTCCATAAATCCCTCACCAATGGCCAGGAAGAGCTGGGCACAGTCCTGGGCCCAGCATGGCCCAGGGGGCAGCAGCCCCTGCCCGCTGCCTTCCTGCCCCACCGGAACCAGGGAATGGCGAGGTCCGTGGGGCAGGCAGCAATGCCATCCTTACCTTGCGCACCAAGCCTTTGCCTTCTCCAGATACTTTGCCGGTGGGAGGTAGGGTTCTCTGGCCACTCAGGCAGTATGGCGGACACTGCCGCATTTTGCTTGGCTGCATTTAGTTTTCTATTTTTATCTTCTATGGCTTGTAAAAATGCTTTTAAAAGACTGGGCATGATTCTTCATTTTCCCGACTGGCTCCAGTTCTCCATTTGCAGTAAATTTTTTGCCCTTTGTCTCCAAAGGGGTTAAAATTAATGAGTTTATTTTAACCTATCTCAAATGAGTATGATTCCATTACCAGGCTGCCTGGGAATGGTGCCTACTAGAAGTTGCTTTACGACTGTTATTACAGGACCAGTAAGGGGAGCTCAAGTCTTGTTTACGGTAGGTCCTACACAAGTTACGTCTGCTAGCTTTTTGGTCTTTTTCAACCTTGTGTGTGACCAGAGCGGTGGTACGTGTGCGCAAGATGCACGGACCTGCCGTTTCTCGCCGGTGGCGAGTGGGGATTATTGCAAGGTGCGGGGCAGAGGGAGGTGGCTGCAAACTCTCCCAGTTGGTGAGGAGAGGGCCTCTGGTTCCCTCGGGTGCGCAGTGAAAGGTGCGCGGGTGCTGAGTTAGACAGACGCCCTTCGCCAGGCCCAGCTGGAGGAAGCTGCTGACCACCGACCACGTCAGCGCACAACGAAAAGGAGCGGATTTTCCCCTGAATTCCGCCCAGCTGTGTGCGCTCCCCGGGCTGCGAGCCAGGGAGGAGGGAGAGAGAGCAGAGCCGCGGAGGGAAGGCAGCCATCCCGGGCCGGGGCTGCACGACCCCGCTCCCTCTGCAGCCGGGGCCGCCCGCCCCTCCGCCGCCAGCCGGAGAACCGGGACAGCCGCAGCCGCGCCCCCGCTCCGCCCGGCCGGCCGCTCGCCCCGAGGCCGCGGTGGCGGGCGCTGTGCCCCGCCGGGCCGGGAAGTCCCCTCCCGTCGCGTCCCGTCCCGTCCCGTCCCGCTCCGCCCGCGGGGGCCGGCGCCGCTGAGGCGCCGAGCCCAGAAATTGCGACGAACACCGGCGGCGGCGCTGCGGCTCCGCGGGCCGCGCTGCTCCGGGGGCGCCCCGCGGGCTCCGCTCGCCGCCCCCGCCGCCCAGCCCGGCCGCCGCCGCCGGAGGGGGAGCCGAGCCGAGGGCAGGGCGGGCTCCGCTTCCCTGCGCGGTGGGTCACCGGATTAATCATTGCAGAGCCCCTGGACCGCGCCGGCGGCGCGGGGCGGTCTCCCCCGCCGCACCTCCTTCCCCGGCAGCCTACCTCCCGCTCTCCCCCCGCCGCCGCTCACACGGACCGCAGGCAGCTGCCCGCCGCAGCCGCACCTGCCCGCTCTCCCGACTCCAACTTTTCCTGCCTGTTGCGCGCACCGAGCATCCCGCCCGCCGCCGCTCCGGCGGGGATGGGAGCCGCGGGGCAGCACGGCTGCTAGCCGGGACGGCGGGCGGACGGCCGGGACGCGCTTGCCGGGGCTCTCCGCTCCCACCTCGCCTGCCGTCGCCGTCTTCGCTGCCCCACGCTCGGCGGGCATGGAGGTGCAGCTGGGGGTCGGCCGCGTCTACCCGCGGGCGGGAGGCAGGACCTTCCGCGGGGCTTTCCAGAGCTTCTTCCAGAGCGTCTGCGAGGCTTTCCAGGCGCCGCGGGAGGAGCCGGGCACCAGCCAGCAGCCGCCGGCGTGCGCGCCCTGCCCGCCGAGCCCCCCGCCGCCGCCGGACTCGCCCGCCTGCCTGCCGCCCCAGGAGCCCCGCGGCGCCGGGAAAGCGCTGCCGGCCGGCGGCCCCGCCATGGGCCCGCCCTTCCCCTGCGCCGGCGAGCTGAGGGAGCTGCTGTGCGAGGCGGGCGCGCTGCCGCTGCTGCCGCCGCCCGAGGCCGAGCCGGCGCCCAAGGAGGACCCGCTGGGCGACAGCGCCAAGCAGCTCTGCAGGGCCGTGTCCGCCTCCATGGGCCTGGCCCTGGAGACGCTGGAGGCGCCGGGAGAGCCGCTGCCCCGCGAGGACTGCATGTTCGCGCTGCCCGCCGAGCAGCCCCGCGCCCCGCGCCCGGCCGGCGGGGACCCGCCGGAGCCGCCGCCCGCCCCGGCAGCTTTCGCGGCCGCCGAGGGCGCCCTGGCTGTCGACGCGCCCGCCGGGCCGGGGCTCTACCGCGGCTCGCCGGGGGCCGCGGCGCGGCCGCCCCCCGCCTTCGGCCTGGCCCCGCCGCCCGCCCGCATCAAGCTGGAGACCCCGCCGGGGTCGGGGCCGGCGGCGGGCGGCGGCTGGGGCGGACCGTGCCGCTACGGCGCCGAGCTGGCCCCGCCGGGCCCCGCGCCCCCCTGGCCCGCCTTCTTCGCCGAGGAGGGGCAGCTCTACGGGCCCTGCACCGAGCCGCCCGCCGGGCCCTTCGGCTGCGGGCGCGGGCCGGCCGCCGAGACCGCCGACTTCCCCGCCGACGCCTGGTACCCGGCGGGCCGGGCGCCCTTCGCCGCCCCCGCCGCCTGCATCAAGAGCGAGCTGGGGCCCTGGGCCGAGGGCTACGCCGGCGCCTACGGCGACGTCCGGTGAGTACCCGCGTCCCGCCGGCATCGGCATCCCGTAGTCCTCGTCCTGCCGGCATCGGCATCCCGCACCCCACATCCCACTGGCGTCGGCACTCCGCATCCTGCCGGCATCAGCTGCCCGTACCTCGCACCCCGCATCCCGCCGGCACCCCGCATCCCGCCGGCACCCCGCGCCCCCCCAGCCGCGCCGCCGCCTCCCGCAGCTGCGCCGGCAAACGCCGCGGGTCCAGCCCGCCTCTGTCCCGGCTGTCCCGGCTTCATTCGCCTCTCTGCTGTCAGAGCCTTCCCTTTTACCAAAATGCTGTCGCTTGTGCTCTGCAAGATTGTGCCGGAAATACTGCGCTAAACCCCTGGTATTCTCCGCCACCCCCTTATGCGTTTATCTCATTTCGTTATGCGTCTGTTATCCCCCTTTGCTCAGCCGCTGTAAGCGTGCGGGAATCGGGACGCTGTGCTTCAAGCACGGACCGATCTTGAGATGAAGTTATAATTCTCCCTGCACCTTGCTCTGCCACGAGCTAGCTGTGCAGAACATGCCAAAACTGCTGAATGTATAGGCAGAGAAATACTGCATGTGCTTCGAAGCTCTGCTTTAAGTACAGATAGAAGATTTTTAAGTAGATAGAAGATGTATTTTGAAGTAGACAGAAGATGTATTTTGAAGTAGATAGAAGAGTATTTAGGAATACAGCAAAGGAAGAAAGGTTTATGTGTTTGAGAAGAAGGATTCGATCAGAAGTAATTTTTCGTAGTGGATTAACCTCAAAAAAGGAGATCAACTGTCTCTGTAAAGTAAATATACACAATCAGTGGGCACACTGCATCACCGCCTTTCATCGTGGCAAAACACATTACTGCGTGAGAGAATCGCTGCAGCTGATAGAAACGGGAGGGAGAACAGGAATGCAAAAGGATTCTTCTGCTGGCTCGGAGGTAGCCCCAGCCACAAGTGGTTGGTACAGCCTCAGCCAGGGTTTGCATCACTGGAGTTTCACATCCACATGCTCACCTTGTGGTACGCTGTGTGGTGGGAGCAAAGATTAAAATGAAGTGTTAGATTTTCCCTTTAAATTAGTACATGGCAAACGTATCACACTCCTGTTTCTGTGCTTGTTTTGCTGCTTTAAAATGCTTACAGCTTTATTTGTACAGTGTAGTAATTATCATCCACACAACAATTTACTTGGGGATTTTATGAAAAAGTTGAAGACTTGGCAAAAAAACTGGATAAAAGTAAGGAATAGTCCAAATGAGTGTCGTAGTGGTGGTGGGAGTTGTGTGTACCCTGTGTATCTTCCTCTGGAGTGTGGATAAATCTCTGCTGAAATCAGTGCAGAGTGAGCAGGGATGAATGAAGTTGGAAAAGTTCAACTCTCCAAATGCTAACAGTGGGTGATGTGGGTTCTTGTTAGCAGAAGGCTCAGCCTTGCGATGGTTTGTTCGCCTGCGAAGCCCGCGCAATAGAACCTTGCACAGATAGGGAGGATCGCGGTAGGGAGAACAGGTTTGGGTTTATGTGGTGGTCAGCAGGCAGTCGCGGGGGCTGGACCTGGGCAGCAGGTAGATTTTGCCCGAGTCTTGCCTTAGAGGTAGATGACATCTCCCTTTATTCCTGTGGGAAACATTGTATCCTTCCCTTCCTTGTGGCTCCGTTCAGTGTGCTGTGTCCATGTCCCCGCTTCCCCTGGCACAGCGGCTCTGAGGGGACCCGCACTCCGGCTGGCAGACTTCTGCAGGGATCAGTGGAGTGGGAGCTAGCACAGAGAGCTTTTAAAATACCGTTATCTTGTACTTTGAACTCCATTGCTCAATACAGCATTACCTAGCTGCTGTGAGTGAGTGACTCACAGTGTCTATACCCCTCTCTGGGCTTGGATGCAATTTTAAAATGCTGTAGGGAAAGCGGAACGCTCCTTTGTGGTCTGTCTAAAGCTGTACAAGTTAATTGCTGTCAGGTTTATATTTCATCCTAGCAAAGTCTCCATTAACTTTACAGCGTGCTGCCTATCAATTGCCATGGCTTTTGATTTTCTCCTGGACATGCAAAAGTTCCAGTGCAATGAGCAGCCTCTGCTGCAGCTGGAGCTGATGGCAACGGATTGCGTACCAGCTGCCCAGGCAGCAGCGCTCGTATGGAAAGAGGGTTATGGGAGCTAAAATGCTTTATAGTAAATTTCCCTCACCGAAGGATGGTCTGCTTTGGACCTGTACTCCCCTGCTAGCTTCTAGTGGTAGGTTTAAGTTCCTGCCCTACGTGGCATTGCACAGAAAGCTTTACCCTCTTAGCCGCGGAAAATGTAGTCTAGCGTGTTGCTGCTGCAGTGCTGGCGGTGGCAGCTGCAAATGCAGCCCAGTCTTCTTTGGAGATGAGTAAGGAGCACTTTAAGGTGTGTTGCTCCTAGTTCCTTCCCTTTTTGAACGGTCCTGCTTTGTGCTAGTGGGACTGCATCTCTTCCCTCCAGGGTGAACCTCTCTTCACAAACCCAGCTCTGCTCTGGCGCAGTCTGGGTGAGGTGTAGATCGGTATTTTTGAAGTTAGATGCACACACACACACACACACACACACCCCCCATGTATACCCCTTCTAAAGCATGAACAGTTTCTTAATATTTTGGGGGAGTTGTTTACATTTTTTCTTCATGTAAACTACTATCAGTTTGGGTTTTGGGGTTCCTAGTAGAAGAGTTTACCTCTGAAGTGGTGAGAAGGGGAGCTGGACTGCTTGAGCGAACATCAATGGAAAATCAGGTGCTGGCTTCGACCTCCGTCCAGAGCACAGCACGCACAGCTCATAAAACAAATGCTGTCAGCCGCCGGGGGCTGCCTCGGAAGCCAACAGATCTGATGGGACCGAATGAAGGTTCCCCCTCGGCAGGAGCCGTTCTTGCCGTTTCGTGGCGTGGTCGGTGGTCTCCTGGCGCAGAGTGCAGCGGGGTGCGGGGTGGGATGGGTGCTCGGAGCAGTGCCCGTGCAGATCCGTCGCTGCTGCTGGCCCCTTTGCATGTGCAGAGGGGGGGGATTTGTCTGGGTTTAGAGGCACTGAAACATTGCAGAGAAAACAAAGTGGGCATTAACACAATCTGATTTCATTTAAAGCTTTTGATGTGGTGTACTTTCTTGTGCCAGTAATGATTACATATAATTTGCAAATTAATCAAGCTTTTGTTACGCTGTGGACTTGTAGCTATTTATCTTTGTGCTCTGGTTATTGCATAATTACTACCAGCAGCCTTTGAGGTGACTAAATAACCTGTTTTAAGAGTGAGATGCAGCATTGGTACAATAAATCCAAGCTTACCATGTCAAAATGACTCGTGAGACCAGAACACAGCACCGGGTAAGGGGTGTATGTGGTTTAACTTAAAATGGAATCAGAGAAGGAGCTGTTACTGAAGCAATGGAAACAAAGGTGATAATGAATTCAGGGGTAATTGGCTCAGAAAAATCTGGTTGTCCATGTAGTTTCAGATGGTTTTTAAGTGGCATTTGCTACTACTGCTGCTACCTGTTTGGTATCCCTGTGTTGGCTGGTTACACCTACCTGCAGATTCCTTTCTTCAGTTCGGTTGTAATCAGCTTGGGCAAGCGCCATGTGTTTATACATCACGTGGCATAATGGCTATATAATCTTTTTGTGGCTGCCTATGTAATTGTGATACTGCTTACAGATAATACCTGTAATAATTTCTACCTACTGAAGGAGATAAGAGTCAGATAAAAAGATCAAGGGCAGGCTATTACGCTAACAGATGAGACAAGGCAGGAGACCGTTCTCCAGGCTGCCCTCGCTCCCAGCCGCCGTCCGGCCGGTGCCTGCCTGGGAGCTGCTCTGGCATCCGCTTCCCCAGGAGCGGTCTGGGGGACCCTCAGCTCATCACTGGTGAGACTGAAAAGCCTTTGGGAAGGGGATGACCCTCCCGTCTGCTGTTGTCACTATGACCTTTCTGCGCAGGCAAAAGGTGATATTATGTAAATATTTCTTTTGAAGACAAGCCCTGCGTGGAAGAGTGCTCTTTCTGAAGCCTGTCCCTCTGGCCCACTTCATGGTCCGCAGCTACTGGTACGGATCCATGGACGGTGAACCTCGGGTGGCTGGGAACGTCATTGACGTGCTAAAGCTTTTTCATGGTTCCTGATGAAAGCAGAAGAGAAACCATTAAAAAAAATTTCTTCCTCATCACCTTTCAGTTTTTGTTTTTTCTTCTTTAAACTTACACATCAGGCACTGCTGTTACCAGTGCCCTCGGCTGGAATCGGGTCTTTCTCCCGAGGCGCAGCTGAGGTTTTGCTCTTTTCAGGAGACTTTGGGCATCATGGTTTGGTGTTTCTGCGTAGGTACGAGTTGTGGGGCAAACGAATGCTGTCTTCAGAGCACTGCATCTTCACCAGGAAATGCCCGTCTCTCATCTCTTTTATTTAGTAGGTGATAGGGTTGGTTGATCTCTTGTCAGATCTTGTTTGGACAGCTACAGATTCCGTATTTTTCCTGATCGCTTCTAGATTTTAGGTGAGTTGTGGGTAGCAGCGAGTTCGGCGGTGTACACTTAAATCACGGTCATCTGCGTTTTCACGTCGTGCCAGGCCAGCTTGCATCGCTGTTATTCACCGGGAGTGACTATGCCTTAAAGTAGCAGTTAATTCTCCAGGTTGCAACAGAGATCCCAGCAAGTTCACAGTAGGAGAAATCTTTCCTAGGACACGCCTGAAAAGTATCTTGAATTCGTGCAGGTGCTTGCCAAGCTGTCTTCAGTCACTGCTAACCGTCGGGCTTTTCACAGTCAAAGGGGGAGCCCGGGATGGAAGAGGGGACCCCAGACCCTGCAGCACTTGGCTGATGGGCTCCCTGGCTTCAGTGGCCACTGGATCAGGCTGCTGGTTTGAAGCCTGTAGATCTGCAGGGTTTATAACTGTGTGCTAAGGTCTTCTGCAGCCAAGTTTTGTCCCCGGCTGCCAAACCAGCGTTCCGCTTTTCTGTGCAGAAGCAGCTCCACGTGGAGCACGGCTGGGTCATGGGTGGCTTCTGGAGCATGGGGCAGGGTGGCTGCCTGCCGGTGCCAGCGGTGCCGCCTTTCAAACCTCTTAAACATGGAGGAGGATGAAGCAGAAGACCCATGCAAAGCTTGTGAGGGATCGGAGCTGAGCTTTCCCCAGGATATAGTGTTAATGAAAAGCTGCTTTCATAGGTTCCCTACTGACAAGGCACGAGAAGGCTGTGGTAAACACAGCACGGAACGACCATCCTGCATCAGTGCTGTGTCTGGTTTAGGGAACTCGGGACTCATTTAAAAGCGAATTGGCACGCTACTGGGCTATGACAAGACACTTACCGGTCCTGGCTTGAGCTAAGGTTGTGAAACAAGTGATACGCTGGGGCAGGGTAACTGGAGTAGCCGGGGTGTTCAGCTTCTGCTCAAGCCTTATTCTCGCAGGACAACAGCGAGTGCAGCGAACGCCTCATGACCAGGGAGAGCGGCAGAGACGGGCACTGCTGGCTTCCCCCATGGCTGGCGTGGCCGCTGGGTCACCCAGTGCTGGGACACAGATGTTGTGGTTCCTTTTCCTTGCTCCTGAGATTTTCTGTCTGGAGGACTGTGGCATGCAAGCCAAAGCTTATTTATTTTCTTGCATGCTCAGCTGGTTGACTTGCTTTCATTCCCTTTTGAGGATGCTGATTTATTTATTCTTTCCTATGAGTTAGTTTTCATTTAAATTGATAAACCAGATTATCCCTTTTCACAGCTAGTTACCTAGACTCGGCCCGTGGCGGTGTGAGGGCAGCAATTGGCCCTTTCTAAAGACAGGCTGTTTGACTTGACGCTGGGTGCACATTTTAAGTCTGCATCAGGAGCCTGGGTCCTGGTGGCGTAACACACAGAGAGACTGGCTGTTTTTCTTTGAAGATGCCCAGAAAACACTCCAGACTGGAAGGATCACGGTTCTTGTCTTAACACACTCTCTGAGCCCATGGGCATTAAAAAAGCGTTGGTACTCTCAGTCCTCACCCAGGTTTGTGCTTGCTGGTGCAGCAGCCTGCTGAAGGAGGTGAACAGCTCTGCCCGAGGGGCTGGCACGGCCCATCAAACTGGGATTATGTCCCTGGCAATGAATGAAGGAAAAATAACCGTTTCCAGTGTTCTTTATTTTCCAACTTGCTCCTACCACTCAATTGATTTTGGTTCTGGAGTTTTCCTACTGTTTCCATAGCATATACCAAGTATCATAAAATGGTCTCCTTCTTTCCCCCTGCCTCCTCTATCCATCCCACTCTTGCTGACTCTCCCACTCTCCAGCTCTCCTTACCCACTGGGAAGGGGAGACGCATCACCTTGTTAAGGGATGGCTATGGAGGGCATACACGCATGGTGTGTTTGTGTGGGACCTGCCCGTCTGCTCTTATAACACAAAACATCTATTTGCTTTTTCATCTGTTCATTATAAGACTGTTTAAGGGCAGACATTCCCCCATCCTCCCGTGTGCTTTCCCTTCTTCGTTGCCCCATGTCTTGAATTTCAGAGCTCTTGCACCTCTGGAAACTGGTTCCAAAGTCTCATGCTTGATATCAACAGTGATTACTTCCCCCCCACCCCCAGTTTCTCTTAAGTGCTGGTTGCAACAAAAGGATAAGCTCTACAAGACACTTGGCATAGAAAACAGTGGCTGAGAATTCAGAAAATTTCACCAAAGAAATAATGCATAAAAAGCTGTAAGGGTATTGGTGGGTTTGAGTTACACAGGCATTTTGTGTACTCTGTCTTGTATTACCGAGGACTTCTGGGTAGGAAGCAGTAAAGGATTTGTCCGTGACAGCTATTCTCCTACTTGTACAGCTTCTACATTTTTTCTGCTGTTTGTGGTATTCACTGGTATTTATTTATTACGCAGATGATAGCTGTGCTCTGCTCTTCTTGCAGCCAGTCTATAGTATAACCCATTGGTTTTCCTGTTCTGAGAATTTTATTTCAGCTAAAGAGAGCTAGTTAAAAATCGGTAGTCATTTGGTGCTTTTTCTGAGGTGAAAAGGGCAATATATTTCAAAAATACTGATTGTGAATGAGAGAGAAAGCATGTTTTGTAGCCCCTGTAAGAACTTGTGGCTTTGCATATTGCCATATCTGAAAGAAAACAGTGCCAATGCACAGCTGTGCCTTTCCACCCGCATTTCCTTCTCGGGAGGCTGTGGGGATGGGCATCAGCCCCTGGTGCAGGGTCACCACCGTGGGGATGGGCATCAGCCCCCGGTGCAGGATCACCACTGTGGGGATGGGCATCAGCCCCTGGTGCAGGGTCACCACCGTGGGGATGGGCATCAGCCCCTGGTGCAGGATCACCACCGTGGGGATGGGCATCAGCCCCCGGTGCAGGATCACCACTGTGGGAATGGGCATCAGCCCCTGGTGCAGGATCACCACTGTGGGGATGGGCATCAGCCCCTGGTGCAGGATCACCACTGTGGGGATGGGCATCAGCCCCCAGTGCAGGGTCACCACCGTGGGGATGGGCATCAGCCCCCGGTGCAGGATCACCACTGTGGGGATGGGCATCAGCCCCCAGTGCAGGATCACCACTGTGGGGATGGGCATCAGCCCCTGGTGCAGGATCACCATTGGGGGAACGGGCATCAGCCCCTGGTGCAGGATCACCCTCTCCCTCAGGACATGCTCCTCTGGGGCTGCCACGGCACACCGAGTTGGGAGGACAGTGCTACTGCCAGCGGGTGCCTGGCAGCGTGGTCACGCTCAGTGACAATCTGTCACCACACTGCTGAAAGCACCTGTGGGCTTCGTGGCATAGGAGGTATCGGCACGGGGCAGGGACCATGCTGTGCCGAGGAGCCCGGGAGTCTCTGTGGGTGCTGGTGTCGGGAGTGCATCGCTGCCTGTCCCTGTGGCACGGAGCCGGCGATTCCTGGAAGTCTCTGCCTCTGGCCCCTTGCTTCAGATTGAGGAAGGCGTGGGACAGTCCCGGCCAGAATTAAAGCAGAAACACTGTAGCGAGGCGGTGAATGCTGAATGCCGTCCGCTGCCCGGGCAGCCCCTCCGGACCATGCGCAACTCCCCTCGCCTCCGCTCCGAGGACCCTCCAAGGCCACGCTTGGCTCCAGGCAGGAAACAACAGTTGGCTCTGTGTCCCTGCCAGGGTGGCACCTTTGAATTGCGTCTGTCAGACGAATGAAAGATAAAGGCATGCAGTACTTCGACAGCAAATTTCAGATGGGCGGTTCAAGGGAAAACCACGGTGAAAACTGGAGGTGATCAGAAGTCAGTCTGTGCGTGAGGGGGGAAAAAAAGCATGCTCCTGAACTGGGAAAAAAGCTGGAAATGTTGCCATTTATTGCAGGAAGAAATTCCAAAACTTCTTAAAATACTGAAATTTTTTTTAGTTGTACGGGAACATTTTGTTTTGGTATGATGAAAGTTTCATTTCACAGAGTTAAAAATAATTTGTAATAGAGAGCAGTAGTTCAGTTCTTTGTATTTTTCTGTCGTTCATTTTAATTACATTTTTGTCTTAGCATAGAGCTTCATTCATATTTTATAAATTGCTGTTTTTAAAATCGCTGTCCTAATTTGCCATTTCTGTATTGGCAATTGTTATTCGAATTGGCTTTCAGTCTGTACTTGGCATGCTCACCGGTGGCTGTCCACTGGGCTGCTTTCGTAGGCTGTTTAGTTTGAAATGGATACTTCCCGCTTGTGATTGTAGGCTAAAATTACAAAGTTAAATATAAAAGAAAAAAATAATATTATTTTATCATCCCGTGGAACATTTTTGAATTTATCAAATGAACCTTTGCTGAAAGAAAACTATTCTGTAGGAGACTTTCTACTACTTCTCGTAAAAAACGTTTGTTTCTCTGAGCTGCTCTGGTAGATCCCAAAGATCTGTGCAGCAGTTGTATGACTAACAATTAAACATTGGAAATATATAGAAAAGCACCTCCCCTCAGTAGGTGGGGGGAGGTGATTCTGCCCCTCTACTGCACTTTCGTGAGACCCCACCTGCAGTACTGTGTCCAGCTCTGGGGCCTCCAACATAAGAAGAACATGGACCTGCTGGAGTGAGTCCAGAGGGGGGCCATGAAGATGATCAGAGGGCTGGAGCACCTCTGCTATGAAGACAGGCTGAGAGAGTTGGGGTGGTTCAGCCTGGAGAAGAGAGGGCTCCAGGGAGACCTTATAGCAGCTTTCCAGTATCCTAAAGGGGGCCTACAGGAGAGATAGGGAGGGACTCTTTATCAGGGAGTGGAGCTATAGGACAAGGGCTAGCAGTTTTAAACTGGAAGAGGGGAGATTTAGATTAGATATTAGGAAGAAATTCTTTACTGTGAGGGTGGTGAGGCACTGGAACAGGTTGCCCAGGGAAGTTGTGGATGCCCCATCCCTGGAAGTGTTCAAGGCCAGGCTGGATGGGGCTTTGAGCAATCTGGTCTGGTGAAAGGTGTCCCTGCCCATGGCAGGGGGAGTGGAACTGGGTGATCTTTAAGGTCCCTTCCAACCAAAGTCATTCTATGGTTCTATGAAAATGAAGTTCCCCCTTCCACAGACATTCAGCCTGAGGCCTGGGAGCTTCTTTCCCAATGAGATACTCCCAGGTGGGGCTGTGATGTTGGCTGGGAACGTGTCCCTGCTGCGTGGGGCTTCAGCCTCCTGCACAGGCTGGCACAGATACCAGCAGGGAACACCTGGAAGATCCTCTCTGGCCACTACAAATCTTCTGTGTGGGAAGCATACACAGCAGCATGGACTTAGAGGGACCAGTAACCTGCTCAGAGTCCTTCTCTATAGCTCAGGCGTCATGGTCCAGCGAGCGATGAGTGAAGGGAGGCCACAAGACCACTGTCTGGATCTCGTTAGTGTTCTTTGAAGAAGTCTTGAGGAGAGCAGTGGATGTGTTACCTTCCAATATGCCGGTGGGATGCAGTGAGTGCTGAGAGGTTGCCCTGCTGGGGGTTAGGGTGCTGCCACACCGACACTGAGATCCAGCATTCACCCATGGGGCATCCCTGCCTTGCCCTGCTGGGGGTTAGGGTGCTGCCACACCGACACTGAGATCCAGCATTCCCCCGTGGGGCATCCCTGCCTTGCCCTGCTGGGGGTTAGGGTGCTGCCACACCAACACTGAGATCCAGCATTCACCCATGGGGCATCCCTGCCTTGCCCTGCTGGGGGTTAGGGTGCTGCCACACTGACACTGAGATCCAGCATTCACCCATGGGGCATCCCTGCCCTGCCCTGCTACAGCTCACCTCAGGTGGGAGCACTACCGAATCTGGGTCCCGCTTCCTTTGCCTCTCATCCTCGGCTGTGAGGGCGGACCAGCCAGCCCAAAGGGGTCGGTTCCACAGTCTGTACTGGGCCTGGCACGCTGCTCAGTGGGGTTTGGTTGTTGGATCAGGATACTGTGCTTGTGCCGGACCATACGGAGCACCGTGTTGCGTGTGCATGTACCATCCGTGCTTCTCTTCTGCAGCCCAGGGGAGCCCTGATGGCCACAGCATCCTGCAGCGCGCTCCCTGGGCAGTGCAGGAGGCACCCCATGCATCAGATATCGGCACATGTACGGGTCCTTGCAGAAGCTTGTTTTGCTTTAAATTAATTAATAGAAAGTGTAACTTAGGATTTGATATTGTATATGAACAGTAGGAGGACACAAAGAACTTTTACCTGATACACAAAAGCACTTTCATTTTCTTGTAGGTTCAGATCATTTGCAGACATGGGTCATATGATATAAAGCTGAATAAAAATGCTCATTTATTTTGGGGAGTGAGAAGCAAATCTTAGATTTTACGTACAACCTTAGTGGTGAGAACAATATACTTTCAGTGGCCCCATCACCCACAGTTTTGAGTGAGCACCTAAGTGGGTGCACCTAAGGGTGGCAGGAGCCTCCGCTTGGACATCCAGAGGCTTCAGTTGCACAGGCTGCAGTTGCAGAGCAGTGAACCTTCCTTCGGAAAGAGTTTTGGGATCCAGGAGTAGGAAGTCAGGTCTGATTGTTAACAGTATTTGCTTGAAAAAGCTAAAGCCTGTAAAAGAAGTTGTTGTGTGAACTTCAGATTTGTGCTGTGCGGCAGAAAGCGTAACTTGTACTTCAAGGAAAGAGAGCCTGTGGAAGAGGCTGACGTGTCTCTGGGTGGCTGACAGTGCTGCTGACGGCAGCCCTGTCCTGCTGACCGAGTGCTTCGCTGATGAGCGAGGCAGGGAACCTCATCCATTACTGTGCTCATGTGCTGATGGCAAAGGATCCCCATGATATCCTGTGGTCCCGATGGAAATCCCAGGAGCTGAGGCTGAGGCTGTGGGAGGCATTCATCCTCTGCTTGCAGTCCATGCAGAGGGAGTTGAATCTGGACCTTGAGGAAGCTGGCAGCTGGGCATGCTGGAGTCTGGTTGGGCAGGTGAGCTGCTCTTGGCCGGGTGAAAACATCTATCTTTTGGGAGCGAGGTGTTTCAGGGCTTGGGATTTACAGAATACACAGAAATATTGCTGCAGGGGAAGGGAAAAAAAGGTAGAGATTACGGTCATTTTCCATCATTCAGTGATTCTCAGTATTTTAAGATGCTGGTTGTGACAACAGGGGGACACAAAAGGAAACAGAAGATGGTCAATCCTTTTATCCTCCTTTGGCCGAGGTGGGGGTGTAGTGCTCCATCAGTCAGTGTCACCGCTCTACACCATGTGCCAGCATTGCCTGAGGCTTTCCCGGCTGTCGCTGTGGGGTGGCTGGACGCCGTAATCTGTTCTGCTATCAAGATACAGAGTCAATTACGCTTCAGCTGAGGAGAGCAGAGTTTGTTTAGATTAGTGAGTCTGTCGTAGTGTTTGGAAGACTGATGTAGTTTGAAAAAAGCCCGAGGGCTGCGAGCATCCCGGCCGGCCCTGTGTGGCTGTGGGTGGGCGGTTGGGCACAGCCGTGCCAGAGCTGCTGTGCCATGGCATCCCGGGGCCTCCCGGGGAGTAACGGAGCGATCGCTCCTCAGCAAGTGGAAGGTGAGGAATGTCTCCCTTGCAGGGAATCAAAGGAGTACGCCGGCATGGGGATAGATGGTTTGATGGCCGCATCTGCGTGAATGAGCGTCCCTGGCTTTTGAGTTGGAGTGACCTCGTCCAGCCCTGACCTGGCGTTGGAGGCTGCACGCTGGGGAGGAGCCAGGCTCTGTTTGTTTTCCTGCGGTGGAAGAAAGCACTTTGGTCACTTTGGGATTTTAACTCAGATGGGCTGCTGGCCCTGGTATCGATAGTCGCTGCACACTGTGTGGACTGGGACTGGCTTTATTTTTTAACAATAATAGTGGTATGAGTAAGCTTATTAAAATAAAAAGGAACTGACCTAGTTGTCATGGTAGAGACTCAAAGACTCATGATGGAGGTTCTTCATCCATATTCCCTTTTGCTGTATCCACTGCTGTCTCTGTCTTGTCCACTGACGTGCCTGTGCTGGCTGTGCTACTCATCCACGTCCAACCACAGCTTAATCCTTCTCCCAGCTCTGGATGTGGGGCAACGCGAAGGAGAAGCTGCCCCTGGGAGAGCCCCACAGCCTGGCGTCACTCGGGTGGTGAGATGCCTCACTCACCCGGGCAAGGTGCCCGCAACAGGCAGCGTTGGTAGTTGTGCAACGTGTGTTTGTGGTTTATTCTGCTTTAGAAATTATGATTACAACCCTGATTCTTCTCACGGGTATTTTTAAGTGAAGTTCAATGTATCCTGTAACAGTAACGAAAATACTACCAGTAATAGTACTTTGTGCTTTTATGGCACTTTTCTTCTGAAGCACTTACGAGCAGCAGTTCATTTAGCCTCCAGGCAACCATGCAAAATAGGCATTATTCCTTTTCTGTAGATGCAGGCAGGTGAGGTTTGTTGAAAGCTGGTGGCTTTGGCAGCAGTCCCTCAGAGCGTATGAACAGCCGTGGGCCCTGGCAGCCATCGGAGCTGGGCTCCCAGGGGGCCGGGTTGGGGTTTGTGGTCAGTTTTGGGAGAGAGCCCTGGACAAGCATACTTCTGCGCTGGACTTTACGCCCTGTCAATAGTCCCATTTATTTAGCAGACCCGAGTGCTGTCCTCGGGGATGCCTGACCCCGTCCAGCTCCAGGACAGTGTTTGCAGGAGAGGGGTTACGGCAGTGCAGCGTCTCACCTCGGGGGACCCGGGCAGGAGCCTCCGCACTCCCCGGGTGCCTGCACAGGTGGTGGGCAAGGGCAGACGGGACGGGCAGGGATGGCAGGCTCGGCTCAGGCTGCTCTCTTGCTGCTGCTTTTTTCCTGTTTAATGCAATCCGAGCAGAAGCCAGAAGGAGCAAGGTCACCCATGCTCCTCTGGGGTTTGAAACTCCCCAGCCCCTCGTCTGGGGAGGCCTTTTTAAATAATGAGAACAAACTAAGTCAAATGCTGCCATGTCCTCAGAAGCGGTAAGAATGATTTATCGGGACACAGACCACAGAAGAAATGATTTTGCAGTAGTAGAAATCATCTTAAAAATATAGCCCAGCTCTACAGGTATTTATATCTGCTGCCCTTTCCCCGGGCAGCAGGCACCCGTCCCACTGGGGTGGGAATTGGATGCTGTGCCGCTCCTGGCATCTCAGGTATCCGCACAGGGTGGATTACACCCCGAGCTGGTGATTTTCTTGTGCAATCAAAAAGTGGAATGGAGCACACCGTAATAAATAAATAAATAACAATCTCCAGTGAAGAGCAGTGGATAAGTCCGTGTTTTTGCTGGAGGGGCTGGTTGGGTGCCTCCATCGTGCTGCCCAGAGCATGGGGCTCCCGAGGGGCTGTGTGGTGCCAGGGTCCACGGTGAGCAGCTCAAGATTGTGGCAAGGTGGTTGCTGCTTCCAAAGCAGCTCTGAGAGCAAAAGATATGTCTTAAGGCTTAGAAAGTCAGTGCAGAACCACCAATACAGGGACACCAGTAGTGTTTGTATGGGGCATCCTCTGCTGCGAGGGCAAGGGAGCGCTGCAGGCAGCCGTCTTGTGAGTTAGCCGGGGAGAGCAGCCAGGCACATTTTACTGTAGGTAACCATGGTGGACATCAGCAGGTTTGCACCAGGGAGAGCTGGACTCCCTCCAGGACACATTTGAGGTGTGCCTGGGCCAGCAGAGCCCTGGTCGTGCTGTGCAGAGTGTGAAGAGCTGCTTCAGTGTGTCCCAGCCACTGCTTACGCACTGTGCATGGGCATAGTTGTAATGATTTACGTTTAACTTGTTTCATGTCTTTAGCTGGCCATCTTTGATAGGCAGCACTGGGAGGGATGTCCCTGGATTCTGGCTGCCTGATCTGGGGTGCCAGCACTGCCTCCGAAGCTCGGGGTTAAGCTCCTGCTGGAGTCTAGGGGGTGCAATGTGCTGTGGAGTTGCTGAGGATGGGTGGGTGTGTGCTGGGTGGGTGCAGCCTGGTGGGTGCCCTCTCCCTCCGCACAGATGGGCTCCTGCTGGGACTAGAAACTGGGGCTGGCTGCAGCCGACGGCTTTGGGAAGAGCCCTGGGGGTAAATCCCGCATTACAACAGTATCTTCACCCCTGCCACCAGACCACTGTCCTGCTGGGTGTTCCTGGAGTTGCTGGCATCAGGGGCAATACCCAGAAATGCCAGAGGGGAGGCTGCAGAGTTCCTAAAAGGCATTTTACAGAGTCACTGGGACATGGTCAGTTCCCAGGATGACGTGGGAAAACCCTGGACTTTGCTTCCTCTCCCCCGGTGTTCTCACTGGTTGGGGAAGGCCTTAGAGGGCTGCTTCTTGTCTTCCCCAAGATGATACTTCTTTTTCCAGTGTGTTCTCACCAACCTTTCAGCAGTTTGACTGCTGTTACATATTTTAGCTGCATTAGCTTCTTTGCTGGTTAGAAATGGCAGAAAAAATGCTTTGACCTTGGCCCATGTGCTGAGAACAGAGTCCAGGCGCAAGTTTTTGTATCAGTAATTTCCGAGTGAAGGCTTCTGCCTCCTCCCCCTCCCCGCCTATCTGGAGCAGGCAGCAGCAGCAGCGCTCACACATTTTCCGATGTGCTGTTGGGAAGGGTTTGGAGGGGCTATCTCGGCAGCTCCTCTTTCCTGTTATAAAAGAGAGGAAAGGCGAAAAGTAATTTGTGTGCAGATCAGGTTAATTGCTTTCATCTGGGTGCTATTAGCTGCAAAATGAAATACTGCATGCAAATATTGTTCAGGTTATCTTCAATTTTCTTGAATCTTGTGTGTGTGTGTGCATTTGTGGGCATGCGTCTTCTTCTACCCATGGACACAACGTATGGTTTTTGTATGTGTATTCTCTTGTATAAATAACATCTCTATCCCTTGCCCCGGTGCCTGCAGCAATCCGTCTACAGACACTGTGGAGGAGATGTGGAGAAACGGGGGTTTTGCACCATCCTGTCCATGGGAAGATCATGGGTGCCCCCCAGCTGGATGGGGCTCTGCGAGCCTCTGCGCCAGGATGCTGCGAGGGTTGGCATGAAATCGGCATCGCTGCTTCTCACTGCTCAGGCACAACGTTGAGAACTAACTCTCCAGGTCACCTCCCATCCCTTCTCCTGCTGTCTGGAAGTGCCAGCTCCGTTCAGCAGGGTAGGTCTGGGTGGCACGTGTCCAGCTGGGGTCCGAAGCCTGGAGCTGTGGGTCCCACAGGGACCGCATCCCCTCCTTGGCTGGCTCCGGGCTTTGTCCCTGTGCATGCTTGGATGCTTCAGAACGTGTAAGGCCATCCCAGTTAGCTCAGCCTGTTCACATGAATTTAGTTTTCTGGTTTTCAGTTATTTGCTTTGTTTTAATGTGTCCCCTGTGGTTGGAGAGGAAAGTCTTTCCCTGATAACACGATCTTCCACTTGCAAAGAAATCTGTTATTTCCTGATCTGCTCCTGAGTCCCAAGAAGCATCTTTAAATGGTTAGGAAAAAAAGTAGCAGCACAGGGATTTTTTTTTTCCCCTTTCTTGTTTACAGCCCAGCCTGTGCCAAATGCCAGGCCCTTGGTTCTGGGCCGTTTCGGAGGGCGGCTTTGAAGGGGGAGCAGCACGGGGCAGTGCCGGGGCACCTGCGGGATGGAGCATCCTCCCCCCAGAGCTGTGCTGAGGTTGGGACAGAGCTGGGCTGAGGGTGAGGGGCCTGGGGGACAGCGGTTCTCCCTTTCTTCAGCTTACCCTCCATTTTGCCACGTTGGTGCTTAAACTCTTGAATTACGGCCTGAGTTGGAACAGTTGCCCAAGTCCCTATAGGGATACGGTGGCAGCCTGAGGTTAGCAGGGCGGCAAGCCGGTCCCTCTGTGGTCCTGTTTGCAGTTAATGGAGGGGGCTGCATGTGTCCTGCAGGGATCCCCTGGGATCAGCGGCGATCCCTTTGCTGCCAGGCAGCAGGGCAGAGCTGTTCCCTCACGGCCGGAGGAGAGGATGGGGCTCTGCCCCACGCACCCTCCGGCTTTCCAAGAGTTGGGGTCAAGGCGGGTGCTCGGCCGCTTCGGCGCCTTTGTCCCGAGATGACTATCTTGCTGCTCGCTTAAGAGAGAATGCCGAGAACGCTCTCAAGGCTAGGAGGCCTAAAATTAGATGTGGCATCTGTGTTTTGGTTTGCAGGCGGGCTTAAAAGAAAACGATTCCTGGCTGCTTTCGTTCTTCGCCTGCTTGGAAGAGAGAAGCAGAGGTGAAGCTGGCAGGGTGCTGGGCTCTTAAATGATTGCAAAAGCACCTCAGCTCTCTCGGGACACGGCTGCCCAGCAGGGCCGGGGTGTCTGCAGATTTCCGTGTCTGTCTGTGGTTACGGGGGTACCTCCCACGCATGCGGATCCCCTGGGATCAGCCGATTGCTGCTGTTGCAGGGTTCCTCTGTATTTCCGAAAAAATGCTTTCGGCCCCCAAAATGACAAGTCCGGCCGGCTGTGCCTTGTGTCACTAAAAGAGCATACTGGCATCAAGACACTGTTTCCTGGGTCCATGCCGGGCTGGGATGCCCTAGGCTTGCTGTGAGCGTACTGCCAGGGTTCATACTGGCAGGGCTCGCTGCTCATCCTTGCCGGCCCCACCTCGCTGGGATGCTGGAGTCCCGCTGCAGCCACAGGTGCGGGCAGCTGGGAGCTGCGGGCACGCATGGCCCTAGGGCAGCCGCCGGGGAAGGCGAGGCCATGGAGCAGGAGGATCCGGCTGGATGTTAGCCGATTGCTGTGGGATGCTGAGGAATTTGCCTCTGCATTGCCTCTGTTGCTGAGATCAGGGCTAAGAGTGCCAAGAAGACCATAGATATGTGAAACCTTCATTATAATTTGCGTGTTTGCTCTTTATGAGATGACTCAAAGCATGATCTGCTTTGAGGGCATGGGGACATGATACTATTGCGTAAGTCATGAAGTCGCCTCTAGAAAACAAGTGGTTTGCCAGCAGAAGAGAAATTTTGCAGATACAGCTTATACCCGTTTCCAGACATAATAAGCAAAGGCATTTTTATGCCCCTGCAGCTGTGTCCCTGCAAAGGTTTGGTCTTGCTATAAACATGCCTAATAATAAAAAATTCTGCCAGTAAGTTCTGGCACCAGCTGAAGTTCCCACCTAGGCCAGCCCGGCAACCCCAGTGCAGGCTCTCGGCACCTGTGCTGGGAGCAGGGCGCGGTGCTGGAGCTGGCACGGCTGGCAATGACCAGCCACCACGGCAAGTCCCGGCATCCTCCTTCTGCGAGCAGGGATGCTGCGGAGCCGAGGGTGGGAGCTGCTCCCTTAGCGGGATGTCGCTGGTTCTTCCTCTCTTCCTCATCCATCCCCAGGGCCGCTGTGCTTTACCAGGAGGAGGAGGAGGAAGGTGCTGGCCCATTCGGCAGCGGGGAGGTGGGAGAGGCAGGAGCAGCCGCCCTCCCAGGGGCAGCGATGCTGCCTTTTGCTTTGCTGCCTGTGCCAGCAGGTCTTGCTCACGTGGTGTGCCTCCTCGGTCAGCTGCCACCAATGTAAGTGGTATTTGTGGTCTTCTCCTTTTTCCATGCTGGATTCCCACCTTGCCTGCTATCTGCCCATTTTCAACTCATGCTTCATCCAATAGAGAAATAAAAATGCAGAATTTGCGGGACCGGTTTCCTTAGCAATAATTCCACTGCCAAATGAAGTGGGGAAAATACTGTGTTTTAAATATCCACGTCTGGAAGTGACTCCTGACATCCCTCACCAATCCGGCTGGGAGCCTTCCCATTGTACTGGTGGTCTGAGGTCTGAGTGGGGCAGGGAGAGCTCCGGTCTGCAGCCCCTGTTTGCACCAACTTGTTCTTCAGTGGAATAATTGGGGAGTGGGATTATCAGACAGGTTTCCATGAGTTCCCACAGGAGCAGTGGCGGATGCCATCTCCAGCTGCAGAGCTGATGGGGCAGTTCATGGTCTGTAAGAGGAACACTGTTAAGCACGTGTTGCAAGTGGGGCAAGGTGTGGAGCCGTATTCCCACTTTCTCATCACAGAAGAATGTGGAAGCCTGTGTTCATTAGAGTCTGTGAAACTCACGGGAGGTCAGTAAAATATAATGGTGGGTGGTTCACAGGTTTTGATGGTGTCTTGGAAGAGGTCAGACTCCCAGCAGAAGGCAGCACCTCAGCACCAGGAATTCACTGTGTTGCTAAACCAGCTCCGGAAAGCAGAGAAAATCCAATTTATTCAGCCAGTTCAGTTCAAAGGCTAGTCATTCAAAACGGAGACCTACACAGAGTTGAAAAAGCTAGAAAATGTGGGAGGTTTTCTTCCAACCTGTGTAGAGAATGCGGCATGGGACAATGGTATCCAACAGCTATTAAATCTTGGAGATCCCTTAGAAAAGGGCCAGTCAGCAGAGTTTGCAGCTCACAGGTAAGCCCGACTGGGCTTTAGTGGTCAATTGGTTTGAAATACGGTCTGCTTTGATAAATTTAGTTCCGACTTACCAGAAGAGCAATTTAAAATGTTCACATTTTCATTGAATTTATGGATCCATTTGAATGCAACTTGACAGGTATCACAAATAAAATATTAACCCAACATCTAATAAAGAAGAAATGTGTCATATACCATTTTCTAAGTTATAGAATGGAAAATCAAAACTCATGACAAACTGTATAATTGCTTAAAAAAAAATACGCATATTTGCTAAACAGGAGAAGGCTCTTACTAACGAAAAGAACTGTCACACCCTCTGCAGAGGCATCAACATGGCCCTATAAAATGAACACATTCTGCACATTGCAAAGAGGCAATGTGAAGGTAGGGAACATTACTGAATGCATTAAGAAAATCATTGCAAGAGAGACTTAGAAAAGGTGAAAATTGATTATTTAAGTAGGGGAATCCTTGTTGCCAAATTAAATTCTGATTACATTAGAAGTTCTCTATGATATTGTTTTAAATCAGCCCACCTTGGTTTTCTTTCTGCAGTACCTTATCAGATTCTCTAGATTTAGCTGAGGGTCCTGGGGGGACCACGAGGGAAGCCCTGTTCCAGCAGACATCCTCCACCAAGGCTCAGGCAAATGTGAGCCCCTCGGTCCCTGCCCAGGGATGGCTGGAGGGGTCAGCCCAGCATTTGGAATGAGACAGCATGACTTGGGGTGACCCCCAGTTGGGGGTTCAGGGGGTTGAGACCCTCAAGATGCTTGAGGGTCAGCTGCCTGGTTCTGCTGCCCATGGGCTGGAGGTGATGGCGAGCGCTCTGCCGACAGTGCCCAGAGGGACGCAGGCCCAGAGGTTTCCCGTTCTGTATTAGAAAGCCAAGGCTGGTGAATGAGGCTCATGGTGCTCGTCCTGCTGCCAGGCTGCAGAGGAGATGTCCATGGGCTGGAGAGGGACTCTCTCCTTGCCAGAGCACAGAGGTGAGCAGGGTGTCCGCATACGGCATTGCCATCAGCGTCCCTGTCCTGCCAGCACCGTGCGTACCCTATCATCTCTCCCTCCAGCAGCTGCTGTTTTCAGTTTGAGGCATGACAGTACTTTGTTTATTGGCCAAGATTTGTGGAGATACCTTGGGGACCAAATGGCCGGTTCATATGAGGTGCTCTGGCTGCGCCCCATCACTGGACACAGCTCTGTTTGTGCTGGCTGACCACCAGCCTCTGCAAACCTCCCCTTATCCCTGTACCCTGCCAGTGAGAAGTCTCGGAGCAGGTATTGTTCTACAAAGGCTTTGGGAGCAGGAGCAGGGACTACTTGTCTAATTTAGAAATGCAGTGCTGGCATTAAGATCCATGTGCTACAAAAACAAAAGGAACATTAATCTGTATGTGAAGGGCGTGTGGAGAGAGTAACTTTGGTCTTCTGCTCCATGTTGATCTCTGTGGTTGCGTGAGCCCGGCAAGCCCTGGGAGAGGACGGGGATTCCTGCTGAGAAAACCCCTCCTGCCCCAGGAGCGCCGCCCCGGTGCTGTTCGAGGCGCCAGGAGCCGTGCTGCTGGCACAGCCGGCTGTGGGTCCGGCAGCCTCCCATCCCCTTTCCCAGCCCCATGAGACACGGGCTGCCGAGGGGTGGCCTTGGCCAGTGGGATCGGAGCTGGTGCAGGCAGGGAGACGTTTTGTTACCTCTGGGGATTTGCACTTCAGACCTGACTGCTGTGAAAAGCCTCAAAGGAACTCACATCATCTCTTCCTAAGTGTTTAATAAGTATCACTGCACTTAGTTTTCGAAGAGGGAAAACTAAATGTCTTCCTGCAGAAGCAGGCTGTTTGTGTGTGGTACTACAACCCTGCAGTACCTGGCCAAGCCCAGTAACAGCCAGGATGCTTCCTAGGGGACTGTGAGCCAGTACTCCCTATCTGGCATGATGGCAGTGTCTCTTGGAGAGTGAAATATATGGATCAAAATGTATCCCATTATTTTTGATTTTCTTTATAGTCACATTTTCTTTTCGTCAGCAGAGGAGAGGGATTTGAGAATGGAAGATTATGATGTGGGTTAAACTAACTTAAAAAATATTAGTCGGGACAGACTGTTTCCTTGGGAAATAAGTAGGGCTCTCTGTGCACCAAGGACACCAAGGTCTTGTCCTTGGAGGCTCCAGGTGACTCTGCAGTCACCAGGACGATATGGTGTACAGCGCTGATGACCTCGGGGGTGCTCGTCAGGGCTGAAGCCCGCTTGCATTACTCCTGTTTTGCTTTTTGTCCTCTTCATGCTTCGTGATCAGATGAGTTCCCAGGTGAAGTAACCTTGCAAGACGTTTATGCTGTCTCTTTTCGTGGATACCTTCTCTGTCTGGGGAAGTCGAGTGTTTCATCTTCTCTGAGCCGATTTATTTAAGCTGAGGTTACTGGCTGGAGATCAGGTTTTGAGGCAGAAGTTTTGGTCTCAGTACTGTATCCAAAATACAGAGGCCACCTGTGGGACAGAGAGGCTGCAGAGTGGCTTTGCCTTCATGCAGGCTTTGTGTTTCAGGTATAGCATACCTGCCTCCTTTCACCTTTTTAGCCTCATTTTCTACTTCTTTCTGAGGGATGACTGGAAGGTGAGAGCCAATGATGGTCATTAAGATCAGGAGACTCCCCAGTGGTTTGGGTTATGACATGGTCTCTGCTGTCCATCTCGTCAATAGGTGTGGAGTGGCTCGGTTGGTCGGGCTGGCTGTTTGGGACTGGTCCCTGGGTGCCGGGGCAGACGGCAGACGGCTTCTGAGCAGCTCCAGCCTGGAGCAGCAGAGGAAAGCAAAAGGAAGAAGAGCCATAGTCTTGCCTGGGCCTGGGCTGGTGGAGATGGAGCTTCAGCTGTGGCTGGAACCCAATGTGTGAAAAATAAACTGTCAAAATAAGTAAACAGAGCATTTAAAAAGAAGATGATTTAATTTGGGAGATTTGAGAATGGGTTTGTGCAGCTGCGGTTGTTGAAGTGACTTGTGCCCCCTGGGCTGGGAGGCAGCCTCTGAGCTGCTGCCGCCTGCTGCCCTCTCTGCTGGAGAGCCCCATGCTGCTGCTCCTGGGAGCTGCTGGTGGGAGGACCTTCTCCTGAGGGCGTGCTAGTTCAGCCTGCCCTCACTGCCAGGGATGTTTGGAAAACCTGTTGTCATCTGCTAATGTTTATTTAAATCCAATGAAGATCAAGTTCCCATATGTGTTTACCATGGACGCGTCCCTGTTGTTCACACTGTGCACCATGCTCTGCTCTCTCGGAGATGCTATCTTCCCTCTCCGCCTCCAGCAGTTACACGTGAAAACAAGGCACGGTCAGTTTAGAAACATATTCAAGGCTGTTTAGGAAAAAGGAAATAAATTCAGTGTACAAGGCTGTGTGTTTATAAATGAAACTGCTCAAAGCTTTTTAACAGATGGGGTGCTTTAAAGTTTCCGTGCAGGCCTTGTTATCTGAATCAGTGCGGCTTAATGACTGTGGTTTGAAGATTCAGTTCAGCTCTGGCTGAAGCCGGTGGCAGCGAAATGGGAATGTGCAAGAGGACGTGAGACTCGTGCCTGAAACGAACAGTCCTGCTCTTAGCTAAACATGGGTGTTGCACCTCGATGGGAGTCACAGACCTTTGTCCCGGCAGAAGCCACGCAACTCCATTGATGGGAAGCCAGTTATTTTTAATATTGTGTTTGAAAACGTCCTGCACAGATGATGCCACTTTAAAGGCAACATGTACATCACAGTATCTCAGAAATTACAGTACTTGAAATGACTGGACAGGTTTCTGTGTCATCCAAGTTGTGTGCAAGTGCTTATTCAGTTCATGGCTCAGCATCTTCTCGAGCGTTAAGGCCAGGCAGATTTTTAGATGCAGCGTTGTAAAGGTGCAAAACCGCCAACCGCTTTCCCCAAAGGGCAAGGTGTGCTCTGCTCCAGGGATTCCCAGCTGATGGCTGGTTGAGCTGGGATGAGCTGGGGTGCGTGGCAGCCACCGTGCGTGGGTGGGTGGGCAAATCCCAGTTAGGGATTCTCCGAAGGCTGGCCTAGCTGCGTGTCCGTGTTTGCAAATCCACTGCATTGTGCTTTAGCAGATGTGTTTCTGGACAAGGCAGCTAAATCCCGGAGCGGGTGCCAAGCCTGCTGGTGCAAACACCAACACTGAGCAGTTCACGCCATGGGCTGATGCCCCGAGGAGGTTGTGCCAGCCCTCAGGGCACAGCCGTGCAGAGAACAACGCCGCAGCCTTTCAGTTCGGTCTGGTGGGTTGTTCTGCTGCAACCGTTAGAGTAATTTTAACATGGAAAATGTAGTAATATTTAAGAGTAAAGGAGGTGGAAATTGTGTCTGTTCAGTTATGTCAGACTGATGGAGAACAGAGGGAGTGTAGGAATATGCATCATGTTATGTTAGCATGGTAAACTGCTTAATGAATTACTCTTATTTGAGCAGGTAGGTATGGGCTGCAGAAGCCATGCAGGTAAAGCAGCAAACACGCTTTTTTGTGGTCTGTCTTCGGAGTCAGAAGTTCTGGGCAGGGACCAGTTGTGCCTTGGCTTTTTTTGGGTAGTGTGTGCCGCCTGTTGCTGAGATGGAAACTTTCTCTGTGGGTTATGAGAAGTGGTTGACTTTTCTGTTATCCATGATTGCCCTTGGTTTTCTGGGTGTGTTGTGAAATCTGGGCTGTTGGGTGAAATCAACTATCAACAAACAAGTGCTTGCACTGCAAAATTATAGTTCCTGCTCTACAGAAATATTTGCATGTGGCAGGAGCTCAACAGATTCTATTCGTTTCCTTAAAGAACTCTTCTGAAACAACAGTAAAATTCTTCCTATAGCCCTAAGAGAGATACTGAGGTTGTTTTTTCTCCCCTCTGAAAACCGCCGTGCTCCTTTGTGAGCAGCCCTGACCTTGGCCTTCAAGCCGTGTGCCAGGGCTGGAATCTCTGCCCGACGTCACTGCTGCACCAGTTGTGTCTGCTCGCACTGCGCTATCTCCCTGCTTTGGGTTTCTGAGGCAGTGTGACACTTGCCATATATTGTGCGAACCAGAATCACGTATTCTGGAGCCCTCTGGAACACGCTCGATGTGTCAGCAGGTACTGACAGAGTAAAAACTTCCGCTTGGAGGAAAGCTTTGGGCAGCCCCCGGTGAGCCTGCAGCTGAGCCACCCCTCCGGTCCCTTGTGCCGGGGCGGAGGGGCTGCAAGTGCTGCTGGTGGCTGGGACCCCCGTGCAGGTGGGTGTCTGGGGCTCTGCCCAGAAAGCTGCCAGTCCACACACCCCTTGAAGCCTCCGTAAGCCATCTTTTTGGCTCATTGCAGTGTTATTACCTACATATTTTGAGAACGCCCTTAAAAGGTCTCTTGGAAACTGGGAAATAGATCATTAAAGATACCATTATCACAGCCCACGCTGAGTTGCCCACGTTTTCAGTTACATTTTTCTTACAATTTTCCCTCTAAAAATAAAAAACAAAAGGCAAGTTGGTGTCTTTTTAAAATCAAGGGTGTTCCTGGGCAAATCCTTCCGCTCTGTGGACAGTGGCTGCCGGTAACAGAGGTGCAGGAGTGAGCTGGAAATCGTGTTGGTGCTGCTGGGCTCAGCCTGCAGCCGAGCCGCTCCTCAGCTGCCGAAGCATCAGCTCCTGATGGAAGGGACGCCGGGGGCTGAATGCTCCCCTGTGCAAACCCCGGAGGCAGGAGCGTTACAGCCGGGACCAGCCTGTCTCACAGCTAGGATTAACCTTCAGTGTCTGCCAGCTCCCTTTGATTTCCATCCATAAGTGGGCAGCTGGGGGCAAGACTGGCCGAGCACACAGGGGTTTGTGGGGAGAGCCCGAGCACCTCTGGGACCCTCTGCTCAGCACCCATCGTAGGCAGACGCACGTGTATAGGCGCACTGGATACACACATGCACGAAGGCACATTTGTACTTGCACAACTCTTCCCATGCAGAAACTGCTATTTAAAAAGCTGTTTAAAATTGCTAACCTACTTTGCAGCTTTAAATTGTTAAGCCTCAAAAACACTCCAAGGTCTTCTGGGGGTCCTGCTTCTGTCATCGCAACAGCTGGGAGAGTTGCTTTTGCTCATTTCCCATCTGAAATACATAGTGTAAATAGGGAAAGCATGGTATGGAAGGCCTTATGGAAAAACATAAATTAGCCCTTTTCAGTTTTCTGATTGCATAGAGAGGAGAAAAAAGGTAACGGGTCATTAGAGGAAAGGTCTGGTACTGCTGGAGTCTAAAAAATTGCTGGGTATATAAGACGTTTTTAGCAAAGCTTTTATATCTACTGCTGGTTATTTCTTAGCGGTGTCTGCTCTACAGTAGCACCTCAAAGTGAGTGCCAAGGCTGTGTAACGTTGGGTTCTTCTGCAGCCATGGCATGGGGAAAGTGGGGGGTGCCCTGGGCTGCTGCTGGGGATGGGACAGTGGGATTGCACCAGGAGGACAGGTGGGATGCTGGGAGGGTGAGGCAGGGAGATGTCTGTTGCATCAGGACTTAACTATGGCAGATATGTTGCAGCCAACTGTATCTCCTCCACCTAATCAGTAATTGAAGAAAAGCCTTGGAAATTGAGATTGTCAGGGAAGGATAGTTGAGCAGCATCTACAGATGAGTCACTGATTCTGATTGCTGCTGCTAAAAAGATGAGAAATTACTCAAAATGTTTCTTGCCTTAAGAACACAGGATAAAATTGCTGCTCCAGTTACTAATCTACAATTTAGGTAGGATCTGCATAGCTCTCATATGAGGAACAGAAGTAGCAGCATTCTTGAAGGACACAACTGACAGCAAGATCAGAGCAGAGAGGTGAGCCTGGGTTTTGATCTCAGCGATAATTGCCCGATTTCATGCTTTGCGGTCAAGGTGTGAGGGGCTCAGAAAAGACAGCTGTACTTCAGCAAAGAGCCCTGACCTGTGTGAAAGGCAAACCGCACCAGTACTCTGGTAACAGAGTTCATCTTTGGTTGAAATTAAGCATCCCAGCTAGTTGTTCACGTAACAACAGCAACAGTCCCTTAAGTCCTGTCTGCACCTGAAGGTATTTTTCAGCCTATGGTGTGATTTAAACCAGTCAAATCACAGAATCACAGGGGTTGGAAGGGACCTCTAGAGATCATCTAGAATATTGATTCCTCATCTGTTCTTGAGGAAAGACTTTTTCTCATTTAAAACCTCTCTCTCCTGAGTTTAAGTTATGTCTTTTGGGAATCGGAACAAAAGGGAATGGATAGTCTGGACTAAAGAAGCTTCTGTTATTACCAGAATTAAAATAGCTGAGCAAAAGATGATTAGCAGGCAGCGGCCCCTACACGAAGGCATGGTTGTCCTTGCCGCTGTTCTCTTTAATTAAAGAGTGGTTGCTCTTTAAGCTCTTCCACTGTAAATAGTTTTAATCTCAATGTCTGTGGGAGTGCTGCTTGTGCGAGTGCAGGTTGCAGGATCTCCCTATGTTTTGGGAGTAGTGAAACAAGATGGGGGAGAGGAGATGGGAGAGGGATGGAAGAGGTGGGGGACTGTGAGGGACCGACCACCTGCCTCAGTGCCTGCTGCAGCCTCAGTCCATCACGCACGGGGCAGCGGTGCCATGCATTGTAACTTACTGCAGAGATGGGAACCCCAGTGGAAAAGCTGGTGGTTAGCCCAGACAACATGCACGTCTTTCCTTAATTAAACCTCGATGCTGCCAGCCGCCCTTTCAGCGTGTGAGGTGTCCCCTTGCCTGCGTTGTGCCTGGATGGGCAGAGCTGCCTGTGGGATGCGGAGAGGCGCTGGCCACGGGTGGCAGTTCAGGGCAGAGGGGCTGAGCAGCAGGACAATGTTCGCTTGCCCCAGGGTCTGTGTTGAGACCCCTTTTTTTAAAAGTTGCAAGACTTCTCAGAAGATTCATGGTATGGGTTCTGGCTGCCGTGTCTCCCAGGGCTATTTTCTGTTCCAGTGGATTTTGAGTTTCTTCACACTGTGAGCCCAAATGGGGCTTTTCTGAGTAAAGATTTTTTCCAAGAAGTCCCGACATTGTCACATTCGCTCTTAATAGAATTTGATTTCTAAGAGCTCACCTGCAAGCATTCAAACAGTCCCAGAAACCAAAAGCAGATCTAATTTTGACCAAAAAGTTGCAGTGACCTGCTGACTGTTAGAAGTTAATTGGCTCGTCCAGCGTTTTGACAAAAAGCCCATTTTAGCAAATAACTTAACATGCTATTGCTCCCCATACTGCCTGGACATGCGTTAACTTGCAGTTCTGATAAGCACCTCTCGTGCTGCCATGCCTTCCAAAAACGCAGCTTCTCCATAGATCCGATCAAACAAGTGTGTGGCAACGTGTGTCAGGAGGGTGGCGGCAGGACAGGTACCAGCCAGGAGAAAAGGGGTTGGGCATGTGGATGAAGGGAAGCATGAGGAATATGCAGTCTGATAGGAAGGCTGGCTCTAGGAGCATTTCAATAGTGGGGTTAATGCGGCTGGTTGGCACTACCTCAGCCTGGTGTGCGGAGGCAGCGCCGTGCCATGCAAAGTCCTCCTCCAGGGTCCCGGCTCATGGGGACCCCGTCCTACATTTGCAGCACCATGTGAGCTGTGGGCCGTGCTGGCCGGGGAGCGGTAGGAGAGGTGGAGGTGGGCAGCTCTGCCTCCTGAGCACCCCGGCACCACCACAGTCCTCTCATTGTGCTTGGCACCTGCTTGGGTTGTGCCAGGGCTGCAGGAGGCTCCTCGTGCTTCCCCAGCAGAACTTGGAAGAGGTTATGTCAAAACTGGGGGTTGGGGAAAGCAGCCACTGGCAAAGATGGCCCCAGGTCTTCATGGGAGTCCGTGCTCTGACCTTACTAACCGCTGGTTTCCATCCCCATCCTTGTTTCCAGCTACGCAGACTGAAAACCCAGAACGGGTTGTTCAGACTACTGAGCTGGCGAGTGGAAAACGTGAAGCTCCATAATCCACACCGATCCGCTTCCAGCATTTAATCGTAATTATTATATGGCAGACCCTGCAACTTTTATTTTTGGCTCTGAGGTTTGTTTTCGGCATTCGGTGGTTGGCAGCACTGTGCTCTGCCCGTGGGGCCATCCCAGGGCAGGAACCTCAGTGGCACTATCCCAATGTACCCCGTGTGACTGCGATACGCAGAGGCAGTGCCTTTAGTTATGGGATGGGTGTAAACAGGAGTCTACTTGGACACATTCACAGCAAATGCTTTATGTTTTCACCAGAGGCTTCTGGCTGGTTTTAGTAGTCATGTGGATGAGCAAGGCATCCTGGAAGAAAGTTCAGTCCAGCCATTGCTGGGTATTGAAAGAGAGAATGGGTAGAAAACAAGCAAGAGAAAAAAGCAAGAAAAAAAAAAAGAATAGCTTAAGGGAGTTTGATAGCTTAGGAAAAATTAGTTTAAATTAAGAATCAAAAGGATAAATTCATCTGTAGTGAAGGGACAACAATGACTTTAATGGAGTGGGATCACGTAGCTTAATGAGCATGCAGAGTCCTATTTTGATGTACAAGCCTCACTACTGAAGCCAAAATTACATGAACGCTGCGACAGCCAGGCCCAGTCATCTTCTCTTTCTAGTCCGTGCTGTCACTGTGCCTGTACTTTGCCACACGTTGTCATGCAATGTACCTAGGGCAATGTCAGGAGGGGCACCCCAGCATGGTCTTCTGTGTGGTCAGAGCGAGGTTTGGCTTAGTCATCTCTTGCCTCCTTTCTGATCAGTGCTTGGCTTGTCCCGTCACCAAAATTTTGGGTTTTGCCGTGAAAGTTCTCCCAAGTGCCATCTGCTGTGCTCACCCATAGCTCATCCTAACCTCATTTGCTGACCCTTTCCCTTGTTCTCTTTCTGTTTTACGCTGCAGATTGGAGACTGGCCATGAACATGTCTTGCCCATTGACTATTACTTTCCACCTCAGAAGACTTGCCTGATCTGTGGAGATGAAGCATCTGGGTGCCATTATGGAGCCCTCACTTGTGGTAGCTGCAAAGTCTTCTTCAAACGGGCAGCTGAAGGTAATGCATATGGAGAGAAGAGGGAAAATCACTCCCACCTCCAAGCGTTGGCTTTCTCTACTAAAGTAGCCTAGGAGTCAAGTTCTACTGACACAAATTCTGTCATCAGCAGTCAAGTCATTAATATATAAGTGCTGGAGGCCTTTGCAGCATCATGATATGTTTTCCTCCTGTTGAAAGAGGTTAAGCAGCCTTGCTTTGGGGAGCCTGCCAAGCCAAGGGGACTGAGGCAAGAGTGGTGGGGACAAAGCGTGGTGGGTTTCTAAGGTCTCTTGAACTAGTAAAGCAGAAAATTCAAGGATAAATTGATTTCTTTGTCATATGTTTGTCATTTCACATTACAGATTGCCTGCAAAACACAGTCCTTTTCAATGCCTGATTATCTTAGTGACCTAGTGAGACCCCAGAGCAGTCAGTGTCTGCTTCTGCTCTGGACTCTCAAGGATGCTTTAAGTTCCCATCAGCCCTCCTGCAATCTCAGACCCACAACTCCAAATTTAGGGGATGCTTTTCCTCTCTTGCATCACTTGCAGAGGGTCACTTCTGTCAATACCTGCAAAACGGCAGAAACGTCTGTCCATCGAGAGCCATGCTATGACCTTGGTATCCATGATCCTTCTCCTCAACCTTTGAGAAAGCAACTTCTCCTTCACATCCAGCTCTGTAGTGCCAGGCTTGCCATAGATAAGTGTGAGCCCAGGTGTTGCCTCTCAGCAGCAAGGTCTTTTCACCATCTTTCCTTGGTAATTAGCATGTAGAAGGACCTCACCCAGCTGTTTCCTTTGACTGTGGGTCAGCAATGTCTGGTTTCTAACTGCAGTTAAGAGTCATGATTCCTTGGCAGCAGAGTGAGTCTCTATTGTGGAAGCCTAACTGTCCGGTAATGTAATGTGCCTGTAAATCACACATCTGACTTGTTTTCTGGAGTGATGAACCAATACAAATCATCATTCTTCCTCAGTGCTAACATAATTTATTCAGTGCACCAGCACACTGTTGGCAGTCGGTGTTACAGGCCATGGCATCCCTGGGAGAGGGATGCACTGCGGTTCCCAGCAGTGGCCAGCGACAGGGATGGAGGTTTCTGTCTCTGGCTTGTCTCGCCATGACCTTCCCCTCCTGCGCCTTATGTCACCCCTCTGTCGAGCAGAGGTCCCAAACTGATGGGTGCTCACCTGCTGTTGTCAGAGCACTGCTTCTCAATTAATTCTAACATTATCCTGTGCATTTTTGGAGTCACATTTTCCCTCATTCATCATGCACGCCACAAGTAAACTTGCCAGCACTGGTTCAGGGAAGAATTGGGGTTGAGCCGTAGAGGAAAACAGCATCCTGTTACCATAATAGGACAGTCAAATAATATTAATAGGTAATAAGTTTGGCATATTTTCCCCAAGTAAATTATTTACAGATATATCTCTTTGCTATACACTAATTCTGTGTAAGGCCAGATGGATTGGCTTGTGCAGCCACAGTAAATAACAGATGCTTGTTTAAGTCAGCAAGTTATTGTTGATTAATAGTAAGTGGAGTCTTGGCTCTCTTTGTCAGATATAGTGCTGCTGAAATATCCCGTGTCAGCTGGTGAGTCCTGGAGCGGCGCTCCTCCTTTTACACCAGGGTGGGCTCCGTCCGGCAGGCGTGCGGTTGAGGACTGCGAGATGTGCTGGGGGAGAGGGGGCAGCTGGGCTGCTTGCACTGCTCTTAATCATATGCTGTGCTGTTGTTCCCTCTCCTGATTGTGTTATATCATTAATTTAAATCGTATCTATGCCTCTTCTCAGTTTTTAAGCCTTGAGGTATTGCAAAGAGTTGGAAGTGTTTGGGTGCATTAGGATCGGGCAGCAGCAGCCTTTCCCCTGGACGAGAACGTGGAGCGAAGTGTGTCTGCGGTGAGGAGCAGCAGCGGTGGGGGGGACCTGCCCGAGTGTGAGGTTTCACCTTATGTTACCCTGAGGTACACGGATAGATAGAGTCTTTGTTTTGGAGAAGAGACAATAACTCAGTCTCCTTTATAAATATTGAATGCAGGGTAGCGTAGGTGATCATTTCTATCCAAACTCTTGGTGATTTCCCAGCCAGACCTTTCCTTTTTAAAGTTGAGGAGCAACATTGAAAGCTGATATTTCAGTGTGTTCTCATGTTTTAAAGTCCATAAAATGCATCTCTGAAAACCTTAGGTCACTTTTGGAGACTTCTTACAACGGCAGATCAGAAAGCTTCCCTGATGAGAAAAGAAACCTTTTCTTCTGCTTCTGTTACCGTCCTGTTACTGGTGTAAACCAGCAGCCTCCAATGGGTCAGAGAAGCAATGGACTGGGAACTGAAGAGCAGCACAAACAAATCACCTCGGAGGGAATGGAGAATAGCTAGACATGTAGTTTTTCTTTTATTATATTCTTTGCCTAATATAATACTGAACTTATTTGGCAGTAATTCAGGGATATTGAAGAAGATTTTATAGACATACACTGGCTTCTAAGGGATTAGAAAGGGAAAAGATTCTTAAAAAAAAAATTTTGATATTGATTCTTCTTCACTTTTGAAACGTGCTGAGGGATTTTTGTGGTTTCCAGTAGAGCAGATTGCACCTGCTTTGATAAAATGTATGACAGATTTGAGGTTTTTTTCAAGCTCAGGTCGAATTGGTTCTTCCAGAAAGATGCTGGAAGAGTTAACAGAAAAGGCATGAATATTTTCCTGATCTCTTTCTGTCAGCGCTCTTGATTTATAGACTGTCTCAAGATGTCCAGGTTATATATAGGCAAGCCCTAAAATGCACCCTGCAGATTCTTCAGCTCTGATGTGGACTTTCCTCACTTGCAAGACGGACAACCTCATTTTTGTAATCAAACCGGGTATTTGTTTCTCCCCTTCTGTCACCCCTTTGGTGTCTGAGTGCTGAGGGATCCAGAGGGTTGGGGTTTGCTGCCCCGGCGCGAAGTGCTGCTGCTCCTCTGCCACCAGACACACTCACAGCCTGTGAAGGAGGACTACTCCTCCTTCTAATTCCTCCTTCTCCTACAATAACAAAGATTTGATAAAGAAAAAGTCCATTCACCTCAGCACAAATTTTGCTTTTCTCGACACAAGTAGGCAGGGCGTTACTTTGCACAGTTAGGGTGGCTCAGACGAGTTGAAGACAGTACGGTTTGGTCCTCATGGTACCACAGTTGTCCCTGAAACAGAAAATGCTTCAAACACAACACACTTCCAAATCAGTTGGCAGTCCAGGGGTTCCTGTTGTACCATCCCATCCAGGAAGGGAGTCGGTTTTGTGTCCCTTGCCTCCATCCCTGAAAAATCAATAGACTTTCCTCATCCTTCCAAGACTGCATGAGATCTGATGGCCGTTTTGGCCAGTTCAGAGTTGCCTCTGTGCAGTGTTCCTGGCAGCACAGGACTGGGACGCCTTAGGCTGTGTTCCTGATGGAGCTGCCTTTAAATAGCAGAGAGCTAAATGAAAAAAAACCACAATATCTGGCAAATTTCCAAGGGGGCTAGCAGCCAGACTGCTGTGCAGTCTGTCCCAATTCTCTTTCAGTCACTCTCCGTATGGATTCTCATTCTGCATCACAACCTGCTGGGAATTACCCTTGCACCACAGAAATGTCTCCGGGCCAACCCAACAGTTTCTTGCCAGTTTTCAAGATGACGACGAGTTAGTTAACTGTTTTCCAAGACCATCACCATGTTTTAAAGTTCATTCTCCTTCTCGTGGCCGATCTGACAGCATGCAAAAGAGTCACATCTGCAAAAGACTTCTGTGGTGCCGCAGCACCATGATGCTCCTGCTGCAGTGGTGGGTTTCTCACTACCTTTTGGGTATTATTGGCCTTAAAAATCCATGGAAAGAGCAGAAGGTGGAATAACCAGCCCTTTGAAAGCTCAGGGCCTCCTGGCACAGCCTGCTGGCTGTCTCCCGTGTGTCTCCCTGCCAGGTGGGATTGCTCTGCCCTCCCCTTGGTGTCCACAGACCGGGTCCTCCCAACCTGGCGGAGCAGTGCTTTTCTGTGGGTGACCTGGTAGTCAGCACCTGTGCTGCTGGGTGCCCTGAGGGGTGGCAGCTCTCTGTGCTGTGGCACTGACTGGCAGCTGCTCGCTGCTTCAGCCTGCGCTCCAGCAAGCTGTCAGTCAGTGAAGTGTCACCCGTGACATTGGTTGGAGCCTGAAGCAGACAGTTTGGCTTCAGACAGGCTCAGGAGTTAAAACATTACGGTTTTGTCATGTTGCCAGAGAGCTGAAGAATTAAAACATTTTTGCTTGCTGCATTTAAGCATCTTTAAAATAAAGCCATTTCAGTTTGCACAGTCCTATAGTTGTTCACTCATCATTTAGGCTTGGCTTGCTCCGGGCTTCTTGCTTTTCTCCTGTACAGAGCTGTTACCTGCCCATACTCTTTGTTCACCAGCATCTGTGAGTTCCATGCTTGTGTTTCTCTGGCTAGCTAATGTTTGCACTTGCAGACCGTCATTTCTGGTTCCCCGGAGAGTTTCCCCCTGGCCCTTCCTGCAGCCAGCCTGCCTTCCCAGCCACCACGGCGGGATGCCGAAGTCACTGCCCTGAGAAAGAGCTGGAGGTGGTGCTGAAGCCTGCACTGTGTCACTGGGGCTGGATGCTTTCCTTTTGTTGTCTTTAGTCTTCTGGTAAATACAGCTGACTTAAGAAAATGACTTTGCAAAGATGGTTTATTAATAGTGGCTTAGTTGTTTTTACAGAAGAGCACCAAGGACCCTGTGGTTACAGGAGAACCTGGGGGATTTGCTTTCTCAGAAGGCTCGGCCTTATCCCCCAACTGGTAGAATTTGGTTTGTGCCCTGAAATACAAGGATATATCTCTCTTCCAAAAGGCATTTAATGGGTTTTCACATTCACAGTTGTAAATCTTACTCCAGCCATTTGCATAGATTACTTTGCTTTCTGGAAGAGAAAGCTACTCTAGGCACAACAATTCATGTGGCAACAGGCCTTTAGTTAAATAACTTCTCTGGACTGAGCAACTAATCTTTGTCCATAAATCTTTATTTTTAGTTGAGGCTGGAGAATTACTGTTCCACTACTGCCTCTGCTCCTGATGTTCATTGCAGGTGATGAGCAGGAGGACTCGGTGGTGGCAGAAGCATCTTTCTGCCTGGCGTGAGGTGGCACAGGAGGGAGCCAGAGCTGGCGGGGGTGTTCCCAGCGAAGGGGGCAGTGGTATGGCAGCGTACTGGTGGTGTGCAGTGAAGGGGGGAGCTACAGCAGCCTGCAAAAGCCTTGACCGCACAGGCTGATCTCCTGGGATTCCTGTGCTGGTCTGACATAGCAGAGGGGTGCTGAGTACCTTCGTAATTCACTTCTTGTCTACGTGCATCTCAAACAGTATCTGGATCAGCAGGGAAGGAGAGGGGACTTCCCTAGGCATAAATCTGCGGTGTCGAGCAGATGGGATGAGCGCAGGCGGTTCAGGACGGTTGGCTTCACCAGGGCAGCTACATGGTGGTGTCCCTCTCCCAGGTCATGGATTCCTTTCACAGACCATATCCACAGCTGGGGATAGTAGTGATGAGGGTGCTGGGTTTCTCCAGTAGTTTAAAGGGGAATCTCTACATCGCTAGGAATTAGGACAAGATGAAAGAGCACCTTATTCTCATGCTGAGCAGAAGCAGACTTATGAATAGCCATTGCATGATCATTTGTTTCCCTTTTTGTTAATGGCTAACAGCTTAAAATAAACAGTGCCAGACTATGCATGTACAGTTAACAGAAAATCGGTTCCTGCCCCAAAGAGTTGATTTGTGAACCAGGAAGCAGGCCCCTGCTATTTCAGCAAAATCACTGTACCATGACCGTGGGGTGAGTTGTTGACTGCAACTTAAAAGCTTGCATTCATCCGAGCCCACCGGCAGGGAGGTAAAGTTGTCATAGAGACTCTTCTAATGTGCCCGTTTTGTGCACAGTGATCCGGGAGGGCTGGAGGCGCCAAGGCACCTGCCTGGTCTCGGCTGGTGGGAGATCGCTCCCTCTCCGTGTCCCTTCCCAGCAGTGCCAGAGGCGGTGGATGCTACTGAAGAGCTGATGGGAAACGGTGTGGCTGCCTCGTTGAGCAAGGCTTGAACCCGGTTCCCAAATCTTGTCCGCCCCCTGCTCCCCTCCCCTGGGTGCCCGTGGGTGCCTGGGGTGACAGAGCGGGGTGGGGGACAAGCCTGTGTGTTGGGACACTGCCCGGAGCGTGGGTGAGAGGAGGGGGCTGGGGCTGGTGGATGTTCCTCCTCTTGGCAGAGGAATTTAGATAGAGCTGTGCCTGGCCCTGGAGCGTCCTTGGGGAGCTCAGGCAGTGACTGTGCTGCCTTCCCTTCCTAAAGCCATTCATAGGAGAGGCTTGACCTTTTTAAAGATTTTGAGGTCTTACTGTTGCAAAAATACCGTAGTTTAGACTAGAGGGGCAAGATAGGGAAGGAGCTGGAGCCGATGGGCGAGGGGAGAGGAGGAGGGTTGTGCGGATGCTCCCAGGGCAGCATGGCTTGCAGCAGCCCGATGGCCTCAGCCAGAGACTGAGTTGGCCCCGTGGGCTGGGCTTGAGCCTTCCCAGTAGTCCCAACCCCATCCATTTTATACTCATTTTTTATACTAGTTTTGATGGGCTCTGGACCATCCCAGTGTCAGGTGTTGTCACGAGACAGGAATCCTGCAGTACAGCTGGAGGGGAAGGAGCGCAAAATCACCTTACAGTTCTCCATACCCACGCCTGAGAAAGTAGGGCGTCCATTCTTGTTTGATGTATGCACGTAAGGAGGTCGAGTGGAGAACGTATGGCCTCGGCACTCGTTTCTCGTAGCACAAAAATAACTCCAAGTAACCCAGTTTCAGCTGAAGTTGTTTATTACTCAACCTCCTCGATGAACTGTTGAGAGGGAAGATGGTGCTTGTGTTCTCTGGGATTTGGTATAATCGCTGCTTCTGAGGTTTGTCTAAGTGTCCTTAAGACTGGTAATGAGCAAAGGGAGAGGAATGAGAAGAGGTGCTGATGAGAATGGTGTTAAAAGGGTTTAGTAAGGTATCACGTGCTGCAGGTAATGCACTCTTGCCCCATTATGTCTCCAGTCTTAACAGCTAAGGCACTGGGGGTGGTGTAATGATCAGCTTTTAATGGGGATGATTCTAAGAAGTGCAGAAGCGTAGTATTTTTGCAGCCCTTTGGTGTAGCCCTGTGTACACGCAGTGTGAGGAGTTGATTATACGCTGAGCCTTATAATGACTTGTCTGCGACCCTGTGATGGGGGCCTGCAGACGGGATTTTGCAGCTGGAGGCCAGTGGTGCCAGCGAAGCCGCAGCTGTGCGCTGCCGGCAGCCAGTGCCGGGGAGGAGCGGTGGGACCTTCCATGGGCTCCTCACTCCCCAGGGCGCAGGAAACAAAGCTGCTCTCTGGAGCTGGGAGGGCGATGGGGAAGCAACAGATGGTGCCAGTGAGATCTATGATACTGGGCTGCTAAAAATTTGCCACTTTTTATGATTCCAGTATCTTCAGAAGTTGTGGATGTGTGTGTGGGAGGTGGGGAGTTGTTAAATCAGTGCACCCAAATGAGTGCATCTCTTGTCAAAACTGGTACATTAAGCGGTTGGGTTCAGACTTGTCCTTTTAATGGATCTCTGATGACTCCAATTCTTATAAGAATATAGAAAACAAACACTTGCAGGATGATAAGTAAGGGTTAAGCTGGATATAGACTGATTTCCCATGTAGGCTACTTATGCAGAGTCTGTGAAGTGCACAGCTCTATTATTTACTGAGACTGGTTTAGTTTGGAATGGTATGAAGAACATCAGATAAATCCTGATCCACTAAACGTGTTTAGACTTGACAAGAAAACAAATGATGAGTCAGGAAGGAAAGTTAATTCTTGGCATGTCTAGGAAGTGAGGCTGTAAAAAAAAAAAAAAAAGATATGAAATCTGGAGCTCTAAGGGCTGCTCTATGAACAAGTGGAAAGGTGAGTCTAAGATACCGGTTAGCCTGACAATAAGTAACTTCTGAAGTTTCTGCAAGCCCCCCTAAATCTGCTGCTGTGCAGGGTCTCCCTTACAGGGAATTGCTCGTCCCACTTTCCTGCTGGCTGGCTCTGAGTGCAGCCCAGGGGACAGGGTGACTGGTGCCATGAGACCCACGGCGACAGAGCCCATGGGGCAGCAGCTCCCCATGCAATCAGTTCCCCAACCCCAGCGTCTGTAACCTGCAGACAACAAACCCAGTTAGTATTAATGGATGGCACAAAAAATAATCCAGCCCCAAAAAGCACTGTAAAGAGAGTTGTGGTTGTAGAGGGAAGGCAGCTGTATGGGGACTATATTCAACTGTGGATGAGTGCCGTGGCAGGAGGATCACACTGTGTTTTGAAGGCGTTCTAGGAGAAAAACAGCAAAAAGCCAAGCAATAGATGTATGACATTTAAAAAATGAGAACCGAAATACCCATATTTCTTTACTTTTTAATTGCTGTTCATTGACTAGCTCTGCTGTGCTGCACAGTGCAGTGATTTTTCTCCTTGGACATCTTGGTCTAAAAGCCTCCACCATGTGCCTGTCAAGAGGAGCAATGCCACCTTGCAGCAGGGAGGGCAGGCAGAGAAGGGGTGCTGAAGAATGGCAAAACAGCAGTGACCACGTCTGCATTTTGAGTAGCCAGCTCTCCTACAAAGCGTGTATATCTGGCAGTGAACCACTCGTGTAGCAGCAGAGAAAGAACTGTGCTGTTTTCCCAAAAGATACCAACTTCCAACTTAAATTTCCTGCTAAGGGGTGAACTGGGAAATCAGCACTGATATGGCCCTTCCCTTTCCCTTCCCTTCCCTTCCCTTCCCTTCCCTTCCCCGTTTCTCCTTGTAATCCTCATCTGATCGGCACCCACCACCCATCTGCCGTTTCCATTGATATTTGTAGGTAAACAGAAATACCTCTGTGCGAGCCGGAATGACTGCACCATTGACAAGTTCAGAAGGAAAAACTGCCCGTCCTGCCGCCTGCGGAAGTGCTACGAAGCTGGGATGACTCTGGGAGGTACTGTCTGAATAACATCCCCTGGGTCCTTGCGATGCCAGGCTAATCCTGCAGATAATGAATGTACTTGGCATATTAATACTCAGTAATTGTCTAAATAAATGAGGCTGATTGAGCGTAATGAGCTTTGGAAAACATTTGCAGGTTTCTAATACCAAAGTTGTGAATTTCATTAAACTTTTGTTTGAGTTTCAGGAAACATTCTTTTCCTTAGTTTAAAACCTTGTTAAGCTGAAAAAATGTAAATGGCTGGGTAAGCTGGATTCTTACTCACATTGAAGCCTCTTTGAACAAAGCAATCCCATTTTAAGATGATTTTTCCCAGGCAGAAATGGCCATTTTTCTTTATAAAATTACAGCCCCAGTATTCTTCTTTGCTGAATGAAATTGCTCCTGTGTCACCGGTAAAGATCCTTGTTACTGTTTGTCTCTGTTCCAAAACCTGTCGCTCTACCAAAACCTGACAGAATGCCTGTATCCAAAATACAGTTTTCTGCTCAAAATCTAGAAGCTACAATGTATATCATGGGTGGCTCATCTTTGAGTTCATTTGACGTGAGAGTGAGGAAGAAAATACCCAGAAAAACGTACCTGATGGACCTGACCCAAGTTGAAAAGGCCCCTGACAGCGAAGCGGAAGGGAGTCCCGGGTGATACAGAAAGGAAAGCCACGGGCAGCATCAGCGCAGCGCAGAGGGAAGTGGAGGAGCCCTGGCTAGTTAAATGTACCAACATTTTCGTTTACATACTTCCACCGTTGCTGCGATGGGCAGTGCCTCCCGGAGCTGCTGGACTGTTTGAACGCTGTCGTGAAGAACTTGCTACCGAAAAGGTTCTGGTTTATTGCTCATTAAGGAGCAGTGGTTATAATTTTCTTTCTCCCCAGAACAGTTCTTACAGCTCAGGTACCAACGAACACGTCCGGTCGGCAGGGCAGGAGCCAGCCTGCTCCCCTCTGCTTTTGCAGCAGCGGGTGGTAAATCTGAGCACGGTTGGGACACCGCTCTTGGGGAGGGGGGGTGATGCAGAGACGTGCAGCTCGCTCCTTTCCTCCTGGTAGCAAGCAGAAAAAAACTAACATCCCAAAGGGTAATGGAATCCTAAAACCTCGCGACGTCAACCCTGCGTTCTGGCTCTGACCGCTCTTCACTTACGCTGCCCCTCCGTCGCAGGCGAGCTGTCGGCAAACGGCAGGTGCTGCCACTGCAGCGCTTTGGGAGCGATGCGTATAGGCACGTGCAAAGGCACACCACGATTTTGGAGCACCAGGGAGGTGCCCCATCCACCTGATGAGACCAAGCAGGCAGTTTGCTTGCTGAAGTTACCAAGTGGCTACCTCCGACTCAGTTCCCTGGTATCTACCCCCAGCCCCGCTCATCCAGCTCCGCTGGGAGGGAGTGAGGGCAGAGGAGCGTGTCCCAGCACCGTGCCTGCCCGCATGCCTTCTCGTAGGCGTTCCTGATGACAGTCATTTTCATGGCCACTGGTGGCCGTTTGTAGCTGTGGCTTCCCACGGGAAGCAGGAAAACTCGTCTGAGACGCTTCCCTTGTCTGCCTGGGAGGGTTGCGACTGGGATGCCACCACCACCCCACCCGTGGGATTGCTGGGCTCCCGAGCCGGGGGATAGGGGTGAGGAGCCAAAGCCAGCTCCCCAGACTGCAGCCAGCAGAAGGGCTTCATAATGCCATCCAAAACAAGTATGTTCTTATTTTTAAGTACTCTCTTCTGGTGAAATTTCCTTAAGTAAGTGAAGACATACATCAGTGTAACCTTCTTCTGCAGGACACACTGACAAAATTAATGCTAATACTGATAGCCCCCCCCTCCCTTTTTTTTTCTTAAGCTCTTTGGGTCACCCTGACCTGTTCTGCCTGGTCTGTTTTACATTTGTTTTGAATGTCGGTTTAAAGGCAATTGTTAAAAACATGCATGCTATGAGTTTGTCCACAGTTATTTCTCCCACAGTAAAGGGGCAGAGCATTTGAAAACACTTCCAAGCTCCAAACAGTTGTTTTTAACTGCCTGTTAATTACCAGTCACTTGTAGGGTATAATAGAGCTGCCTGTGACCAGCAGACCTGCAGCTCTCAGTATGTTTAATGGGAGGAGGAGGTGACACACTGAATACCTTATTTAGGACTCTCTGCTTTGGCACAGAATAGCAGTATGTCGAAGCACTTCATTATTGATTGAGATCACTCTGACCTGCAAGCTGAAATCCATTAAACAGAATCTTCTCTCCCAATCAACACTGTAAAGCCCAAGAGAAGGAAAAGAAAAAAAGAAGGAAACTAAAAAAAAATTTGATAATGCCAGTTTCGTGTGCTTGGTTCTGCTGGTGCACTCTCCTGCCTCTCCCACAGCAGCAATTCCTACTGTGAGCGCAGGTGCCTGCATGGCTGCACGGATCCTGCCAGCCCCGGTGCATGGGAAGCGTGCCGCTGCACACAGGGCTGCACGGATCCTGCCAGCCCCGGTGCATGGGAAGCGTGCTGCTGCACACAGAGCTGCACGGATCCTGCCAGCCCTCATGCACACACGGGCATCCGGACACCTCTGTCCTGCTCCAGTCCAGACCCTGCATGACACTTAGCCACGGCAACTCCTGCTGAACTGTAGAGCTCTGGAATTAAAGGCACCTCCTGTTTGTTTGCTGCCAGTGCATTTTAATTGTGGCGTGCGAGGTCGCATAGGCTGTTCCTGTTGTGAGACCCAAGCGCCTCTGCCCTTGGCCAGAGCTGGCAGCCTGCACGTGCTGCGGGATGTCTGCTATGCTCCTTCAGCCTAGCGGCTGTGCTCTGTGTCGGTCCTGTCTTGGGGCAAAACCTCCCAAACATGTAGAATTCAATTCATTTCATTGACGGGAGGACTAGAAAACTGATGTACTAACTGCCGATATCTTGTAAAAGCCCAAGGCGTGAGTCATACCTGTATTTAGTCCTAATTCAGGTCAGTTGCTGTGGTTAAAATAGAGCTCACATCTTATAAAAGCATTTGATATCAATGTAAGCATTTCCAGCAGTGGAGAATTTAACACATTTTTTGCCACACAGTTGCAGTAGTTAATTACGTTCAGTGTTGTGATAGATGTTACCTTATTTTTCATCTTGTCTGTCCTTGATTTCCAGCAACTGGATCTTTATTACAGCTTTGCTTGCTAGATTGAAAAACCTACTTTAATCGAATTTCTGTCCCTGCAGTGGGTATTTGTTGGCTGTGACTTGATAACCCTTTAGCCTTCTGCATAACCACCTAGGTAAAACTCTTACTTCTGTGCTTCGAGGTGTGTTGTCTAGTCTTTACTATTCTTATGGCTTCAGCAGCTTGCGAACACCTCCCTCGTACAGTGAACGTCTAATCACAGTTTCCCAGTGTCAGCAGCATCAGTGCTTAAAGGCGGTGGTAAGATGCTAAGATGCTCTCCAGGCCAGCGTTTTCCTCCTTCGCATGACACGGGATGCTGTTCGTCCTGTGTCCACTGAACCATGCCAGCTCAGGCCTCTGTGGTTGTCCACCAGCTTTTGGTGTGAGTTCAGGCTTCTGAGGATGGAGTTCGACATTCATTGAATATGGCTCACTTTTTCAGTTGCTCGATATATCTGCTTACAGGGAAATGTCCTTCCCTTTGATAGACTGAGCTTATTGCGAGACCTGGCTCAATCTGTTCAGTCCTTTAAAGTTCGTTACTGTTTTCACATCTACGCATTGTCATACAGGCTTTTTTAGTAGAAATGGTTAATTTTCTTTTTGGAATGAATGTAGATATTCACTTAGCAAAGGGCCATGAACAACCCTTATAAGAAACAAACCTGTCTGATGTTATAATTATCAAGTAAAATTATTGTCCCAGAAAAAATTGATAGCTTGACAGCGTCTGGTTTTCACAAGCCACATGCTGGTTGATGTTAATAAAAAGTTTGAAGAACAGGATAACGTCAAGTCCTGTTTCAGCTTCTCTGTCATTTTGCCTGCAGCTGAAATCAGTGTGCAGTGCCTGGGGCTGGCAGGATTTCTCTGTCATTGCTAGTGCAAAAGCAGTTTTCTTCCAGGTCCCCAGAACTTCCTCAAGTCCCAGCACTTGTGAAAAATCTGTGCTGGAGCCCAGAGTGCTCCTTCACCAGCTTCAGAAAGGTCTGGTGGGAAGGTGGGCAGGTTAAGTTGCTTAAAATGTGTGTTATTTTGATAATCGCTCTATCATGTGCTCCCTAGGGTGAATGCACCGGAGAATATTTTGTCGTGCTCCCATATAATTACGTCCTGGAAGCTTTTTTCCAAACCCGTATGGTATTTTCTCAATTAAGCGCAAGCGGGATTGCAGGGGCGCTGCGGGGTGACTCAGGGGCAGGGCAGTGCTGTGCCAGCCCGGCGTGTCGAGGCTTCCCCAGTGCTGTTGTCCCTGCTGACAGCCCAGCTGGTAAACGGCCTGGTTTTGGTCACACGTGCTGGCGTTCGTCCCACCTTGGTTTGGAGAAGTACAGCGCCTAGCTAAGCTAATCCTCGAATAAAAGTATAACAGATGTCTTTAATTTCTATTTTTTGATTTCTGTTTTTGTTTCCAGTAGCTGCTGAGTAAGAGCTACCAGCAAAAAGGGATTTTGCACAGGTGACACAAAGTTAAGACAAAAGTATTTGGCTTAACTATGGGAGGGTTGGTGTCTTTAAAGCTGTGTTTGTGAGAAGGCCTGGATCCCAGTATCTTTAGTTTTAAAATAAACGTGAAGATTCCAGTAAGGGCATTGCAGCTGCTGAATTTCAGGGTACAATAAGCATGGCAGTTTAACAACCTAGTGAAGTCCTGCTGTAAACCATAGATTTTAGCCTGAATATAAGCTACTCTTTACCCCTGAAGCTTTTCTCCATCTAGTCACGTCAGTGTTTCAGTGATCTGTGGAACAGCTGCTCCTGGAGAGCACAGACATGAGGCTTCTCTGATGAGCGCAGTTATCATCCACCTCCACGGCTCCGACACAGGAGGGTTTGGTTTATGGCTGCAGTCTCAGAACCTGCGTGGTTGAGTGCTTGCTCTCTTCTTATTTCACTCAATATCTTTTAGTACTAGATAATTCAATGTTAAGAAAAAAAAATATTAATATTTAAGCCAAACCATGTGTGTGTTTTATACAGCGTGGGTTTGGCTCCAGTTACACACAAGACCTCATGGGCATTCATTATTCATCTTTGGAAGATACGGTTCAGTTTTTATTTCTTCTTTTAAGCCTGGGAGCTTTTCTTTCCTAGCAGCACTCCCATCTGTGAAGGTGCAGGGCCAAGCACGACCATGAGACATGGTTTCTGCCTCAGGTGGAGTCAGCCCTGGTGCCTTCTTCCCAAATTAACGCGAGATTGTTTGGAAACGCAGGTCAGCGTTCTGCACTCCTCTCCTTCCGTGCTGTGTGTTGAGAACAAAACCTGAGTGCAGCTTCCAGGGAGAGTGGTGCCGTCCCTGTCCCGGGGGATCGGTTCTCCAGGGGTTAGAGAGGAGAGTGTTGGGAGCCTGCTGGGTCCTGGTGCTGCCAGTGACTTCTTGGAGGGGTGGGAGAGGGGAGGCTCAATGCCCTGTCTGGCCTGTCACCTGAGCAGGTGATGGCTGAAGGATGTATGTCACAGTGTACTGCAGCCCTGTTTTCCTGTTGCTCTCTTTTATTTTTATTACTCTTTTCCTCTCCTTTTTTACAGAGCAGCCTTGTCTTAATTGCTTGTACAGTAGATCATCCAAAGTACATTACTTAAAGATCAACGTTTTGAATTGATTTACAAAGCTGCACTTTAACTTGACATTTTTATGTTTCGCTGCTTATTTTTCTAATTACAGCTGAAAGGAAATTTGAGATAAGTATCATGTAATGAAGGAGCCAGAACCCCAAGGGCAATTGGTTTGATGTTATATTCTCCACTTGAATTAAACAATTGGCTTTTTTTCTCTAATTAATTACCTTTTTTTGGAGTCGGTAAGGGGTGAAAGCTGTTCCTATCTGCAGTAGCCTGCCAACCCGTGTTGTGCTGATCACCATCATGTAGATAACAAATTAGGTGAACACTAATTCTCAAAGAACTTTAAAGTCATGCATCTGAAGCTCCTAGTATATCTTGCTAGCAGACTAGCATCTGTAATTAAGAGCCAGGTACACAGGAGAGACACTTAATCATGGTGACATGGGCACAGTCCTTGGCTGGCTCCAGTCCCAACCCCACAAGCCCCTTCTGCTGACATTGCTCTTGAAGCTGGCCAGCAGACCAAGGTCACCCCTGCTGGAGTCTTCTCCTCATTGGTGGGCTTGCTGGGGAGAGTCCAGGGAAACAGCTGTGGGACCACCTCCTAGCTTTTAAAATGTATTTTCCATAATATATTTGTAGAGTAGTGACCCAGCTGGGAGAGCTTGGTTAGAGGGCAGCAGGCGTTGCAGGAGCCCCGGGCAGGGAGAAGGCTTTTCTCTCGGTTGCATCCCACTACCACTCTGGCCTGGGGTGGAACAATCCCACTTGAGCATCCAAGTGCAATGGCTTTTTTCCTTGGAATGTGATTGGGTACTGAGTTTATTTGCTTGCATTGTTTCCCTTTTTAATTGCATGTGAGCAGTTGTTTGAATCGAGTCACCTCTTCCATCTTTTCCCCAATTCTTCCTCTCCATTTCTCAGTGGGAGTTAATGTGAGACACGTCACAGCTGGAGATGTAAATAATACTTGTTCTTTTCCATGGAAGATTAATGAGCAAATGGATTTACTTGTGCAGTGTGTACTCCCTTTTGTCCTTACGTGAGGTCTGTGATGCCGAGGCCCTCTTTGGGCAGCGTGCACTGAAGGAGTAGCTGCTGCTGGCCATCAGTTTCCCTTTCCTCGTAAATATAAGTGATGGAGCTGCAGGCCGAGAAAGCTCAAGCTTTTTTTATGTTTTTAAGTCTCACATTGAAATGTGTCATTTCCACAGCCCGCAAGCTGAAGAAGCTGGGTAACCTGAAGACACAAGACGACGCTGATGCAGCCAGCTTATCCAGCCCCACAGAGGAGCAAGCTCCCAAGATGGTGATGACACACATTGATGGGTATGAGTGCCAGCCCATCTTTCTCAACGTCCTGGAGGCCATTGAGCCTGGTGTGGTGTGTGCCGGCCATGACAACAGCCAGCCGGACTCCTTCTCCAACCTGCTGACCAGCCTGAACGAGCTCGGGGAGAGGCAGCTGGTCTATGTGGTCAAATGGGCAAAGGCTTTGCCAGGTGAGGAAGAAAACTAACAAATCCCCTCCCTTCCCTGGCATGTTCTGAAAGCCCCTGGCTGGCATCGCCTGGGGTGTGTTTCGAAGGAGGTGGTCTGCAGCCTGTGTCCCACCATCACACAGTTCCTTGGGGGAACGTCTTCACAAGGTGGCTGGCTGTGTAATATCTCCATAAAGCAGGCTGCAGCAGCATCAGGTTTGTCTCCTTTGTGTGGCTGGTTGGTAGGAGAGGTGACTAAGGGGTGACAAAGTGTGTTGAAACTTACACTTTGGGTTCTGATAACCCCCGCCACGCAGTACTGTGTGGGCATATGTCTGCTTCCTTGCGCAGGAAGGGCTGTTGCTGGTCAGGAGTTCAGCATCTTGCTCTCTTCCCGCTCTCCCTGCAGGAGTTTTGGTCCACTTCCCAGGCTGTGTCTACCAGACCTGCCGAAGTCTTCTCTAAACAAGTATTAGCCCCATCCCATCACCCAAATGAAGTGGTGAAAAGGGTAAATTCCCCAGGCTGAATCAGAAGTATGCCACTTCATGATGTGAAAGTGAGGTGGGGGAAACTGGGCTGAAAGGAGCTGAGGAGATGGGAGAGATCCTTCAGCACCATTTTTGTATTTCACAAGCCAATTAATTGTAAAAGGGCAAAAGAGAGATACAAAATCCCAAAGGACTTCTTCCTCACAGTCAGGTTGCTCTTGTGTGACAGAGTGCTGGAATATATTTATGATGCTTTCAGAGTCGTAATATGGGAGTACCTTAGGGTTGGGAAGTTTCCAAATGGTGATAGTTATCAGGTGCTGTAAATGCAAACATCCTGGTGATATATATGTTTCATTGAATATGCTCCTTGGTTCTGAGCATAGAGGTTACTAGTCTGTAACATGCTGCCTGTTGCACGTCGTAATCCTGCCAATGAGTGAAATTACAGAAGACGGAGATCACTGGGTGCAGCGGCATCCAGTTCACCTTCCAGCATCCCTGAGACTGGGGCGTGGGGACGGTACCAAGATGCCTTCCTCACCCTGGCCCTGTTCCTCAGGAAATGCCACAGAAAGTAGGGATCCTACTCTTTATGTGCGGGGCAATACTACCAAAGGAGGAATCTGAGGCAAAATAAGCTTGCCACTATATGCCAAAACCTGCTGATGAATTGTAGTCAGACATTTGACGTTCCCAGAAATACAGTATTTCCCCTGGAAGCAGCTTGACCGGTGCTCCAGGAGGGGTGTTAGTCTGAATATGCTTAAATGCAGAATAGCCTATTCTACTTCTTATATTCAAGAGTCAGAAAAGGTTTACCTAGCTTGTGAAACCAGGGATAAATCATGCTTTCTCTTCTGGCTTATCTGTGCCAGACATCAAGATTTCTTCGGAAAAGTACAGGGAGACACCACCAAACCTGACTGGCAATCTGCGGGCTGAGGTTGTAAAACTGTAGTAGTGCTAACGGAAAGGGAGAGTGCTTTGAAAAACATTTTTCATCGTACCCACCCCCCTCATCAAAGGCTTCCGCTGTCCTGCACTGTTCCGGATCTCCCACCTGCAGTGCGTGGCAGCACGGCGGTGCCGGTTGCTGCACCGCCGCCTCCCGGGGCTGGCGATGGCGTCTGGGCAAAACTAATTCTAATCTTCTTACGTCTGAGTGGTCACCGCTCTCTGGGCGGTTACAGTATAACCGCAGCCCCCTCCGCAGGTCAGGGGATCCCTTTCGGAGGCCAGCTCTCCTGCGTGGTGGGATGCTGCCTCCCCATCCCACCGGCCGTGGAGCTGGCGCTGGCCTGACCATTGGCATCACTGTGCCCGGAGCGAGAGGCAAAGCCACTTTGTTTTCCCCAGCATTCTCTCAGCAGTTCCCTGACATGTGCCCACTGTTATTCAACAGTAATAACCGCAAATTCGCCACTTAGTCATTCTCCTGATATTTTCCAGGGAAGGAGTAAACAACCGCAGCACTGTTGCTGTTCTGGTGCTCCAGGCGGTGGTTACGCAGCGCCTTCGCTCGAGCAGCGGTCCAGCTGCCGCTGCGAGGTGGGTCTTGTCCACTGCTGGGTTCTCCCTGCTCCGGTGCTGGTGCTCCCCTGGGAGCTGTGGCCAGACGCCGCCCTTCCCTGTGGCCACCTTGCTTTTTGGGTAAACTTGCAGAATCCTAGCCCATAGCCAGAGGTAGTTTGCTAGCTATAATTTATTTAAATTATATTTTGGTTAATAAAACAGAAGTGTTTTCCGTTCCCAGGTCTGCAGGTTGGCTAGGCAGCCTGGTGCCTGGTGGGCTCTGGAGAGGGGTGATGCAGGCAAATGCATGCAGGTGGAGAAGTAATGGAAACAAAACCCAAGCGATTTAAAACAGCGGGATGCAGTTGTTTTTATCAAAAAAGAAGGATCTTCGCACAGTTGGTTGGGAGACTGGAGGCTGTTTCATGAACACCGTTGCTGGTGAGGTGCAGTGGGAGCAGACCAGAGGGCTTGACCGGCTGCTGCAGTGCCACGGCACAGCCTGCCTCGGCCGGGAGGAGGAACGGTGCCCGAGGCCAACAGCCAAAGCAGCGCATCTCAGCTGGGCTTTCTGGTGCCGAGCTGGCAAACCTCGCTCTGTCCCCTGCCCCTCAAAGAGCCCAGCAGCAGGCGTGTGCTGCCTCAGTAGGTCCACAGTAAGGGTGGAAATGTTATCCCCTCTTCCCCTTTCCCCATTAACGAAGCACATCTGGCACAAGCTTTGGCTTAACTAAGCATGAGCAGTCCTGCGTGTCAGTTAAGATGTAAAGGGGCGAAGGTTTTACTTTCCAGTGACTGCTGCTGGTGGGAGGTGGGGCAGCTTGCACCTGTAATGGAGGTAGCCTCAGCCTCGTAATACTGGCAATGGATTAATATTGGTTAATAGGTGATTATTAACCTTGCATCCTGCATTGAACATCACCTGTATACCAAGAGTGATTAATATGCAGCACGGTGTTCCTGCACTTCTTCCAGTGAGGTTTCAGTGATATCCCAGAAACAAAGCTGCACCAGGTAGGAGCATTTCTGAATCCTGAGTGCCCGCAGTAGCACTATCAGCCTCTGTCCAGTGGATAAAATGTAATGTATGGCCGTTTGGGTCCTATGTAATTGAAATTCTGCATAGGAGAAGGTGGAATCCAACTGTGGTTTCCCTGGAAAGGAAAGATTAAATGACCACAGCCTGCCAAGAAAGCTGCTGACACACAAAATTGAAAAATCTGTTTAAATCCATAAAATCCGTCCACTTCAGGGTAAGTGAAAGGAGTATGTATTTTCCCTTTTCCATATATATAAATTCAGTGAAGGCGTTACAGTTAATTTAGATCAGCACTCAAACACAGTAGTTTAAAGATCTGTTTGAACTGGCAGCGAATGAAAAGTCTTCAGTTCATTCCCAAAGCTGTTAGGAAATCAGTCTGTAAAAAATAACTCCACTGCGGGTGCGTGGGGAATGGCTGCTTCACAGCAGAGCAGGGGAAGGGCACGGGCAGGCTGCGGCTCTGCTGCCAGTGAGGCAGATGAACAGCCTTCGCGTTTTTAGCAGCTTGGTTACATGTGATCAGGTGAAATACTCCACCTGGGATCATGGGAGATAGACCTATTTATTAGACTTGGTGCAAAATCTCTGCATACTTGCCATTAGTTAGGGCTTTATGGGTGTTCCAGGCCATTGCTTGCTTTTCTGTTTCAAATCTACTGCCTTATACTATATCTAACTCACTCTCTAACTATAAGGATACATCTAGCTGTGCATCTTTTTCCATTCTCCCCAAAAAAATTTTCCAGATACAAAACGAGTATTTATTTATATTAGGAATGTTACTTTATGGTAACGTGTGAGGTGTTCAGCTGCTGATCTCTTAGGAAGGTACCATTCTGGCACAGCAGTGCATCAAGAGAGAAGATAAAGCATTTATTTCCAAACTATGCTGCTTTAAGAGTATTCACAAGAAAAAGGTTATGCATTGATCTTTTTCAAGTCATCGGTAAATTTAATTTTAGTTTTGCTGTGATTTCTTTCTGTAGAAGGTATCTTCATTTATGTCTCTTCAAACTATGCCAGTGCTAAAACTGGAACAATGTATTGTGGCATTAGGTTTGTATTTATTTTCTTTTGCAGTGATTTTGGCCATACATCATCTAAGATGCCTGGAGGGAGGAGGTTTCCAGGAAATGATAGGTATCTGGTTTCTGAAAATCAGTTTTGTTTCAAGGCGTTTCAGCTCAGAAACTGGAAGCAGCGATTCCTTTTCTAAAAGTCGGACACTGTGTTTCTAGAACTTGTTTTTGTGGATAAGCAGAAAGCAAACTTTAAGTCCTGTAACAATGAAACTGTTGTGTTCACATACCTTTCCTTAAACAGTGATAAAGCTTGGGCAAATATTTTTTTTTCGGTGAACATAATTACAAGGTAATGAACAAGTGCACCAAAATCCTTCTCATAGCAAAGATTAAGTGCAACAAATACTTCCACAGATGTGTTGAAAAGCTGATACTCGATGGTTAAGGGAAAGCCGGTCCCAGATGAGAACTGCAGAGACGGCTTTGGCACTGGTTTGCCTGGGCACAGGCAGTGCTTGCAGCATCACAACGGGGCGAGCAGGGTGAGGAGGTTCTGCCATGGATGTTGGTGTCTCCAGCAGCTTCATCCTATTGATGCTGAACCCAGCAAAAAGGGGATGGATCACTTGTGTGAATTAGAGCTAAATTTCACAGAGCTGGCTGTTCGCGATTATGTTTTGTCCCAAGTCACCTACAGAGTATAGGTTTCCTCTTTGGTAGTAGGATTTATGGGCCTCACTCCCAGAATATAGGAACAAGGGAGGCCAAACATCAGAGACCTCTGGTTTGCCTTCTTCCTCCCCCACCTCATCCTCTCCATCTTGCCTTGGCTTGCAATTCCTTTCTGGCCCTACACCACCTCTTGGGCCCAACTCCTCATTGTGACATTCTTGGATCTCTTTTGAAGACCTAGCATCTGCCATCACAAATACGTTTATATTCACCAGATTTTTCTTCTCTGCATGGTTAAGAGCATTGTGGATGCCCTGTCCCTGGAGGTGTTAAGGCCAGGCTGGATGGGGCTTTGAGTAACCTGGTCTAGTGGGAGGTGTCCCTGCCCATGGCAGGGGAGGTGGAACTGGATGATCTTTAAGGTCTGTTCCAGCTCTAACTATTCTATGATTCTATGATCTTTCCTGGGGGACTCCTTCACCTGAGCATGCTGGGGTGTGTGTCCTCGCCATCCTGTCGGGGAGGACTGTGCTGAGCCTTCTTCAGACCTTCCTTAAAACTATGGAAGAAGTTTTGGCCATCAGTCTTCAGTCTGATCTACTCTTTCGTGTTTGCCCTTTTTTGTAATAGAGTGTTGTCTGCTAACTTGCTTTGAGAACAAGACACATTTTTCCTTCAAAGAGCAATTTAAAAAGGGGAAAAACCCAACCCTATGGATTTGGAGTGGGATGAGTGTGTAGCTGACTGACGAAATGTTAATCCTCATCCCTCAGTGCCAATGTGGGAGCATTCCCTGCACCACCTTGCTGCCTGCTCACCACAAAGTCTCAACTACAGGCGCCAGCAGCATGGCTTCTCTTCAAGTAACTCAAGTATTTCCAATCTTTTCAGAAAGTCTAGGCAAGGAAAAAGAACAGTGGCAAGTATGGAGCAGGAAGAAATTCAAGGAAGCAGTCACTGTGAGGTGGCTTAGGTTTTACTAGGCAGTGAATTAATCTCTGACTAAATGTGCTCGATAAATAGAAGGGGTTTTTACAGCATGCAGTACTGTAATTAAATATGAAAACCTAACTTAAACACATCCTGGAGATGAATTTTATGAAGTCCTTGAGTTGCCCAGATGCCTTGTCTGTACTCGTGTGCTGTTAACAAGTTTTACTGGCTGCTGTTCAGCCGATAGCTGAGAGCCCTCTGGATGGAAATCACCTATTCAGGTTCGGTAGGACACTACTTGCATGTAAGCTTCAGTTTTTTACTCCAGTGACATGAAAGCTGAAAGGAGAATGTACAAACGTAAAGCAAGTTTAGTCAGCAGTAAAACATGACTTGTGCTCGTTTGCAGTTGACAGCTTCCCAAGCAAGAGACAGAGGCTTGCCTCAATGGATTATAATTATACACTGGAGGTGTTATAATTGCTTTAATATTTTATTGAAATAACATACGATTTTCTTGAAACCAGATGACATTTGACTACTCACAAGTATCTGGAAAGAAAGTGCAGTGTTGGAGGTGATGTTTGTGCATGTGTTGTAAACATGCCTGGGATTTAACTGTGAACCACCATCTGGGAATACTAATTTGAATGTAATTGATATTTTTGTTTAGCTTGCGATTCAGCAGAGTTTTTCATATTCATTTTCATAGTCATTAGATAAATACACTGTGTATTTGACAGAGAAACCACAGTCTATTAACCATATGATGAGGCCTTGGGTTTACTTGCTGGCTCTGAGTATTATACATTAAAATCCACTTAAATTTGGTGAAGTCATAATGGGTTAAAAATAAAGGAAGTTTTTTGGCTTATTTCCTTGAGTGCCAGAATTGTACCAAAGGAGGTAATTGGTTAATGAGGGCTTGTTTCTGCCTCAGCGCCTGGAGAATGTGATATGGTTAATTGTATTGCTGCTGGGGCTCCCACTCCCCTTCAGCTCATTTATTTCTGTCAGCAGAGCAAAGCAAACAAATCCTCATCAGCTATTTATTTCACTCACTTTTGACATACTGTCTCACATGGTAATTGTGAATGTTTCGGAGTGGAGACTTCGGGGGTTATGCCATGACTGCAGAGCATACGGCACAGTAAGACTCGGTTGGTTTGGGTATCTAATTAGTGCCAGAAATGAGAGCCGTGGCAGGGTGAGCCTGGTGCTGGGGGAGCTGGACCTGCTCAGCACCACTAATTGGACCTCTTATACTGGGGGACTTTAAGAAGTCACTGGATCCCGTCCTGCTGTATCTTTTTTGTCCAGTCTGTTGCAGAATGAGACTTGTTCACCTCACTGGGTCTTGCAAAGCCTTCGAATACAATTTGTGAAGATCTTTGAGACTCTTAGGGGGAAGATGTCGTTTATTACTGCTTGTCACTGCCTTCCTTTAAAACTTTCTGCTGCTTGTGTTTTTCTTTATTCCCTCCTTGTGTTTGGGGATCCCCTTTTCCCCTTCCAGTTGCAGTTTTGTGTTTTGGCTGTTTCTGGTTGCCCATCACGGTGTGAGCACCTTGCTGCTGACACTGCAGTTGTGTCACTCGCCTGTGTCTGCGTGTCCTGGGGTGAGTTGAGGTTAGGCTGTAGACCACCTTGTCCTAAGAGGAGCACAGCGGGAGTGCTGGAGTTGGCACGAAAACAGTCCTGGTTAACTGGAAGAAGCCAAAATTAATTTGCAACATCCCTCTCTCATTTTTTAATAGGATTTCGCAACCTGCATGTGGATGACCAGATGTCAATAATCCAGTACTCTTGGATGGGCCTTATGGTTTTTGCTATGGGTTGGAGATCTTTCACCAATGTCAATTCCAGGATGCTTTACTTCGCTCCGGATTTGGTCTTCAATGAGTAAGTGCGAAATAACAACAGTCTAATATTGTGCTTTGTCTGGGTCAGACTAGGTGAGAAATGAGAACACGACAAGGAATTTGCTTTCCTGTCTGCTCATGAAATGTACAGCTTAAGTAATCGTACTTTCAGAGCTGGCCAACAAAGCGTAGCAAGGCCCTGCTTTTCCCCTCTAATTGTTCTGCAGTGGTCTCCAGGAGCAATAAGGAGAGTTAAGATGTCTCTCCTGGTCCTTCTTCCCTTTCCCTCAACCTTGTCTTGGGTTTGACTTCCATCAGGGCAGCAGCAAGTGCTGGTGCTGGGTGTGAAGAACCGGTCCATACAGACCTGCCTTTTTCCTGAGGGATTTGAGCTCCTGTTTTCAGCTTGGTTGGTCAGCTGGAGTGAGCAGAAACAGAAACAAACCTATGTTGTAAGCTCCTGATGGGTTCTCTCTGATGTACCATCAGCTTGGAGTTGGGGAGTGTTTGTTGGCACTAAAGTAGAAGAGCTTAAAAACAATAAGCACAGCAGCAAGCAAAACCACACCTTCTTTCTGAGAGCTCCACGCTCAGCTTCGCATCTCTTGCAGTTAGCTACATTTGGTGAATCATTGCAGTCATTTTTCAGGAAGGCAGAGAGTCAGACAAACCCCGTAGATCCCAGGTAACCATCCATTTCCAGACAAAGAGGATTACACATGGGTATTTTGGAAAATGTTTCTCTTCTGCATGCAGGCCTGTTGCTGCCAGCATCCCCCGAGACAGAGCTCAGGTTCTGGGAAGCGGGGATGTGCCAGGCAAAGCTGGGATTGCTGGGTTGGGCAGAGTGTATCCTCCCCCACACGTCACATAGGTAATGCTTTGATCTCCTTGCCGTGCCAGGTACCGGATGCACAAATCCAGAATGTACAGCCAATGTGTCAGGATGCGGCACCTCTCTCAGGAGTTTGGGTGGCTTCAGATCACACCTCAGGAGTTTCTCTGTATGAAGGCTCTACTCTTCTTCAGTATTAGTAAGTACTCACATCCTTTCCTCAACAGATCTCAAGTTGCTATGCGCTGTATTGCCCTAGAGGGATCTGGTGCTTTCCCTGGGCATGTGCATGTACTCATACTTCCTAAGGGATGACTTTGGATATTCTCCTCTCTGCTTCAAGCTGAGCAGCTCAGAGACAACAAGCTGCCAAGCATAACGGTGCCACCATGCAGCCACCCTGCAGCTAGTCCATCCCACCTATGGACAGTGCAGCATCTCTCCCATGCAGCTCCCGCCAGAGGTTGTTCCCCAGCCTAACTGCTCTCATCATGGGGACCTCCGAGCACCAGCTGCTGAGCAGGAAAATAGCACTGCAGTTTGTTACATTGCCCCTCTTTTATAACAAGTGCTGAACAAGGGTCCTTGGGTTAGCAGTAGTCCAACAAGCTCATCAGAGCGAGGGCCATAGTGGACGCAGGGCTAGAGGGCAGATCTTTCCTCTTAGGTCTGCCCTGACCACTTCTCCAGCCTTCCTCTTGCTCTTTTATTCTCTCCACTCTGGGCAACTCTTACTGTTTCCTTCTCATGTTCCATCCAGTTCCAGTGGATGGCCTGAAGAACCAGAAGCTCTTTGATGAACTTCGAATGAATTACATTAAGGAACTTGACCGTATCATCGCTTGCAAGAGGAAGAACCCTACCTCCTGCTCTCGGCGATTTTACCAGCTCACCAAGGTCCTGGACTCCGTGCATCCTGTAAGAGAGGACAGTGAAATGTCTATCTATACTCATAAGAAACAATATAAGAAAGAAACCTTTTATAGTGAGAACAGTCATTCACTGGAACAACCTCCCCAGGGTCGTGGTAGTCCCCATCACTGGAGGTTTTCAAGATGCGATTGGACAGGGCACTAAATAGTCTCATCTGGGCTCCCTTTCCCAGGGAAGGTTGGACCAGGTGACCTCTTGAGGTCCCTTCCAACCTGGGCTGTTCGATGGTTCTGTGATTCATTGTGGTTTGTTTTTTAACTCTTAGCACACCTTTGCAGGGACAGTATTGCAGTATGCTCCCAGGTTAAGCGACAGAGAAAAGACAGCCACTGACTCTACTGAGGGAGTGAAAGTTACCTGTGTCTGTCACTCCCTGCAATAACCACTCTTGTGCTTGGGTTTATGGGCTTCCTTTTTTAGCAATGAAAAGCTCTTTGTAGACAATACTTTTCCATCATCAGCCTAGCAGAACAGCTCAAAATCTCAGTGCCCCCAATGAATCTTCTCTGATTACAGCAGTGAAAACAAATTCTTTATTTGTGACTTAAAGTGGTACTGGTCAAAGGTGAGCTAGGCCCTTCCTCTTTCCTGGGGCTCAGCTCTGTGCCCGTGCAGTTATATGTCTACAAGCAAAAAGTAAGTCAGCAACATCTGCACACAGTAAGACAAGTTTCTGCAGGAGTAAGAAAGTGCCATTTTTATACATCCCTGTTTTGGGGAGACTCAGTAATGTCTGAGTGTGAAGGGCCATGGCAAAATATGCGACATGCTCCCAGACTGAGTCGTTCTCTCGCTCATCCTCGGGATGCATACCTGCCATCTGGCAAGGCAGTGATGGCCAGAGAGCAAAGCAGGTCCCGCTGGAGCAGGGCCAGCCCTGACCTGCTGTGCCTGCTAACGTCTGCTTGGTATCTTCTCAGAGAAATCTCTGACCAGGGGCTTCTTGCTTAACAAACTTTCTTCCTTTCCCAGATTGCCAAGGATCTGCATCAGTTTACATTTGACCTTTTAATTAAGGCACATATGGTGAGTGTGGACTACCCTGAAATGATGGCCGAGATCATCTCTGTGCAGGTTCCCAAGATCCTGTCTGGAAAAGTCAAGCCTATCTACTTCCACGCACAGTGATCTTCCAGAGGGACCTCCCAGTTCTGCCACCCATTTCAGCCATCTCCTGCCTGTTATTTCTGCACTACTGTACTGCAGTGCCTTGGGGAATCCCCTCTACAGAGGCCGAGAAGACGGACAGTGACAAACAACGACCTGCTGGGATTCCTGAGATTTCTGTTTTTGCTGAGGTACCTCTGAACTGAACTACCTGCCACAGCTTCTGCCTGGATTTGGCTGGCTCGCTGTGCTGGGACAGGGGACTGTGGCACGGTGGCAGCGGCACCGTGTCTACACTCTCTCATTTGTGTTTTCTGCAGTAACTTTTAGTGGCCCAGGCCACGGGAGATTGCAAGAAATGCCAGCAGTTGTTGGATTTGGTTTTTTTTTAAAAACAGAACAAGACAAGAAGCAGGTTGAACCTGTAAATTTGAGTGTGGATTATTTACTGGCCTCCTTCGGGACTTTTTATTTGCATTATGGTGCTGGGAAGCAGATGAGTTAAAATATTGCAGTAGAGAAACAGCGAAGAGCCGGAGGAAGAGATGAATTTGCAGCCTGATGAATTTACAGGACCCGCTGCTGGGTCAGAAAGGTGCGGTGCAGCCGTTGCGGGGTCTGCTTCCGACAGCTCGCCGCTGCCGTCTGCGGCCCCACAGCCCTGCCCGCCCAGCAGCACAAAGCGTTAATATTAACTGATGGAGTGTTATGGGGTTGTCAGCAAAAGGGCTGGAGGGGAAGGTGACCTTCGGAAATTCCTAGAGATGGCAGATGGCTGCTCTTTCCATCTGGGATGTTTTTCCTGCGGCCGGTCAAGCTGGATCTCGGTCTGCCCCATGGACACCCGGGCGCTCAACAGTCACATTCCCGTCCTCGACAGCTGCTGCTCCTCTGACACAGCCGTACCCAGCTCCGCAAGTGCCTGATGTCCTCAGACCTCATGCTCTCCCTTCCTCCTGTGGGCACCTGAAGCCCTCTGCCCAGCCCCTCACCAGCTCTGCTCCCGCTGGGTGTCCCCAGACCCCGAGTTTCCAGCTACACTACTTATTTTCCATTTGATCCAACTATTCTTTCTGATGCCAGCAGACGAGCGTCCCAGGAGCAAAGCAGCGGGGCCAGGACTTGTGAGGCCACGGGACTCTCGCTGTTAATCCTGTCCTTTGGGAGGTGGCTGTGGTGACTGGCTGGTGCTGCCATGGTGCTTCAGGGGGTTGTAAAGGAAATGCCAAAGAGACCTGCCCTTCTGAGTGGTGTGTACGGCTCCTGCTAATTCCAGTGGTTGATTGCAGCCCGGGGGGACACCATCCCACGCACACCTTCTGTCCCCAGCAGCTCCAGGCGGCATGGTGGTGGCACAGCCTGCGCCCAGGCGGACGCAGGACAGGCTGCAGCTCTGCCGTGAGGACGGATAAACGCGCCCTGGCTAACGGGGGCGCTCGGTCCACAGCCAGTAAACAGCGACAGCTGATGGGTCTGCAGCTGCTGGTGACTCCCAGCAGTGAGGAACATCTGGGAAAAGCAGGTTGTTTTTTCAGGCATAGGCATTGGCTTGACTCCCTTTCATACCTCAAGTTCAGAAGGAAACGCAGGCCCACCCGACACCCTTATTCAGATTTGTTTATTTGGTGGGCTCCACTTCCCACAAAGTGGCCAAGCCTGCGTTCCCGGCGGTATTTCAGTTTCCCCCTTCCCGCACAGCCATGAACCCACCAGAACCACCTGATCAGACGTGGCCGGGGGTTATTGGTGAGCATGGCGCATACGGGCTTTTGCCAGGATAATCTCATCGGGGGCTGCAACGCAGTCTGGCTTCACCGACAGACGTCTACAAGGGCTCCTCGTGCCGGCACAGGCAAACAGCAAATTCGGGGTTCGTTGGCAGGCAGTGGTTTCGCTGCTGTGGGGTGGAGCGGAGCTTGTGGTGGAGCTGTGCCCGCCCAGCGTGCTGGTGTGGTCCTCCTGCACAGAGACGCCACAAGCACAAAGCAAATGCTGGAGTCTGGAGAGGTGAACCTGATCAGACACGGGCATCGCATCGCGCTGTTTTCCCCCTGCCTAATACCAGCTACTTGTGTTTGTCAGATGGCTTTAAAAGTGAAGGGCGTGAGGTTTAGGCCAATTGATTGCCATGTACGTGTCGTACCCAAAACGTGCTAATGCTTCTGCTTCTTGGACCGTTTGCAAGCTGAGCATCACTGTCAGCTCTTCAGACAAATGCCCTTGTGCTACGTCGGGGTTCTTTGCAAACTCTCAGCAAGAACAAACACTTAATTTTCCTGACAGTTTTCAATCATGCTGTCGGATTTTCATTAAGGGAAGGAGTAGGGAAAAAACCCCAAAACTATTGAAGGGGAGGATCTCTCTTTACAGTTATTTGTGATGAGTTTTCCTCCCCGCCTCTCCTGCTAGATACGGCTCTGATTGTGCTCTTCCTCCTGAAATCCCTTCATGTAGATGGCAACAGAATCTGTAGATAAACCTTCCTGAATGCCAGCCAACAGGACAATGTTCTCAATAGCTTTTCTTATTTTAGGGGACTGCAAGCATTTTAAATGTAGATATGGTCTCCCAATATTTGCAAATGAACCGGTAAAAAGATCCTGCTGGTGCGTTCCTCTCTTCTTGAACATTTTCTGGCAATTAGCAGAAGAATACGATGAACAACTGGGTTGGCAATGCCCCGAGCTCTGTCATCAACAGGAGGATGTTTATGAGCAATCTGAATAGCTCCTTTGGAGAGCTTTATGTTTTGCACAAGCTCATGTCAGTAAAGTTTTTATTAGTTAATAGGAGTGGAGGTGTCCTGCTGGGTACTTTTCTGCTGGGAGTTTGGGAAGAAATCAAACTGAATAGGGATTTGCGTACACTGATTGGCTGGTGGAAGCATAGTGCAAATGAAAAACAGTTTCGAAGGGGATACTGCCTATGTATCATCTGCCAGATGCATGTAACTGTGTGTGCAACCTCTCCAACTGCATATGCTTTAAGGGGGGAACAGGAGCTCACATGAAGTACCCCCGGCCGATGGGGCAGGGGAGCAGTCGGGCTGCTTTCGGCAACACGTACCCCAGAGGCCCTCTGCACTCGAGTGGGCACTGGGTTGTGTTTCCTGTCTCTTCAGCACCCAAGTAAACTTCTGCAACTTTTTTATTCAATAGTTGACTTTTTATGATATTATTAGAGGGATGACTGGAGGATATGGGAACCAGGATCAGTAGCACCTGTGTGTATTTGCTGGGGGGAGTTAACACCGTTTCTTTATTTTCATGGGCTTCTGCAGGAACTGGGGAAAAAAAGAGGTTTAAGAAATACCAAAGTCCAGATACTGCCATATGTCTTTGTGTTTTTTTCTGTGTTTCCTTGTCTACTTTTGCTTTAATAAAGCAAAGAGAATTTCACTGTCTTCACAGCCATGTAGAAGCTGTCCCTGAGGCTTCCTTTGGGCTAGCCAAGCCCTGGGAGAGGAGACCCCCTTGGTGTCGCTGACTCACGCAGCCAGGGAGCAAACCACGTCCCTGTCCCCCTGCGGTTTCACTGGCTCTGCTCTGGTTTATCTAGGAAGTGTGGGGGCTTTTGTGCTGGCTTAATCCGGGTCACGGCTCAGGCTGTCAGCTCCTGCTGAAGGCAGCAGATGGAAGACAAAGAACATACACATTGGCGTCGGCCCAGGGGCAGCGTTGTTGCACGGAAGGGTACAACTTCGTGAGACAGAGAGTGTGAGATGAAGTTGTCTTTATTTAGTGCAGGAGGAACTCTTCCTCAATCCCATGTAATGCCAGAAGTGAGCCAGATGACGCGATGATGCAGTTGCATGCCTGGCTAGGCAGCGTTCCTGGGCCAGTGACCACAGCCCTTCACCCACCTTTGCCCACCTTCGCCCAGCAGACTCCCACCAGCACCATCCATGGTCAGCAGGGAGCTTCGCTTAGCGAGAGTAAGAGCTAGGGTAGCAGCTATTAGTTATTCGCTTGGTGAGACTTTGTGATCATTTCTGGAGAGCTTGGCAGCATCTGAACACTGTTCTCAGAGAAGTCAAAAGGCCCTTTGTGCTTGGCTTCAGGAAAAGTGGAGTTAAGCCATGAGCATGGCACACCGTGCACAGCAAGGTAAATACCAAGTGAGTCAGTCCTGTGGAGGGAAGGCAGGACACTCACCGCCTTTACCACCATGTGCTGGTTTCACACTTGTCTCTCTGGCTTGTGTGGTGCCGGTGGGGTCATTGCCATGGTCTGCAGGGATGCTGAGGTGGTACCCGAGGTGTCACCTGCCTCCCAGCCAGAGGGGCCGGCAGTGCCCCTGGGAAGAGCTGGCCTCCCACGCAGGGTCACCTGCCAACACAGGCTGTCTCTGCAGCTCCCTGCCACATGCAGCTGTCGTTCCACTTACTGATCTCTTTCCCTAGATGTTTCAATAACAAAATATATGTTAAACATATATATATATATATAAAAAAGGCATGCCCCATTTTATATTGCTAAAGATCTCTATTTAATGTAATGCTCTAAGAGAGTTTCTTTTCTGAGTGCACACTGATTGCAACCAAGTCTTCTTCAGGAGGTGAGTCAGTATGTGCCAATATTAATGGAAGCTTTTAATTTAGTAATTTTTTCTGGTGTCAGTATCTGCTTCTCCAGCTTTCTTGTAGCTGACTCTGGTTAGACAGGGATAGTATTTGCACTTGGGGGACAACCGGGTGTCCTTTATTTCTGCCCTCTTTGACTGCACAAAGTGTCCTTGCACTTTAGGGCAGAATCCTGGAATTATAGAGTGGTAGCTGTTTTCTAACTGTTTCAAAGTAGACTTTTAGAGGCACAGAAATCCTTTCCTGTACCGTAACAACTGGCCGAGTCACGCTCTGCACCAGCACATCCTGGTGCCTGCTATCAAACGACAGAGTACCTGGAAGCTGGCAGCCGCACGAGGTGCCCGTGTGGCAGGGGGACAGGCAGCGGTTCCCAGCACCGCAGGGCTGGGACCGCGGTTGCTGCCCCGGGGCAGCGGGGATGGAAACCTGCTGCAGGCTCTGGGCAGGGCCGGGCAGCTCCAGGGTGCTCCAGCCTGTTCCTGAGGGGACGGCGTGGGGCTGGAGGAGGATGGCGTGGGCTGGAGGAGAACATCACAGGCTGCAGCCCTCCGGCGCCCACCTACGCTGGCTCACCTGCTCCCGGGCAGCATGGAGGGACTTTTTCTTATTGCCTTTTAAAATGGCAGGGGAACCTGCATTTGTGATTCAAAAAATAAGTATCTGCACCGCACATAAAACCACCACAAATTTATAATAAGCTGCTCTCCGTGCCGGGTATTTTGTGTTCTGTGGCAATTTAATGCTGTTTTTATTTGTTAACATGTTTCTGTAATAAAAAGAGTTCTCTATATTGATATATTTTGTTTTCTTTGTAATAAGCCAAAAAGCTCATTGCTGGTGCCTTTTTGCCTGGGGAGGACTCCCAGCCCACAGCTTTATTCATGAAAGTATCAAAGCATAATGTCTCTGCAATTGCTCGTGTCACCATAGCTGAGTAAAGTCGTGAAGCAAACACCACAGGATTACCAAAAGGAAAAGAACAAGTAGCCTACAGAATGGGCAGAAAGACTTTCAGGTACAATAATGTGGTTATTTCCCTAGGCCTAGTTCCAAGGTGAGCGGTTCCAAGGCAAGGGCTAAGCTTTCAGCTTCTTACATGTGACTTGGAAAAAGCCTTTGCCCTGTCTCGGTGGGACTTTGCTGCTGTGTTGTGAACCTTTGTCCTTTGCAAGATGTGCAATGAGGTCAAAGCATACTCATATCATTTTATTACGGTTGCAATTGTAGTGTGGTTGCAACACTATAGGCTTTTTCAGTCACCTTTCAGAAATGGCAGTATTTTGCCTAAATTAAGAGCATCCGAGGCCAAATTCTGCTTCTAGAAGGAGAACATTAGAGAAGGAGGACATTAGTTGGATTGTTGCCACTCCTCTTTTTTTTTTTTTTTTAAATTGGAACTGATTACATTGAATAAGGAAAATAGAGACCTACAATGTTACGACGTCATCGAGACTGGAGAGCAGTGACATCCGCTGCCTTGGCTGGTGAGATACGGTGGAGGATGCCCAGGAGGTGACCCTCACTCAGAAGTCACTGTACAGGACTGATGGACATTTATTCTCATAACCAAAAAGAGGAGCCTGTCTGGCATCCAGGCTAAAGACAAAACCAGTTACACTGTCCTAGGGAAATATTTGCTTTTTGACTGTTTTTAGTCCATGTTTGGGTCCCGTGCAGGCCCTCAGCCTGTGCTGTGCCACAGGGCAGACCTTCACGCTTGGTGTTCAGCTCTTTTTGTAATCTTAAAATCTGTTGTTGTTCTAAGTACAATAAAGGCAAAATCTTGTTTGTTGGAACACTGCTCAATGCGTGTATTTGGCTTTCATTTCAGTTATGTGCATGAAAAACTTTATCGGGTGTGACGAACATTAGCTATCGAAGATGCCAGGAATAAGTGGGTCACTTTTCAGTGGATGAGGCTGTATGTTGGGTCATTCATAGGCTGTTTTTTCGCAGTCAGAGTTTGCTATTAATCACATGTCTGAACTGTTAATTCATTTACACATCAATTGACTAATCCTTTCCTATATGCCTCTTTGGGTCTTTTAAATTGTTTTTCATTTGATTAATGTATTTCTCAAAGCAAGGAGCTAATAAAGGCCAGTGTCCTCCTCCTTTGGTTGTTGTTTTCAGTATCTTTATAAGCAGTTGTAAATCCATTCTGCTGGAACTTCTTTATAAAATTGACCTATGCTCTCCAAGTAATAAAAAAGACTGCTTATCAGCCCACTTTCTGATTCAAGGCACAGATGTGAATACTGCACAGGGTCAAGATTTTATTCACTGTGAGACAAAAGAGCTTGGAAAAAAAATAATACCTCATCAGTCCACAAATAGCTGGCAATGTGTAGGGTATAATTGTACAGCAGTGGTACATGTACCGATACCCCATAAGCTGAAAGCACGATGTACTTAGCAGTACAAAAAGCCTTGCCCGTATTCAGTAGTGTCATACTTAGTCATCTGCAGAGAATCTGGTCCTGTCCCTGTGTTTGAATCACAGTTAAAAATGAATGTGCTATTTTCAAAATTCAGTCTTAATCAACATTGAAAAACCCGCCACCGTTCACAGGCTGCGGTGCTGTCTCAGATACCTGTCAACAGGTTAGCCCCAGTGTCCCCCGTCAAACTTTTACTTGGCCACCAACGTTCCCTGGGCCATTCAGGAGCCATTGGTCCAACACATCATGGGGTGACGGGCCCAGTTGTTCACGTGGCCACACATGTCCTGGTCTTATGCCAGCCTCTGTCCTCTTAATGGGCTCCAGCCTTGTGTGGCTTGCACAGTATTTGCCTGTATGACAACAATAAAGAAATTAGTCGGAGCATCTGTAGAAGATTGGGTCTGGCCAAAAGGGCAAGTTCACTTCATCTAGCGTGGTGCCTAGTTTTGCCCTGTTACGCGCCAGCCATTTCTGCTGCACATCGTGCATCCATCCACCACGATGTTCACCGTCACCTACAGATTACATTGACATTGCTGATACCTTGACTGTTTCTAACAGCGTGTGAGTCCTGCAGGCTGGCAGAGCCGGTGACTGCTGCCTTGCCAGCACGGTGCGGGTGCTCATGCTGAGAGAAGCCCTTGGAGAAGCCTCTGCTCTCCAACTGAACGGCACCAATGACTCCAAAGAAAGTCCAGTTACCATGAGGAAGAAGGTGGTAATCGTGGTGTGCAAGTCCAGGACAAGTTGAGCCAACATCTTCCTTCATATATCCTTACTGTCTGCCAAAAGTGAGCATGCCCAGGTAAGACACAATCAGTGAATGCCTGGCAAGGACAGCTTCTGATACTAATAACCATAGAATTGGTCAACTCTCTGCCTGGCTCTGAATTCAGAACACAAGGTCTCCAGATAAAGCTGCCAGTGTCACTTTGGTCTGTCTTTTGGAAAGTCCTTGTGAATGCTCTCACACACACTGGCTCCCCCACCCCCCCACTTCCACCCCAAGGGCTCCAGGGCTCGTTTGCCTCCAAAGCAGGTCACAGAGCTGCCCATGCCACAGTGCACCAACCACTGCCGCATTGGCTCCAACAGTTGTTCATCATTCCCCGGCCAGAGGAAGAAGACCGGGCAAGCGAGACATGGTGTGGAGGGGCTCCAGGGCGGGCGAGTGAAGAGCCCAGGGAACAAAGCCTGACACTTATGTTGGTGAGGGGTGTCTCAAGGTGACATGTTTCTACACGGAGAGAAACAGAGGGAGAAGAGCCACACCTATGAAATCTCACGGATGTTGTCATGCAAAAAAAAGACACTTTCCCCCTCTTTGCTGCTTGCGGCACTGCCCTGCTCCCAGCTGGGCTGGCAGGGAGGTGGTATGGCTGCTGAGCACCCAGCACCTCGGCCGGGAGGCTGCGAGCTCTCTGCCGCCAGCACTGGCAGGGCTGTCCTGGCTCTGCCCCGCAGCATCGCCTCGAGCCGAGGCCAGGATGCTCTGTGCCAGCCAAGCAGGGGCCAGGGACCATGAGCAGGGCACCATTGGCTCTCCCGGCTGTCCTCAGGGCAGTGGCTGGTGCTTGGGTGTCTCCATCTCTGCTGTGACTGCAGGAGAGCAAAGTCCAAGCCCCTCAACCTGCTGGGCAGGCAGAGCCAGGGCTCGGGCAGCCCAAAGGGATGCAGGATGCGCAGCTCCTGCCAGGTGGAGCAATGGTCCCCTGACCTGGGCAAGAGCTGCCCCAGACCTCCATCCCGGTGGAGATGGGGGGCTTGGGGGGCTCAGTGCAGCCCAGCCTCCAGAGGGAAGGGACAAATGCTCAAGCCAAGTGCTCTGTCCTTGGCAATGCTCTTGCTCTGGAGCAGAAACCCACTTAAATAGCCACAATAACTATTCACTTTAGAAAAAGCAGCACTTTTCAGCAGGGAGGAGGACTTGCTGGGAGGTCTAAGGCGGCTGCAGAGCTCCACTTCACACTGCCAGGTACATTTTTCTGTAGGTCTCTGCAGACTCTTGGCCCTAAGCCTCCTGGCCCAGTTAGCAAATAGCCCCTGTCGCAGGCAGGCTGCCGGGTGCCCTTTCTGGACCTTTGTGATAACAAATGCAGAGGGACCTTTTCTGAAAGGCTCCATCAGCCGAGCGAGCGGGCTGCTGGGAGATACGGCAGTTCTCCCGATGAAGCAGCCGGGAGCAGCAGGCTGTGCCTGGCAGGGGGCCCGTCTGCTGCAGGATGGGCTCGAAGAGCAGAAACCAAGTGAGGAATCAGTCTTGCCTTTTTTTTTTTTTTTTTTTTTTTTTT